>JAEOAD010000023.1:6817500-7142500 GCA_036365145.1 Orientallactaga sibirica | reverse complement strand
AATTTAAGTTTAGCTATGCTGCCCTCACTTGCAGTATACTTTTTTTTTAAGTTTGCAAACCACTTTGTAAATTTTGTTTTATTATAGAGAGAGAGCAAGAGGTGGAGGGAGGGAGAGAAAGAGAATTGGTGTGCCAGGGCCTCAGTCACTGAAATCAAATGCAAGATGCTTGTGCCATCTAGTGGGCATGTGTGACCTTCCATTTGCCTCACCTTTGTGCATCTGGCTTACATGGGATCTGGGGAGTGGAACATAGGTTCTTAGACTTCACAGGCAAGCACATCAACCACTAAGCCGTCTCTCCAGCCCACGTGCAGTATACTTTTTAATGAACAGAGTGATTAGATATAAGATAAGGATAGTCTCTATCATTATTACTACTTAACACTGATGGTAAACACTAGCCTGCCCAGTTAGAACAACTGTACCTAGAATGAGGCAATAGCTCAGTGGTAGATTGCTTGCCTCGTATCCACAAAGCTCTGGGTTCAATACCCAGTACTGGAAAACAAAAATCTACATAAATAGCACAAACTGGGAAAGTTTGAGGTTATGCCACTGCTTATTATATATTATGAGGTTTGTATTCTGATTAAATTCAGGAAAACAAAAAATTTAAAGTTATTATAGATAATAGAATTCAATGATCTAGAAAGGTATAGAATAACTTACAGAACTCAGTAACTTCCATATTTACAAAGTCGACAGAAGATAAAATGGGGGGAAAATCCATGAACATTATAGTAACAGACAAAAGTTCTAAAGATGAATTTCACAACACAAAATCTACACTAGAAAACTTCAGAAGCACAAAAACTGAGACTTGAATAAAAGAAAAAGAAAACTTAAAAAATACATTCTTAGATCAAAGTCCTCAGGCAAAAAGCTATCAGCTCTCCCCAAGTTAATTAAATTAACATGGTACCAATAAAAGGGAAGTGGGTTTGTTTTATTTCCCTTTGGTTTGGGGCTGTTCTGAGAGGGTTGGGAGGATAGAGAAGCTGGATCTCAAGGTTGGTAGGAAGGGAAGCTGAAAGCAGAGGAGCTGTGAAGGAGAAGAGCCATCATGCAGGTGAGAAAGTAGAGTCAGGAATTGTACATGCATGCACAAGGCAGCCGAACAAAATGTTAAAAGCAGAATATAAAGGGTAGGGGGCTGGGGAGATGACTTGTGCTTAAGGCAATTACCTGCAAAGCCCAACAACCCTGGTTCAATTCCTCAGTACCCATGTAAAGCCCCATGCACAAGGTGGCTCATGCATCTGGAGTTCATTTGCAGCAGCTGGATGCCCTGGTATGCCCATTCTCTCTGTCTCTCTTCTTTCTTTCTCTCTTCTTGCAAATATTTATCTAAAAAATAAAATAAGGATATAACGTGAAGAAATAGACCAGGCTTAGTGGTTAAGATGCTGGCCTGCAATCCAGGTTCAATTCCTCAGTACCCACATACTCCAGATGCACAAGGTGGGGCATGCATTTGGAGTTCGTTTGGAATGTCTAGGGCCCTGGTGTGCCCATATTCACTCTCTCTTTCTCTCTCTCTCTCTCTCTCTCTCTCTCTCTCTCTCTCTCTGTCTTTCTCTCTCTTAACTAGCTAAATAAATACATAAATAAATAAGAGAATGTAGGGGACATCTATTCTGGCTATTTAATTGTCCTGGAATCATATTAATTATCCTAATGCAAACCACTTGCCACATCTAATAATCTGCTTATAATATGAAGAAGAGCATTTTGCTAATGATAGCCATATACACATTTGATATTGATAGTGGAAATCTAGTGTAGCCAGAAAGCTAATTTATTATTTATTCTGTGTGTATCATCAAAATAGTAAACGTGCCATGTGAAAAAAAATGATGTTGGCAAAGGGACTTGGAAATCCCAGAAAATACCTTTTTAGTCAACTGTGAAATCAAAGTTAGTCATGTCCTTTTGTTCTTGCCTTGCCTCTTTTCCCTTCAGTTTTCTGAACTCGAGGTTTGAAGGGTGTTCTGTTACAGGTGCCGAAATACTTCCTATGAGTTGATAGGGTTTTCTGCAGGTGCCATTGTGGGAGGCTGAATTTGATGGCGTGTTCACTGATTCCTGGAAATACTCACAGAGGCCCTATTGTCTTAGAGAAAGGACCTCTGTCTTGAGTTACCCAACCTCTTGTGTAAAATTCATCCCCAAAGAGATGAATTGGGATGGAATTTTGGCAGTAAAAACTTGGCTTCGGTTGTGGTAATAGAAACTGAAATTTTCTTTTCTAGTTCCTGTTTTACTTTGAATTGGTACCTCGGGGTTTGCTTGAGGTGTAAGGTTGAGGGAAATGAGGAGAACTCAGAAGAAGAGGGCCGTAACTCTGCTGCTCATTGAACATGATGTCACAGAGCCCAGGCTTGGTGCAGCTTCCACCTGTTGCAACAGGGTGCTTCTGCTCCGCTCTGTATGCTTTCATTCCCCTGTAGTAGAGAGGAAGCGCCCACAACGGGGTTCACGGAGGACAGCCCTGATGTGCAGCTGCTCTCCTGTAAATAAATATTCATAGCACCCCTCTCTCCCTCAAAGGTATTCAGGTGTTGATAAGGCTAACTTCCCCGCCGGAGAGGGAATGTCCACAAAGCCTTAGCACAGTGCCGGGAGCACAGTGTGTTCAGGTGAGGATGAGTGGGTGTATTAAACGGCTCAGCTTTTCAAGGCGCACATCAAAGAAATCTACACAATAGACAATGTCTGTTTTGATGAAAATTTGGCCACGGTCCCAATCATCCTCTTATTCTACCCACACAGAATTTTCTGCCCAAAGCAATGGATTTGAGAAGTTTGAGCAGCTCCAATACTTTCTGATTGTTACGGCTCTGTTGATCAGCGGGAATCATGTTCTTACTAACTCTGCAGTTGCAATCGAACACTTAAGAACATTCTGACTTTCCCACACATCACCTCTCAGTTTCCATAAGGATTCCCCATGAAATGGGTATCTCCATGGTTGTTACAATCATTTTAATGCTCTGGAAGCTGAGGCTCAGAAATAGGAAATAGACTGTCAAAATCACATAGATAAATAGCATCAGGGAGGGTATGGGTTCAGGGCCTCTTGAATTTCTATGGATTTTCATTGCACCATTTTGGTTTTTAAAGGGGTGAGATGGCTAAGGAACCTAAATTCCTTCTCTTTCACCATGTCTGTTTTGGCACCTCCCATTCCATCTTGGGCTTGTCTGGCATTTGTTTGTTCATTATTTTCCATCTCAAAGAGGGAAGTGTTGCTTAGTCTCAGTGTATAGATATAGTCATTGGCCTGGGGTAGCTGACAGTCTAGAAACGACTCTAAATGTAATCATTTGTTTCTTGGTCTCTGTGTAAATCCAGGACACAGGGACTTAAAGGAGACGGTGTTGGCTCCATGTGCTCACTGCTTTGCAACTTCTGTCACTCTCCCATTGCAGGAAGTAGTAAGGAAACTGGGGTCTGTCAGACCATGGCCTTTATTGCCTGTGAACCAGTGAAGGTGTGTCCTAAAATATGTCCTATTACACCATAAACAGGCTCTATTCATATCTACCTTCTCCTCTGAATTTTAATTGGTAAAGCACTTGCCATGGAAGTCTGAAGACCTGTGGTTAGATCCCTAGTACCCACATAAATGCTGGGTGGGTATGGTGGCCCATGTATAATCCCAGTGCTGCGGAAGTAGCTAGGGGATCCCTGGGTCAAGCTGGCAATCTAAAATAGCAAATTTACAAAGCTCTGGGTTTACATGAGAGACCCTGCCTCAGTTAATATGATGGAGACTAATAAAAAGAAGACACCCATCTTCAACTTTTGGTCTCCACACACATTTGCATGCAACCACCACACTCACAAAGAAATAGAGGCTATGGGAGAGGTTAGGACACTTGCATAAGGTCACATACATTTTTTTTCCCACTTCAAGGTAGTGTCTCACTCTGGCCCAGGTTGACCTGCAATTCACTATGTAGTGTCAGGGTGGCCTCAAATTCACAGTGATCCTCCTACCTCTGCCTCCCAAGTGCTGGGATTAAAGGCGTGCACCACCACACCCAGCAAGGTCACATAAGTTTTAAATACTGAAACAAGATCTCTCTTTGAAAGCAGCTTTATTAAGATATGATTTGCATAAAGATATATGTATTTAAAATATACAACTTCATCCATTTTGAGCTGTGTATTCATGTGTCCATCTATCACCACAGTCAAACTCATGACCATACCCATCATTGCCAAAAGGAAAAGTGAGGTTTAAATCCAGACCTGGGACTCCATAGCTCAGGCTTTCCTTCCAGCTATGGCTACATGGGACTAGAGCCCTTTCCTCCAGCCATTTCCACCTCATACTACCCAGGTAAAACCAGATGTAGAAAGTGGTGCATACATCTGGAGTTCATTTGCAGAGGCAGGAAGCCATAGCATACCCATACATGCTCATTCTCTCTCCCTCTTTTTCTCTTCTTGCAAATACATAAAAATATTTTTTAAAATATTTTATCTTTATTTAGGAAAGAGAGGGAGAGAGAATAGGTGCACCAGGGCCTCTAGCCATTGCAAATGAACTCCAGATGCATGCACCACTTTGTGCATCTGGCTTTATGTGGGGACTGCGGAAATGAACTCTGGTTGGTAGGCATTGCAGGCAAGCACCTTAGCCACTGAGAAATCTCTCCAGCCCCAATAAAAATGTTTTTAAGCCAGGTGTGGTGGTGCACACCTTTAATCTCAGCACTTGGGAGGCAGACATAGGAGGATTGCTGTGAGTTCGAGGCCACCCTGAAAATACATAACAAATTCCAAGTCAGCCTCGATTAGAGTGAGACCCTGCTTCGAAAAAAAAAGTTTTTAAAAAGCAAAACAAACCTTTATAATTTAGACATTGATACACATACCAGCCAGGTATGTTTATAATCCCAGCACTGCCGAGTAGGAGATAGGTCGATCCCTGTGATCATAATTGGCAAAGCTCCAGGCCAGTGGGATACCTGGTCATAAAAGGATGGATGGTGTCTGAACAATGACATTTGTGGTTGTCCTCTGGCCTACATATACACATGCATACTTCCTCCATACAGATGTGCCCCCACACCCCTCAAATCAAGAATGCATTAGTGTAAAACATGCTCAGAAAGTTTAGAGCCATTGATAGACTGTGTTTGTAGTCAAGGAAACGAATCAACACTTGGATGTCCTTAATATGGAGTGTGTGAAAATACCCTCACTGTGGAGTTGCTTGAGGGGCCCTGACTGGTCATACTGTCTGATCCATTTTTACCATCCCCACTTTTTCTGTTGTCATTAGCTGAAGAGGATAAAAAGGAATAAGGAATAATAAAGTCAAGGGTCTCTAGTACCCTAAAAGTTGAAGCCAAAAGAGACAGAAAGTTTGTGCAGCTTATAAAACTTCAAGAGCTTGAAAGCCAAGTCGACATAAGAGAAATGTAATGCTGAGCAAACACCAGAGACTCAGACTGGAGTGGATATTGGTGCTATCTTGATGGTTGCTATACAGGATCAAGTGTTCTCCAACTACTTTCATGGAATAATTGCTAAATAAATGCTAAGCTTGACTCTGGTTATATTTTTTAATTTTTAAAAACCAGGGCTGGAGAGATGGCTTGGCAGTTAAGGCACTTGCCTGTGGAGCCTAAGGACCTAGGTTTGATTCCCCAGATCCCACATAAGCAAGATGCACATGATGGCACATGCCACATGCATCTGGAGTTTGTTTGCAGTGGCTGGAGGGCCTGGCACACCCATTTTCTCCCTCTCTCTCTCTCTCTCTCTCTCTCATAAGTAACGAAACAAAAATATAATAAAGTAAACCAGTTTAAGGAATTGGCAGCTTTGTGTTTTATAGTTAAACCCACATGTGAGTCACTTTGTTGTCCCACTAAGGAAACCACATGTAGGCCCTCCTTCCCATCTTGATGGGAGCTTGTCTTATTTCCAAGTAAATTCAGGTCTTGCTGCATCCAAAAAGCCACATAATGGGCTGGAGAATGGCTTCGTGGTTAGGGCAATTCCCCCAAACCCATGTAAGCCAGATACACATGGTGGCTCATGCATCTGGAGTTTGTATGCAGTGGCTAGAGGCCCTGATGTGCCCATTTTCTCTCTCTCTCTCTCATAAATAAATAAATAGATAAATAAATAAAAAATAAAATATGTCAAAAGATACATAATGCTTTCAGGGATCTCTCTTTGTAAATGAAGCCATGTGACATGAGAGATTGTGGTTTTTGAAGTTTCTTCTGAACATGGGTATAGAATTTTAATGAACATAATTGTCCAACTAAACATTACACTTAAGTTCTGAAAACAAGGTAACATTAAGCATAATATTCTTTAAAAAAGAAGATGGGATCCAGGCGTGGTGGTGCATACCTTTAATCCCAGCACTTGGGAGGCAGATGTAGGAGGATCGCCGTGAGTTCGAGGCCACCCTGAGAGTACATAGTTAACCCCAGGTTAATCTGGACCAGACCCTACCTCAAAAAACCAAAAAAAAAAAAAAAAAAAAAAAAAAAAAAAAAAAAGGCTAGAGAAATTGACTAAGATTAAAGATTAAAGGCACTTACTATTACTTGCAAAGCCTGCTGGCCAGGTTTGATTCCCAAGCATTCATGTTAAGCCAGATGCACTTGGCAAGAGATCCTGGCATGAACGCATGTGCACGTGCACACACACACACACACACACACACACACACACACAAATAAATAAATAAATAAAAATTAAAGAAATAAATAATTAAAAAGAAGTGATTCACCCTATGTTCAAAGGTTTCATTGCCATGAAGCATGTCATTATACTTGGGTCATTCATTCTGGCCTTTACATCAGGGCACTGAATTGGTTTAAAAAAAAAAAAAAACATACATCCGATCCAGGTGTGGTAGCACACGCCTTTAATCCCAGCACTTGGGAGGCAGAGGTAGGAGGATCACTGTGAGTTCAAGACCAGCCTGAGAATACATAGTGAATTCCAGGTCAGCCTGGGCTAGAGTGAGACCTACCTTGAAAAAACAACAACAACAAAAAATACACAAAAACTTTTCTTTTAATTTTTAAATGCACATCTGGTAAGTGACAGGCCAGGATACAGAAGCTCGTGTCTGTCTGAATGGAGCTCGTGTGAAATACCACTGCTGAGAAGCAGCAGGTTTCCCTGGGCCCTGTTGTGTTTATACAGAAGATTGGGAGTGGGAGTTGGATCATTCACAGTCATCCATCCCAACTTTCTCTGTAGTTGATTGTGGTGCAGTGTAACAGCCACATTTACATATCATTTGGGTCCTGTGTGCCCGGGAAACTTTGTGCCAGAGAAGGGAGCACTTCAAAGAACGGATTTTCTTTGTCAGTTAGCATACTGCAGCAATCCCTGGTGGTCCTCCCAGGGCAACCAACACCGCAGGGAAGATCTGTGTCACTGTGAAAGCTATGGGTTCTGACATCACCGGCCAGCTGAAAGAAAAGTGCCTTAGTGGGGCTACGGAGCCTCGTTGGGATGCTGACAAATAGAATAGTGTCTGCCACCTCCTTGGTGGACAGCAATGGAGAATGAGCCCTGTGTTCTCTACCAGCCCAGGGCTTTGCTTTTCCTTCTTCTGTATCGTTTTTGTGTGTATGTCTGTGAGTGACTGTGTGTGTGCGCACACACACACACCATGCCACATGTGGAGAGCAGAAGACAGCTTCAAGAAGGTTTTATTGTCTCTTTCAGCCTTCTTTCTGAGACATGGTCCCCTGATTGTTTTTGCTGCCACATATGTGCCAGCCTAGCTGGCATGCAAGCTTCAGCATTCTTCCTGACCCTACCTCCCATTATCATAGTTCCATTGGGATAACAGAGGCGTATGCCACTTTGCCAGCTTTATGTGGGTTCTGGAGAATTGAACTCAGGCCACAGGCTTGCAAGCATGTACCTTTAACCACTGTGCCATCTCCCCAGCTCCTCCTTTTACAACTTTTGGGCCAGGATTTGCTTCTTACTGTCTACCAAATTTATGCTGCATTTTAAGGTTGTCTAAAAATAATTTCTATTGGCATAAACTTAACTTACTTTCTATTTATTTATGTACTCATTTAGGGAGTGTGTGTGTATAGGTGGTATATTGTCAGTGCGTACATGCACACTTGCGAGTGTGTGTTATATGTCAGTGTGGGTGGGTGTGTTTGTGGGAGGCCAGAGGTCAATGTTGAGTATCTTCCTCTATCACTGTCTTCCTTACTTTTTTGAGACAGAGTCTCTCACTGACTCCAGAGCTATTCATTTCTTTATACCAGCTGGACAGCAAGGCCCGGTGATCCTCCTTTTTCTTCCTTTTCCAAGTTAGGATCACAGGCAGGGGCTGCCATGTTTCCTGTGGGGTCTGAGGATCTGAACGCAGGTCCTCACGTGTGCGTGGTGAGCATTTTATCCCCCGAGCCATCTCCTCAGCCAAGAAGTGGCGTTTATATAGAATGTTGTGAAATTCTAAAATAAAATTCATATGTGTATAACATACATTTTCTGTACTTTATGAATAGAAAAATGCATGTTATAAGTCAAGCTACAAAATAAAAAGGCTGGAAGCAATGGTTTCACATTTATGTGGCATAGCTCCTGCTGCCTCTAAAGTCTGTATGATTATCTTGTAAGGACTTTTATGAGTTGTAACCACCTTATCCAGAATCAGATCAATTGTGAATGGATAGGAATCTGTTTAGTGTCATAAGTTAACAGCCACATATGACATGTTTATATATTGAATATATTTACAAATAAAAAAATATCCAATTTCAAGTATCATTGCACAAAATCTCTAGGTAGAAAATAAACTCAGCTATCATTTTACATTTTGTATATTAGGAACTATAAAAATATGTTGAGATCTCATTATGTGATTTATTTTATATTTTCATTTCCATCATAATTTCCATTTCAATAAAAGAAAAAAATTAGAAGCTTGTCAATTCCTGGATGTTGCTCTTCTAAAATCATATTTCTATATCTGCCATGGCCACAACCATTGTGTTCAACAACAGGCATAACCCGTCCTTGTCTATTGAATCCTAAGAGTGCCTCTGAAATCAAAAGGGAAACAGTGTACCCATTTTCCATCAAAAGAAACTTCAGAGTTTCAGAGAAATGTGAATCTTTTTTTTCTTTCAGATGTTTTATTTGAGAGGGAGGGAAGGAGGGAGAATGGGAATGCCAAGGCCTCTAGCTACTGCAGAAAAACTCTACATGCATGCACCATCTTGTGCATCTGGCTTTACATGGGCACTGGGGAATTGAACCTGGGTCCTTCCTTTGGCTTTGCAGGCAAGCACCTTAACCGCTAAGCCATCTATCCATCCCACAAGAGGTGTGGACCTTTGAATTCCTGGTCTTGGGCCATATCCCCATGCTGGTTTTCAGATTTTCACAGTTCCAGTAATAGTAGAATCAGTGGGTACTTTGCAGGAGGACCGTCTCAGTGGCATTCACCTGTGATGGCCACATTCTGTGTTTGAGATTCCTGTTTATTTCTCTTATTTTTTTTTTTTACATGTCCTCTTAGAGACTTGCATTAGATTCATAATGTCTTTTAAGATAGATAAATCTGGGGGTAGAGAGATGGCTTAGAGGTTAAAGGTGCTTATTTGCCAAGCCTGTTGGCCTGGGTTTAATTTCCAGCCACCCATGTAAAGCCAGAAATATTCATTTTCAGCACCTACATGCACGTGTGTGCATGTACACACAAACATAAATATATTTTCTAAAGATGGATTAATTTCTAATACAAATAAGTTGCAAAAGAAAGCAGGTAATATGGTTCCCCTCATAGAAAGCTCAAATCAAGTACAACAGAACCACAACAGAACCGTGGTGTTGGAAGTTTGGACAGCAGTGTGGCCAGAATGGGTTGAGTTGCTCCAGGTGCAAGGTCCACGGGTGTTCCCTTTGGAAGGCGCTCTGCCCTTGCTTATTCTTCTTGAACACCTTATTTTCACAAGGGGTACTTTTGTTTAAATGCTGGAGACTGATAGATGGATCATTTATTGTATGTCATAAAGTACTATTTCCCCACAAAAGCCAATTACCCTTTTTTTGTTGTTGTTCCTAAGCACATTGCATTTATTTTGAGTTCTTGGCACTTCCTCATCTCAGAACCAGCTGCCATGGAACTATGTTAAAGTCTTGTGTAAAATGCTTGCCAACACCACTTTCTTGCTTAATTTTTCAGGTGTTACAGGAAGAAGGGTATGGAAGGAGGGCTGTTCAATGAGGATGTTAATCTGAATCAAAACAGACACCACTAGAAATGTTTTCATGGAATTCGGATGAGGCCCAGAGCACAGCTTTAGTCAGCGTCTTATAACTTAACAATTTCACACTGATTTTTTTTTCCCTAGAGATGGTTTCAGAACACAAACGGTTGAACAATAGCTCTGTCATTTTTGAAATGTTTCTGGAGGTCAGAGCCCAAAGAAAATAAGATTGAGGCTAGAAAGTACTTGAAGGAAATCGGAATTTTAATACAAATGGAAACTGTTCATCGCAGCTATGATGTTTCTCTAAGGCTTCTAATATTAGACCAAATCCATAAGCTTTGGAACCGTGGTGAAGATAAGAAAAACCAGGATAACTTAAATGACTCCATAGGTCAGCAAAACCTTTTGCTGTCCTCACAGTTTCCAGACCAAGGGCAGAGCAAACCGCATGCATTGAGAGTCATATTCAAGAGGATAACTGCTCCTATATGCCATTGCCACAGTTTTTAAATGTCAGCCAATCTTTGGCTTCCTTTAAGTTAGTGTAATTTTTTAAATTAAAAAAAAATTGCAACTATTTCTGCCACCTACTTACACATTGTGACTTCATTTTCCTCTGCAGTGTTCTCTCTCTTCATCAGAAGAGGAGAGACTTGTTGGCATCAGGAGACCTAAAACACCAGCCTCAGGTGACTTCTCTGACCTTAATACTCAGACGAACTGGACAAAGTCCCTGCCACTACCGACACCTGAAGAGAAGATGCGACAGCAAGCCCAGACGGTCCAGACGGATGTGGTGCCTATTAACATAACTGGTATGCTTTGCCAGGCCAATAGTCAGGATGTCCTTGGGAGACTGTCTGTGGCTTTTTGTTTGCTATTTGCTCTTAGCATTTTACTTATACATCAAAGTGAATTGCTGGGATCTGACTTCTGTTGTGTGCATGTAAAATATTGGTTGCTTGTTCAACAAGAAGACAATCACTAAAGGGTTGCCAAGATGGTTCAGCCATCATCCAAAGAATGATTTGTTTTTTAATTTCTTTGTTTTAAGTAAGATTTGGTTATATGGAAATATCTTTGAAGATGGTGCTGAGTAACAAAGGAAGTTATTCCTTACTAAAGAAACATTTCTATGAGTTAAAAAAGTTTTACTTTGTTATGTTTCTGGTATATTTTCTTACCTTGTTGTTTTCTAAAGTCAAAAAGGAAAGGATTCTTAAAATATCAGGTAAAGTAATAACTGAAAGTATATTTTAAAAGATCTTAAAGTGTGTTTCAATTTCTATAATTTGAATTCTCCAGATCTTCAAATAAAAATCCATCCCTGCTGAGTAAACAATTTTTAGAATTGACAGCAAATTTGAAGTTGTGGTATATTACACTGAGCCTTTAATCATTTGTGACAAGGTAACAAATAACAAGGGGCACAAGGCTCCCAGGCGATCCTGCACAACTTTAGAAGAGTTCTTCAAGTAATCGCCTTTTGCCACCTTTATTACGTCTGTGGCCTTCAAACAGTCAGTGGTGTGGAAAGGGTCCAAAATGCACAATAGGCATGTTAAGAGCTAATAAAGGGCAGAGCTTGCCTAGCAGGCACAGACCCTGGGTTTTGTCCTTAGCATCAGAAGTCAATAGCTTCAACTATTTGGCTGTCTGTTATGTAGAGGCAGACACCCAGTGCCATCACTGATCATTGGTCCTTACAAACCTGGCCTTCATAGCCTTAAAATTACATGGGCCAAAAAGGAAGATGCTTCATTAAAAATGAGGGTGAAAACTGACCGCGTCCTTGCTATCCCCTGATGCTACTGCTGCTAGAAAGCTTGTTGCCAAGGCAGTACTAACTTAGAAGGGCTTTTAGATAGTGATTGATTATTATTTTAAAACATTAGATAGTTCTTGATCTAAAAAGGATCTTAAAGGATATATAGAAATTATACTTAGAACTCTTAAATTGAATCACAGAAATTTAACAAGCATGTAGCATGAATTATTCTTAATCCCATGTACATTTTTCACATTTTTATAAAACTAAAGAAACAGCATGGGATTTCAGTCCATTTTGTTTGTAAATGGCATGCAGATCTCTGTCAATGTGTCTGTCCTTCATCTAGCTCACATTATAAAAATAGTATTTTTGTTAGTAACCAGGTTTCAGAACAAAGGGTAAGATTTATTGCTTATTTTATTAAGCATCAATAAGGTCACATTTTCTAAAAGAAAATGAATTCTATAATTTGATTAAATGCAGAAATGTAATTATATATTATTAAATATATATGATTAAAAGTCTCAAAATAATATTACAAGATAAGAATATTATGCTATGAAGTATGACAACCCTTAATGGAATTAGGGTGAAATTCATTGCCTTCAGTGTAGGAGATTGGAAACACAGTAACTAGAATTTCAGGAATGAAGAATTATTTTTAATGGAATACATCCTCACAAAGGAAGACAATGTCATTTCACTTTCATTCTTTCCTATTTGATGACTAAGAGGATGGGAATTACATAGTGTTTAAAAGGAGGCCTTAAATGCCACCCAGTACAAGTGACAGTAATGAAATGAACATGAGTTATATCAAGTGCAATTTCTTCTTAATTGACTCATTAACATTTTGCAGAAATGTTAAAAGTAAATATAATGTATCAATCTATTTTCCGAGCTATATGTTCACACAGACTCATCTGTTTCTTAAAGGATTGGCTTTTCTAATTTGGTCTAAAGAAGCAATAAGTTTAAACCTTTCGCTTTCAGTGGTTGAATTGATACAAGTTATGGAGCCTTCTGCTCTTTAAATTATATATTTCTCCCATCCAAGTACTAAACAGGCCTGACCCTACTTAACTTCCAAGATCAGACAAGATCAGGCATGGTCAAGGTGGTATGGCCATAGACTAAATTGTATATTTCTAAAACCCTGGAATATTTTTGAGATAAAGGTTTAACTTCTTATAAAATATTTTCATGTGTCATGGATGAGCATTTACTTTCTAGCTTGATTTTTTTTTTCAGTTTGGCAATAAAAAAAACACATATCAATGTATATGCCAAATCCAGAGGGAAGCTTACCAGGCCCAGAAATATAGGACATTAACTCAGTGAGCTGCTGGCCTGAAAATTGATTGAATCCCTGTAGCTACAGTCCTGTGGAGACTTTGCATGCTCTAAGAGTTAAGGAGGAAAGAATGTTTAATATCAAAAAATACTTGTAACTGTGTTCCATCATCTGCCATTGGAACACCTCTTCCACCTGGAAGATGTGAGTGTACAAGGAAAATATACTTTAACTGGCTTTGTACTGATGTTTGCATTGCCTAAGTTTATTCCTAAATAGTAACCATGACTAACTAATCCCAGTTGTCAGTGGAAGTGAATTGTTTAATTCAACAGATATTTATTGAACAACTACTTCATGGCAGACATTAGGAGGCTACCAAGGTACATAAATCTCCTTTATGAAATGTATATAGCCCAGCTGGTGAGAGAGTCTTCTTAGGTCAGGAACAGGTGTGTGTCACAGATATCCATCTTCATGTAGTGTGTTGTCTCCTTTTCTTGGAGCTTGAGTGATGGGTTATTTTGCCCTACTAGAAAAAAAAAAAACTGAGACAGAATGCAACTTTATAGTAATATTTTATCTATTCTTAATGCTTCCTCATCCGGAATATTTTTTCTGCTACATGGAACTAATGAACCACTGAATTGATGGCGTCCCCTTTCTGGTCTTGTACTAAGCAACCTTTTGATCACGGAATGGTACTTTATGATCTTTCAGGCCCTTCTCTCAATTATTTCCGGGTGTCCCCATTCAGAGCAGAGTTGCAAGCCTCTGCAAGCTCACATACATTTATTAGTCTGGTCCTCCGGCAGATGAAGAATGCATCATTATCGTGTTTTGGTTACTCATGGTTTACAATCTGTGCCAATGAGATCAGAGTGACATTGTCCATAGCATATTCACCGTCAGTATATGTCAGTGTTGCGAAACAAGAGTGATCCTTTTTATTCTTAGGCATAAGAATGATGGAAGTATGTGGCTTATATGTGCATATTGACGCTTTTAGATTTGTAAGGAGAATATCCATGTAAAAAGGTCAATACTGTAAAACTTCCTGTAATCAAAGTGGCAAGTAATTTAAAACAGACCAATCAGTAACTAATACTGTTACAAACATACTGTTTTTATGGTTTCCTAAAGGGTGTTAATCTCACGAACTTACTCTATAGAAAACCTGTCCTATGGACATGGAACTGTTGGTTCCATTGCAACACCACGTGGAATATATCTGAACTGGGATGAATTTTAAAAGATGATGATAGAAAATAAGGATGGATCTCAGTGGTAGAACACTTGCTTGGCATGTGTAAGACCCTGAGCTCAGTCAATCTCAGCTCCTTCAATTATGAACCAAAGAGGAACACGTCAGCTTTGATAACAACAGTGCTACTGGGCATCATTGTGGTAAAAGTACTTTATCATTATAAGGCATTTTGTTTTCCATTACAATTGTATCTTAGCATAAAAATTTCCACACTCTATCCGAATTGTCAGACCCCTTAACTGAAGGGAAATCTGACACTTATATTTGTTTCATCACACAGGATGAGATATTATATTGGTTTTTGTGAGCTGACCAAATGAAGAAAAGATATTGATATCTATCACCATATACATACTGATGTAAAGAGTGACTTTTAGCTGTGTGTAGTGGTGTACGCCTTTAATCCCAGCACTTTGGAGGCAGAGGTAGGAGGATTGCTATAAGTTCAAGGCCATCCTGAGACTAATTCCAGGTCAGCCTGGGCTAGAGTGAAATCCTACCTTGAACCCCCACCACCACCAAAAAAAGTGACTTTTATGGCCAGAGAATTTTATGAAATACAACTTGCAAGGCAGTCATTTTTCAGCTGCCACAAAGTCACTCTTCCAGTGTGTTATTAACAAATTTGTGGCTCTTTTGAAAATGAGATCAAGGTGTGTCCTTTGGAAGGACACAGACCAGACATTGGAAAACAGCCTTACGATGGTAATGTACTCGCCTTCCTTTTTCGCCCTTCAGCATTCATCATCATATGACTAGCTAACATCATTATTAATACTTCCTCATCATTTTACAAGCTTCTGGAAGAAAGCGCATGGTGTCAGCTTGCTTGACAATAACATTGCTTTGCTTGTTCTACTACTCTACATTAGGGGAGAATTTCGATCGCCAGGCCAGCCTGCGGCGGTCTCTAATTTACACAGACACTCTGGTAAGACGACCGAAGAAAGTCAAAAGGAGAAAGACTATTACAGGAGTCCCTGACAACATACACAAGGAGCTAGGTATGGCTCACAGAACTGCATTCTGCTGCCCCTCCTCGCTGCTTGAATTACCACGCTAACCTCCTGTGGGGCTTTACCAAAGCTATATTCTGATAGCCAGCCGCCGTCTTTCCTGATGAGAGGGGTGTTATACACACATTGTAGACCCCAGGCAGGTGAGTTGCTGCACAGTGGGGAGCAGGTAGGGAAGCACTTCTGTGAAGACTGTAACCTGGAGATGGTCAAAGGCGAGAATCCCATCTCCATTTCCAGGTACCGTGAGCATTGGTTGTTTCCACAATTAAATTTACTTTTCATTTAGATCTTGGGTTTTTAGGAATTGAAACCTCATTCTAGGACTTCACCCTCAGGAAAAAGACTTAGTAGTTAAGCTGACAATGCTGGTGTTATTTTGACCTAAAAGATAGAAGTCTGAGATTATTTAATGATAAATATCAGTGTGACGGAAAGGGGCAGGTACTATGTATTGCATAATACCTTCATTTCCGTGAAGCAGTTTCACAGCTTTTTTTTTTTTAATTTTTACTTTTAAATTGAGGCTGATAGCATGGTTTCATTCCCTATTCACTTACCCATTGTGTTCATGCTTATTTGACAACATATGTTTGATAGTCCTATCACACTCCCCTGCATTCACTGCCTCCTTTCGTGTTTGAGAAGGGCCCAGTAAGAGATTCTGTAGGAACAGCTTACCTTGGCTCCAGACATGGAGCACCATTCCAGAATCAGGCCCCCAGGATTTGAATCCTAACTCTGCCACTCATTGTGACTGTGGGCAGGTCACTTCACCTCTCTGGGTCGCTGTCTTCATTCCACCAATGGAATGGTGACTGTAATAGAACCTACTTCACAGTGTTGTTTGACAATCAAATGAGTTTCTACATGTGATGCATTTAGTCCTTGGCACGACTGTAAATTCAGTGACGACCACTGTTCTTGTGGGACACAGTGCTGCCTGTCTTGAAATTTACCTCTTCCTCCTTTGCCATCCTGTGGGTTTACTACTTTAATCTTATCGTTCAATTTGCTTTTATTTACTTTTGAAGGTTACACTCTAGAAACTAGAATCACTATTTCTGAAATTGCCTGCTAGTCATTTTATCCAAAATGAAAATATCCTATGAAGCATGTCTATGTCTGTGTCTGTTACAGGCCCTTGAGGTAGGTCTGAGCTTCCAGGGCTTCAGATATTCCATGTATTTATTCTCTTCCCCGTGCTTAAATACCTCATAGAAGATATAAAGATACACCCTCTCATCCTTAACTGTCCTCTTCTTCTGCACTACCCTCAGTCCTAGAGTAGCTATGCCATCCCTAAAGCTTATTCTGTAGCAACAGACTTAAAGACACAGGCATAACCAGGCTTCTGGCTCACACATATAATCCTAGTGCTTGGGAAGCTGAGGCAGGAGGGTTACCATGAGTTCAAGGCCAGTCCAGGCTACAGAGTGACACCGTCTCAGAAAAAAAGGGAGGTTATATAGTAAGAGCACTTACCATGCAAGGACAATAGGGCATCCAGAGTCTGATCCCAGCATCTGTATAAAAACAGGCCACATGTGCCTGCAACCCCAGTCCTGTAGGGAGCAGAGACTAGTGTATGGCTGGACTCACTTGCCAGCCAGCCTAGCCAAAACCAGCAGCTCCAGACCCAGGGAAGGACTGTTTCAAGGAAATAAAGTGGAAAAGTGATAGAGGACTCCTGGCATTCTCCTCTGGCTTCACAAACATGGCTCACGCATCTGTACACACAATACACACACCACACATTAAAAAAAATACAAAAAAGCCAGCAACAACAAAACAAAACAAAAAGCAAAGGCAGTGTTGCAACTACTCATGGATTTTTTTTTTTTCGAGGTAGGGTCCCACTCTAGTCCAGGCTGACCTGGAATTCACTGTACAGTCTCAGGGTGGCCTTGAACTCTCGGAGATCCTCCTACCTCTGCCTCCCAAGTGCTAGGATTAAAGTCGTGTGCCACCACTCCTGGCTTACTCATGCAATTTTTGACATCTGTCTTTGGTTTATGCCCTACATGGTATCTGAGGCCTCCAGGCAGCTTTTCTAAATCTGCATTAATGATATAATATATCCTTTCTTCATTTCTCAAAAACTTAGTTGTGTCGGTTTGTTTGTTTTTTTCAAGAATCCTTTTTCCCCCCTTGAGGTAGCAGCTAACGTGTTTGGAAAACCAATCTGTAGTCACATGCGCAGCAATTGTTGGATGGGCTAGTTCCTTGTAGGACACAGATCACATTGCTACATTAACTGGCCTTTTCAAGAGATGTGCCTTAAGCCTAAGAGAGTGATGATAAAACAGGCAGCTAGGCCCTCTGTAAACTAATGAGGCTGATGTTTTCCAACCAAGACAGTAGGTTCTAGATGGCTTTGTGCAGAGTGTAAGGAAAGTCTGACCTGCATAAAGGTGTATGTACATGTAAGTACTCAGTATGAATTGTCCGTACACACCTACGATATGAAGCTTACAGCCTGAAAGGTAGGGACATGGATCACTTTTACTATTGAATCAACCACAAAGAGCCAGTCGCTCAGTTGCTTCTTTGATCTGCTGAAATCACCTATCCAGCTAGGGAAATCATAACTTCTGCAGGTTTAATACTTTAATACATGCGTTTATGTGCATGTTCGTATGTTTCTGTGTGTGCAAGTGCATGTGCCAATGTGTGTGTGTGAGCAGGGCAAGGTCAAAGGACTATCTCAGGTATCCTCAAGGACGCCATGCACTTCCTCTGGGACAGGCTCTCTCATTGGCATGGGACTTACTAATGAGGCTAGACTGGCCAGCCAGCGAGCGCCAGGGACCCTCCTGTCTTTGCCTGCCCAGTGCTGGGATGACGGGCACCAGCACATCCAGCATGCTGATGGGTACTCAGCATGCTCACCAAGAAACAAGCACTTTACTAACTGAGCTGTCTCCTCAGTGTCTGTCGCTGTGTCTTTCTGTCTCTCTCTCTCTCTCTCTCTCTCTCTCTCTCTCTCTCTCTCTCGCTCACACACACATTCATTTCTCTTTTGCATATAACGTCGAGTCACCACCAACGCTGGAGGAAAGAAAATAGCTTTCCCCACTTCATCTATGCTGTGACTGTTGCCACACATGCAGTGACTGGTATCTCTGCAGACAGTGGTGTGCCCGGATGATAGCTAAAGGGCCACTATATCTAAGTGATTTTGGAAAAAAAAAATTCCGGGCTCTCTGGCTCATGCCTCTAATCCCAACTACTTGGGAGGCTGAGGCAGGAAGATGTTCAAGACCTACCTGGGCTATAGAGTGAGACCTGTCTTAAAGTTTAAAAAAAAACTGCCTGGGCATGTAGTTCAGTGCTATCATGTGAAAGGCCCTGGGGTGGAGCCCAGTACTGGGGGAGGGAAGGACAACTAGACAACAACTCTAGTGTCATTACACATTGGCTCATTGGAGGATTGGTAGACAGAAAGAAAAGTGAGATTTTTGAATAGGATTCTATTTAGCAAAAAATACTGGATCACGTATTTGCTCCATCCATTCAAGACTTCTGGTTAAATGCTTTTTTTTTTTTTTTTTTTTTTTTTTTTTTCAGTATTTTGTGCCTATAAGGGCTCTGGTTGGGAATTATATGGTACCCAATAATCAAAGACTAGATACTTCATATTTTCTTTAAAAATGGTCTTCATCTAGATATAAAACAGTGGGAAGCATGGCTGAGCCAAACAAATTAGACAGAAAAATGAAATGATTCTCTCATGGAAAGGCATTCACTGGGAAAGAGGTTCCTTGTCCAATAGTCACTGCCCTTGTTGCCAGGGGCAACCAGAGAGGGGCTCCAATGAATTAGAAAGATACAGCATGCTTAATTATATGCAGCTTTTACTTCACAGTCCATATCACGGGGCTAGAGAGATGGTTCAGCAGTTAAAGGTGATTTCTTACAAAGCCTGATGGCCTGAGTTTGATTCCCCAATATTCATGTAAAGCCAGATGCACAAAGTGGTATATGCATCTGGAGTTTGTTTACAGCATCAAGAGACTCTGCTACGTGTGTGTGTGTGTGTGTGTGTGTGTGTGTGTGTGTGTGTGTGTGTTCTCTCTTTCTATCAAATAAATGAATGTTTTATTAAAAAGCATTATATCATGGACTTGGAGACTAGTCAACCTGTAGCTTTTTTAAGTCCAGATACAATATTTAATGTTATTTCGGAAGCACATCAGAGGACTTGAAATGTGGTGCCTTCCATTTAAATGGATTGGACAGAATTTCTTACTTTTTGTTTCATTTATCTTAAAAGTACATAAAAGTGACTCTGAACACTATTTAATAAGGTTTCAGTCTTTTGAACTATATAGAATTATTTTATTGGTATTACATATTTGTCTACTGAACTTATCCCTATAGATATATCTGAAGCAGGAAAAAAGTCTATTTAAAGCAATACTTTTATGAATAATTTTTGGTAGTTTGTCCTAAATAACACTTTGCAGGAGATCTGACAACTTTTTTTTAAATTCATATACTACACCTATAAATAAACTTATAAACTGAGGTGGAGCTCAGCAGTAGAGTACATGATTAGCATGAGGCCCTGGGTTCAGTCCTCAACATGCACACACACACACACACAAAAAAAAAAAAAATGTGTGTATGATTTGTGTACGTATGTGTGTATGTATGTGTGCATGGGTGGACATGGAGGCCAGAGGACAACCTCAGGGTGGTGTTCCCTAGGTGTCACCCACTTCCTTTTGAAACAAGGTCTCTCATTGGCTTAGCCAGTGAAGCTCAGGGATCTCCCTGTCCCTGCTTTCCCAGTGTTGAGATTACAAGTGTATGCCACCATACCTGGCTTTTAAAAATAATGATAGTAATAGTTATTATTATCAATATTATTATTCTGGAGCTCAAACGCAGATCCTTGCTGATTGAGCTTTCACCCAGCCATAAATTACTAATTTTTATCAGCCTTAGCAACATGTAATTTGTTTCTACAAATTGGAAATCCTTCATATTAGTAAGCAAAAAAAAAGTTATATCTTTTCATGCTTTAAATTCCAATAAATCCCATGGGCTTTCAGTAACACTTAAGAGGTTTAAGCCTTTCTTTGTAGCTCTATTTTATACTTCATTTTGTTCTTTCTTTTATTTTATTTATTTGTTTTATATTTATTTATTTATTTAAGAGAGAGAGAGGCAGATAGAGAGAATGGGTGTGCTAGCCACTGCAAACAAACTCCAGATGCATGTGCCTCCTAGTGCATCTGGCTTACATGGGTACTGGGGAATTGAACCCTTAACAGTTAAGCCATCTCTCCATCCCTGTTTTGTTCTTTATCATGTCACATTCATCTCTATCCTGTAATATCACAACTAAAATTTATGCTATTAAAATTTGACGGGCCTGTTTTGGAACATATTTTTGGTAGTGTCTCTGATAAATTTTACATTTTATAAAGTCTGGGTAAGTGTTACTTGAATGAGAAAGTTGTGCTTAGCCATAGGTGGGGACAAATGTCTATATTTCTATTTTCAGAAGCCCAGAATTGTTGCACATTTAGAATTATTGCCTCAAAATATCAGACCTTGTTTATGAATCAACTTAACAGCTGCATTTAAAATCTACCATAAACTCCATGCAAAACTCACTACAATTTTATTGGGATGGGCAAAGTTTTTAAGAGATCAAACCCAGGGCCCACACATGCTAGGCAAAATCTCTTATCAATTATCTCCTTCCCACTATTAGGGTTTTTAGATTATGTTTTTAAATTTTATTTATTTATTTGCAAGCAGAGAGAGAGAAGAGAGACAGACAGAGAGAGAATGGGCACGCCAGGGCCTCCAGCCACTGCAACTGAACCACTGCAACTGAACTCCAGATGCATGTGCCCCTTGTGCACCTGGCTTACATGGGTCCTGGAGAATCAAACTTGGGTCCTTTGGCTTCACAGGCAAGTGCCTTAACTGCTAAGCCATTTCTCCAGCCCCAAATATTATGGCTTTTAAAGAAAAAGATACTAAGACCAACTGTTGAGTGGAATGAGATAGACATCCTTGAATATTTGGAAGTGAACTGGTACAATTATATACACCAATACAAACCAGCTTCCTGCCTTCCACATTACCTGATGGCTGAAACTTTTGCCTTGTACTTTTCTTTCCTTAAAGTAGATATTCCCCTGTTTCTGCCTATTTTATCACTTGCTATCTTTCTGAGACAGCTTCAAGTATGTGCACCTGTATGTGCTTGCGCACGCACACCCACACATGCACTCTCGTGCACCTGTATCCATCTGTCTTCACTAAACACTTGGCAGAGGGCAGAAAGTAGAAATAGATCATCTGTGTTAAAGGCACAGGTATAAAAATGATTGTCTGTTGTCACAGTGACAGAAAGATCTTTATGCTGGGCAGATTTTCTCATAGCGAAGCATCTTTTGAGATTGAGACAAGCACATCCGTTTGTCACTCAGTTGAGAAAAGGCTTTCTATGCCCAGCAGGGGCCATGCACTATGTAATGGTTTGTGGTATAGAAGGAATCCTACTGTTACTGTATCTGTATGAAGGTAGCCGGTGATGCTCAGCCAGCATCACTCAGCAAAGCCTGCACCACAAATGTGGTTTTTAATGCTTACTTTCAAAGTCTATTTGATGACTTATAAATCTGCTGCCTTATATTTACGTGAAGTTCCCACAATTTCAATCTTTTATTTAATCACAAGACTACACAGAAATGAATCTGAACCTTGCATTATTAGCTTTCATTTTTTAGAATCAGATATGATTATTTTGTTGGCATATAATTATATCTGACCACTATCTCCATATCTATTTCTTAGTGAATAAAGAAACCATAAAGAGAACCATGATTTTGCTACTGTTTTTAAAGATTTAATTCATCCTAAACATTGATTTTATTCTCTCAGTGCACAGTGGATAAGTTGTTGGCTTTTTGATTCTGTCTCTCTCTTTTTTTAAGCTCTGTTCTTTTCTGGGTAGCTTAACATCTGTTATTTACAGTTATGGATTTATCATCCACTTCCTTCTCATTTTGCCCCTCCTCATGTTTCTTTCTTTCTTTCTTTTTAACATACTACGTGGTGTTTGGTTGTAAAGCTTCAAGAAATAAATAACCCTAATTTGAGGAATTGTTGGCTGGATCGGTTCCTGTCACTTTCTCCCCCACTAAAACACAGCAGATTGCTGTTGGATATTGAATGTCACCAACACACAGATGATAATGGCTTAAGATGGATAATGAAATGTTTGAAACACAGATGGGCCTGTAAATCAATTTCTTTTTCTTGGGATTTTCTTCTGACATGAAGAATCAATGTAATTAACAGTTTCATACCAGTGGTATGTCCATGGCCCTATTGTTCCCCTAAAAAATATCACTGCTTAATAAATATGCTGTGCTGTCACCTGGTGGGGGAAAGGCTACATGGATGTCTTTACTAAAAGCTGGTTATTTGATTTGTTGTTGTTGTTTGTTTGTCTGAGATGAGATCTCACTATATATGGCACAGTGACCTAGAATTCACTATGTAGCCCAAGCTAGCATAGAACCCAAAATCTACCTACCAATGCCTCCCCAGCGTTGGGATTATAAATGTGCACTCCCACATCCAGCAAAAGCTGCTAATTTGAAAAGTAAATGTCCCACAGTGCTTATTAGCCTTGATCTCAAAACGAGTACCTGAGAATTCCATACAGAGCACTCACACATGCTAGAGGACAATTTGAAGTACAAATTTTAAAGTACAAGAAATTGATGACAAAGCTTTTTGGTATTTGTTTGCTTGTTTGTTTGTTTTTGTTTCTTTGAGGTAGGGTCTCACTCTAGCCCACACTGACTGGGATCTCACTCTGTAGTCTCAGGCTGGCCTCAAACTCACAGCGATCCTCCTACCTCTGCTTCCCGAGTGCTGGGATTAAAGGCGTGTGCCACCACGCCCAGCAAAAGTTTTTGTTGTAGGACATATCAGGAACTCCATAGTTAAGCCTGCTTAGGTACCTATAGGGATGAAGAAACAAATAGGTTGGGTTTTGTTTTGTTTTTATGATGACAGAGTCAGAAAGGATACTGGTGATTATGACCTGTGGGCTCACTTTTTCAGGTTAACAGACCTCTTTCTGCTTTATCCCTAGCATCGGGCACTAGCCAAGATGACATTGGTGGCCATTCAACATATGCGCCAGACCAGTACTCTACACTAGGAAGGCTTGATAGCTGTCGCTCTGCCGGGCAGCGCTCGGAAACCAGGGACTCCAGCTGTCAGACGGAGGATATGAAAGTCCTTCCGCCATCAGTCAGAAGGATCAGGGCCCACAAGGGACTCGGCATCGCTGCCCAGATGAGCCACTTTTCAGGCTCCTCTGGCAACATGTCTGTACTGAGCGACTCGGCTGGTGTTGTGTTACCTTCTCGCCTCAATAGTGACACCGGCTTCCATAGTCTTCCGCGTTCTGGAGCAAGAGTGAGCACTTACTCCCTGGGGGCAAGGCTGGGTGCCCTGGGCCCTGGAGAAGACACGGGTGGCACTTTTTCCTATCAGGAGAAGGCCCTACAAGGAGACGAACACTTAGGACATTTAAGAGGTGCTTCAAGTACCGGAACGCTTTTGAGACCCAAATCCCAGGAGCTGAGGTTCTTGGGGAGTGAACACACAGTGAGCCCAGCATGTGTGGTTTCTCCTCATGCCACCTACTCCACCAGCATCATCCCCAATGCCACACTCTTGTCCTCCTCAGAGATCATTGTCATTCACACTGCTCAGAGTACAGGGCAGCTGGATGGCAGAATGACTAGCTGTTCCTCCAAGATGAAACCCAGAGGGCTCATCCCCAGATGTTCTGTGAAAGAGGACCACCATTCCCCCACTCGCCACTGGACCGAGGGTCACTCCATTCCTTCACAAGCCTTAGTCTCTCCCACCCCCAGTGCCACCACACTGTTGTCCCTCTGCGATTCAGAGGTCTCTCTCGATGCCCCAACACATGGGGAGAATGGGTCCCAAGCCATGCCCTACAACTGTAGAAACAACCTGAGCTTTCCTGCCCACCCAGCTGATGTGGATGGCAAGAGTGAGTCCAGTTATTCAGGGGACAGAGGGCAAGGCAGCTCGGGGTCTTGGGAATACAAAACCTCCAGCAATGGGCGGGCGTCCCCACTGAAGCCACACCTCGCAACTCCTGGCTGCTCTACTCCCACGAGTAACATGAGCAGTTGCAGTTTGGACCAGACGTCTGTCAAGGAGGATGCAAGGTCCCTGTACTCAGAGGACCACGATGGCTACTACACGTCGGTGCACAGTGACTCTGGACATGGGTCTGGAAACCTATACAATAGCAGCGAGGGCTTTGGGAACCCCAGGCACAGCGTGGTCAATGTTTTCGATGGAAGAGCGCTGAAAAACCAAGGGGACCAGTCAAATCACCTCGATAAGTCCCTTTCCAGAAATATCTCTTTGAAGAAAGCCAAGAAGCCACCGTTGCCACCATCCCGAACAGACTCTCTCCGCAGGATTCCCAAGAAGAACAGCCAGTCCAATGGACAGGTGCTCAACGAGAGCCTGATCGCCTCTCTTCAGGAGTCTCTGCAGCTGAGCCTCCCTGGCAAGGGTGGCAGCTCACCCTCCCAGAGCCCCTGCAGCGACTTTGAGGAGCCCTGGCTGCCTCGTTCTCGGAGCCAGAGCACAGTGAGCACAAGCGGCAGCGTGACCTCCGCCACCACCCCCAACGTGTATTCCCTGTGCGGGGTCACACCCTCGCAGAGTGACACAAGCAGTGTCAAGTCAGAATACACGGACCCTTGGGGTTACTACATCGACTACACCAGCATGCACGGAGACCCGGGGAACCTAGCAGGTGGCTGCTCAGCCAGCATTGGGGCCCCGACTGGAAACGGACCATTGGGCCACATCCAAGAGGGGTCCAGAGCTCCCACGCCCCAAGTGCCTGGTGGCTCAGTCAAACCAAAGATCACCTCACCAGAGAAGTCACAGCGAGTCACTTCTCCATCCAGTGGGTATTCCAGCCAGTCGAACACACCCACAGCACTCACCCCTGTGCCTGTGTTTCTAAAATCAATGTCACCAGCAAATGGGAAGGGGAAGGCCAAGCCCAAGGTACCAGAAAGGAAGTCCTCTCTGATCTCCTCGGTGTCTATCTCCTCCTCGTCCACTTCTCTCTCCTCCAACACTTCTACTGAAGGAAGTGGTACTGCGAGGAAGCCGGATTCAGCGCTGGCCTCGCCAGTTGCCCCTCCTCCCCCTCCTCCTCTTCCCCCTTTACCATCGCCATACCCAGCGGACAAGTCTCCCCTTCCTCCCCCTCCTCTAGCCGAATGCCCTAGAGACTCTCCCCTGCCTGCCTCCCCTGTCTTCCCACCTCCCCCGCCAGAAGCCCTTGTCCCCTTCTGCCCCTCTCCTGACAGGTGCCTTCCCCCACCCCCCACAGCCCTTCTGTCAGGGTCCTCTGCACCCTTGCCAAGACCTCCACCTTTCTTACCTGCCTCGGAGCCCCCGCCTGCCCCACCTCTGGACCCCAAACTCATGAAAGACACCAGGCCTCCTTTCAAGAACTCGAGACAGCCTGATTCCTCCCGGGAGGCCCTCAGGCCACCTGCCAACAAGGAGGAGAGCTGCCGGCCCCCCATGCCCCTGATCACCACGGAAGCGTTGCAGATGGTGCAGCTGAGGCCGGTGAGAAAGAACTCAGGCGCCGAGGCCACCCTGCTGTCTGAGCCACCAGGTGAGGAACAAGGAACTCCGACTGCTCCACAGTATCCCTTAAAGCCATCTGCTTTCCTGAAGTCCCGAAATAGCACAAATGAAATGGAGAGCGAAAGCCAGCCTGCCTCTGTGACAAGCTCGCTTTTTCCGACGCCTGCCAAGAACCCGAGTCAGGGTGACCATGACAGTGCAGCCGAGCGTAGCGGGCCTCCGAGTCGCAGCCATGGAGCTCCAGGTCTGGGGCCCGGCCCCAAGACCACTCCACTCCCAGACTCTTCACCCAGCAAGAAGCCACCCCCTATCTCCAAGAAGCCCAAACTGTTCCTGGTGGTGCCACCTCCGCAGAGAGATTTCACGGCGGAGCCCACAGAGAGCGGGAGCGAAGCATCCCAAGGCGTGCCCAGCCCCAGCAGGGCAGACGGAGGCTGTGGGCACAGCCAAGAGGCGAATGAGAACCCAGCAGCCCGAGCTGGTTCTCATGCCACAGCCACAGCCCCCAGCAGCTCTGTCGTTCTGGAGGGAGGAGCTGCAGGGTCCACGGCCCTCAGCAGTGTGGAAGCCAATGCCCCCATGGTCCAGCCCGATGCCTCGCCAGCCTCCACGCAAGAAGAGCCAGCGGAGAGCAGCGTGCATGGTGGGGCCATCACGGAGAGCAGCTTGTCTCGACAGGATGGAGAAGGTAAGACCCGGCTTCTCTGAGCTGTGCACTTCTGATCCCGTTGTCTGCAGCTGAGCCAAATAGCGCTGCTGAACGCTCACGTGTGGAACCAGGTGGATCACACTACACTCAAGTGAAAGCTGGGTGTGTGGGCTTCTTACACCTCATTACCAACTTTGCATTATAGGGAAAAAAAAATCCAGATCTAAGCGATGCTTACAGAGTGACGGAAAATAGGGAGGTGGGGGGGGTGTAGTCTGCAGCAGGCTGGGTATGCAGTGAGTAATCTCCCTTTCTAAGAGCTGTAAGAAATATTCTAACAAAACATAAGAGCAATCCAGTCCAAATCTGTAGCAGAAAAGACTGCGCTCTGCCTGTCTGTAGTGTCGTTTTGCCCCTCTTTGGAAAAGCTCAAACTGCAGACACCCCTGCGTTCCCCTGTGGCTTTCATATTGTCAGGAATGGCAGTAAAACAGCCTATTTTAGAGCCGGGCAAAGGGTTGAAATCCTAGTCACGGCGTCTTGTACTGCCTGCTTGCTTCTCTAGCTGGGGCGCTGGAATCCAACTTGGCTGCCTCCTCCTCAGACGTGTGCTACTCCTCTACGGAAGAGGGAAGTGGCGAGGTGATGACTCCCACGAGACCTAGGACCACCGAAGACCTGTTTGCAGCTATTCACAGGTATCTGAAATGCCTTCCTCATACGTTACTCTACTTTCTAACTCCTTCTTTCCAAATGATTCTTCTTCGTTTTCTCCATTCTTCCTTCACCTCGTCATGACTCGTTAACTTTATTATCCATCCCTTAATGTGTTTCTTATACTTTCATCTCCTCTGACTCCAGTTTGTTCTACTTCATTTCACTGGTTTTAATGATGACATTGAGGACAGAGGCTCAATGTGATACCTTCTGGTAGACACTGCTCTTTCTGGCAATAAACCCCGTGTGCCAGTCATATGACAGTGTTTACAAGAATGGGATCCAGTCTGGGGAGAGGAATCCTGTGTTCAGGGTTCTTAGGGTGCACAGACTGGCTCAACATACTCATCCCTCCCTAAAGCTGCTTTAGTTTGTTTATTAATTGATTCATTTACTTATTTATTATTTTCATTGTACAGAAAACCCATAATTTTATATATAGTGCAGTTCTTAGGCTCCTTGAATGTTTCAAGGGAGAGAAGTACTTTTCTGTATAAGCAAAGGAACTGAATTTGCCTGTTATTATGCATTGCTAGCACCATCTACTGGTACCAGAAATTATTGGATTTGAAAACACAAAAAGTATACAGCTCAGTTTTTCAGAATAAACTGCCTGGACTGGACTGTTGTCATTTTTGTATGGTCACCTTTAAGAGTAAATAGAATTTACCAGTACAATTGTTCTTTATTACACTGCTTTGGCTATGAACAGCTGAGGACTCCCACAACAGGTTCACTGTAAAATTAATGATTGATATATATATATATACACACACATACTTATAACATATATCACATACATATATATTGTTTTTAAAATCCTAATGCTGTGTAACCTTGTTGCTTAGTGCCATAAATTCAAATTATACTTAAGGCTAGTCTTAGGCTCTTGAGACTTTATTTTGCCTTGAGTTAATGTTTTGTCTTTCCCACCTGAAAAAAAAAAAAGCATTCTATAGACTCATTTATTCTCTGCATAAATAACTTGGGTTTTAACTGGATTTAACTGGAAAGACTTGTTTTGTTTTGTTTTGTTTTTCACAGTAGGTCTCACTCTAGCCCAGGCTGACCTGGAATTCACTATGTAGTCTCAGAGTGGCCTTGAACACTCAATGATCCTTGTACCTCTGCTTCTCAAGTGCTGGGATTAAAGACATGCACCACCCTACTTGGCTTGAAAAGACTTTTGTAAGAGAAGGAAAGTTTAATGTTGTCACTACCTGGAACTCTGTGCAACTTAGGAATGTCTAACAAGTTGGCAAATTAAGCTGTCTGTCAAGAATTGTATAAAATATATAAATATATGTGTTGGTATAAATGACACTGACAATGGGACCATTTAACAGTATTGCCGTCTCATTAGAAATAAAAATGGAGCTACTTAATCCAGCTCAGAACCCGGAAATGAGAAATGAAACATCTTTGAAACCTAATTAAGTGATATTTGTAGGAGTTTACATAGTATTTCTAACTTTAACTGTGCTAGACACATAAATACTCAATAAGTATTTTCTTAATTAAATGAAGCCAATTGGAATTTAGCACTCAGGAAATTCTTCCTAGACTCCAGGGTCTTTCATTTAGTATGGAATGCATTGAACTTCTATATATATGGAAATATGTATTTATAATAGCATGCCATAGAGATTTGTGTTGCCTAGTTGCTGTGTGGGTGTGAAATACTTTGTCTCAGGGAAATCCAACTGTTGTGGAGCCAAGTTCCTGTATAATTTTCTTAAAAATATGCCAAAGGTCTCTTCCATGTTTTATTTTGGCAGCCTTCAGAGGGCACTAAAGAAGGCATGGTTCCTTCTATTGGACAGTTAAATGTATTACAGATGTGGGAACCAGCCAGTTTGTATTATTCTCTGGATGCATGAGAGAATTTAAAGGCCAAGTAGCCTTAGAAATATATTGCAAAGAGAGAGCTAGAGGGCTGGAGAGCTGGCTTACAGTTAAGGCATTTTCCTGCAAAGCCTAAGGACCCATGTTCTTCAGATCTCATGTAAGCCAGATGCACAAGGTGACACAAGAGCACAAGGTTGCACATGCACACAAGATGATGCATGCATCTGAGTTCAGTTACAGTGGCTGGAGGCCCTGATGCGCCGATTGTCCTCTATCTCTCTCTTTCATAAACAAAAGGCCAATCTGTTGGGCTTGCCTCAAAAAAAAAAAAAAGCGAGAGAGAGAGCTAGGGTGCCTGCTAATTTCTGTTGTGGCATTAATACCATGTTAGCAGATGCAATAAAAAAAATCCATCTGAAGTCTATGACATTTAGGACTTAATTTCATGTCCTTTGGCATCTAAATTCATAACTTAAAATAAAGACTATCTAAATTGAAGAACAGCTTTCAAATTAATTCAATTCAGATTTAAAGCCAGATGGAAAGTGTAGAACCACTTGAGGTGTGAAGTTTTAATGTTTATTGAAGTAATTAGATTTTAACCCAGTATTAACTGTTTAAGTACTTTTTATAGTCATTATCTTTAGAAGTGTATACACACATAGCTGAGGTGTGTGTGTGTGTGTGTGTGCAGAGAATTCACAAGTTTAAATTTAATTCTCAGTTTAAGGGACAGCTGTCTCTTGAGAAAAAGCAATGCCTTTATAAAATCCCATCATCTCTTTTAATTCTCCATCTATGGTTAAAGGCCGTAGCTTAAATCAAGTATAATTGTGTCTTGTTTTATGTGTTGGCAATCCTCAACATTCAAAAACCAAACCAAACATTATGCTATAGGCTAATACCCGAGGTGAGCATGGTGCTTTGCAGGTAAGCTGTATAAGTTGTGAAGATGCACTATAGGTGGAAAAGGCCTAACAAGTCCACTTATACCTGGAAGGAAGGGGGTGTGTGTTTAAAAGTCACTGTGTAGGGCATGATGGTCCACACATGTAGTCCCAGCAGTACAGAGGCTGAGACACGAGGATGTAAGGAGTTCAAGGCCTGCCTGGGTTACATAGTGAGTACCAGGCCAGTAGGTCTACATAGGAAGAGGCACTAAGAATAGCAGTGTGGTGTGACTACCACCAGAAGCTGGTGAGAATTAACCTGTATCTCCATGTTGTTAAATCTCAGATCCAAAAGAAAAGTCCTTGGCCGAAAAGACTCGGAGGATGATCACACCCGAAATCACTCCCCCTCCCCACCCGTGACACCCACAGGTGCCGCTCCCACCCTGGCCTCCCCGAAACAAGTCGGGTCCATTCAGAGAAGCATGCGAAAGAGCAGCACAAGCAGCGACAACTTCAAGGCTCTGCTGCTGAAGAAGGGCAGTCGTTCGGACACCAGCGCCCGCATGTCGGCAGCGGCCGAGATGCTGAAGACCACGGACCCTCGCTTCCAGAGATCCAGGTCGGAGCCTTCGCCAGACACCCCCGAAAGCCCGTCCAGCTGCTCCCCCAACAAGAATCGCAGGGCCCAGGAGGAGTGGGCCAAGAACGAAGGCCTGATGCCCCGCAGTCTGTCCTTCTCAGGCCCCAGGTACAGCCGCAGCCGGACACCACCATCGGCGGCCAGCAGCAGGTACAGCCTGCGGAATCGCATCCAGAGCAGCCCCATGACCGTCATCTCCGAGGGTGAGGGTGAGGCGCAGGAGCCCGCCGACAGCAGAGCGCGCCGGCCGCTGCACGCTGCCAAGGGATGCTCCCTGGACACGCTGGCTGGGCAGGAAGTGGACCAGGGCCCCCTGCTGTGTGCCATGGAGCCCACGTCAGTGGATGGGGCTGAGGGCAAGGGTCTCTCGGAGCAGTGTAGGGGTCCTGGGCAGGAGGAGAGTTAGGGCCAGAACCTGCCTCTCTTAGACAAGGCTGGGGTCAGCAGTGCACCCCTGTAGGAAGCGTAGAGGGGAGCCCTTTTCTGGCCTGTAGGGACCTCGCTCCATGTTGGCGCTGGAGGTCTCAGCCCCTGTGGGTCACTTGCCATGTGGCTTAAAATCAAGTGTAGAAGCTTAAACTTCTTAAAGTGCTTCCTGGGGAAGATTTTTTTTTTCTCTTTCTCTCTCTCCAAAATGCTGAGTGTGTGTGTGAGAGCACATTTTGAACACTTCATTTTTCACAAATCCATACACTGGCAGTGTGTACAGAAATAGAAAGTCAGCATTAAGGTAGGTAGTCAAGGAGTCTTCTGGGATTGGTGATCACTGCTTTCAAGGCATTGTGGATATGGAAATTAGTGAGTCTCCTGAGAAGGGAAAAGCTGTTATTTCTGAGAGGCCAGGGGTGGGCTGGTTCTAATGCACAGAACACGGTTATGAACGCTCCTATGCTGCTGCGGGGACATGCGTGTTAATACAGAGAGGATGGGAAAGGGCTGAATGGTTTTTTAATTGGTTAAGGTACTTTTTTTTTCTAGGGGAAAAATGACTTTTTATAAAAATGACAAATGTGGAAGTGGGGGTACTGTACCCCGTGCCTGCTGCCATGCAGCTAGCTAGACACAGCTTCTGGCCTGATGTTAGAAGTGTGGGCAGTTTTTACACAAATTCCTAGTGAGTAGCAGCCCAGCCCCTCTTGGAAGAACTGAAGTGAGAGGTTGTAGACGTGCAAGCCTGGGCAAGAGCGTAAGGGAAGGGCAGAGGAGCGGGTGACAAGCTGCTGCATTTGTCTCCTGTTTAGTAAATAAAATTATTTTTCCGAATTAAATTTGAAAACTTGCACTATCAAACTGTGGGTGAAGCTTTTCTTTTAATAAGAGCATTTTGGTGTTTTTTCTTTTTAAACCAGAGTTTAAACTTCCACTTGACAATTTATCACTTGAAATGTCAACATTTGCTAACTTTTGGATATCCTTTTGGTTACACCAAAGAAAAAAAATGGCTATTTTTTCCCTTGAACTGCCCACAGCATCACACCCTAATTTAGAAAAGGTCTACCAAAATTTATTATATATTATCTCACTTTGAAGATAATGCTGAATAGCTCTTATTAGTGAAATAAACTGATAAAAAAAATGGTAGGGCTTCGGTATTAGCCCTGGGAAATGAGTTTTTAGATTAAAAAGATATTGTTTTTGCATCATTTGGTTTGTGTGTTTTTATATTTGTTTATAAATTGAGTTGCTAACTACCTTCTAATCTCCTCCAATCAGAATTCCAGCACTTTTAGCCATGGGAGGAAAATGTGTATTTATTTTGACAATATTCCCCTCCCTCATTCCTTCCCTTCCTTTCTCTCTCCCAAGTTCTGTGTACTTCTAATGAACCACAGGATTATTTTGATTTGATTCATTCAGAAGATCTATAGTGCAAATACTGAGATTCCTAACTTAAACCCAATATACCTGTAAATTGCCTTTCACAGTGATATAAAAATATCATATGAAAGTTGGGGTGCACAGGTCAAATCTTCATAAAGTTTATAAAGCAAAATGAAAGCTCATCTTTTTACATAACCAGAAATCAAGACTTGACATATGGCTGCAGGCTCCAGGTTGTTCAGTAGAGCATTGTTTACTACACGAGGCACACAGATCATTTCTTGTAAATTTTAGAAAAGCATTTGGCTTTTGAATACATAAAACAATTAGAATGTATGTGGATATCAGAACTTAATATATAAATATTTGTTTGAAGGTAAAATAAGCAACATCAGAACTAATTATAAAATTATTTTAAAACCCCCATTTTTAATGATATTTATTAGGTTTTCAATTTGCTTTGAATAAAACACTTGTCAATACTTGAAACTTCCTTTTGTTTGTACATGCATGTTTTGAATCTCGAGATTAGTCTTCTCATACAGAACTGTTGAGTGTTTTGCTGGACACAAACAGAACAGCAGTGGAGACCAAAAGGTGCCTGTGGGAGGCAGGGACCCAACAGAGAGAAACTAGAACATCACAGAGTCTGGGTAGAAAATCCATTCCAGACAATGTCCTAAAGACTCTTCCATGAAATGTGTACTGTACTGAGGTAGTTCAGGTGATGTGTGCTGAGGGCCAGAAGACTTTTCACACAAAAGCAAGAAACTAGACTCATCTCTGAAGCATGTTGCTTCTTCCTCTGTAAGGGCATCTGGGAGTGGGCTGGATCATAACAAAGCTCCATGAAGGTAGGCTGGTGACTCTTCTCCTGCCAGAGAGCCACAGGAGTCCCAGGATGAAATGCCCACTTCCCTTTTCTAAGAGTTGGAAAGGTATTTGGTCTGTCAGTTGCAAACAGTCTCAACTTGGGTCTCATTGTTGCCTTCTGCTGTTTCTGAAGACTTGTGGTTGAATCTGTTGCTCACGTGGGGATGAGAATCTATACTTGGCCCTTCATATCCATGAGTTTGGTATTCCTGGAGTGCGCAAACTGCAGATAAAAATAATATCTGACAGAGCTGGGCATGGTGGTGCACACCTTTAATCCCAGCACTCGGGAGGCAGAGGTAGGAGGATCACCGTGAGGTCGAGGCCAGCCTGAGACTACATAGTGAATTCCAGGTCAGCCTGGGCTAGAGCAAGACCCTACCTCATAAAAGAAATAAAAAGAAAAAGAAAAGGGAAAAAAAATATCTGATAAAAGGGTTGGGGAGACAGCTCAGTGGTAGAAAGCTTGCCTCACATGTGTGAGGCTCTGGTTTAATGCTCAGCATCATAAAAAAGGGGGGAAAAATCTGAAAAAAAATGTGTCTTTACCCGACATGTAGACTTTTTTGTGTCATTATTCCTTAGTACATCATAATAACTATTATATAGCATTACACTGAATTAGACACCTGCTTAATCTCAAGCTGTCTTTAACAGATGTATGGGAGGCTACATGAAGGTTAATATGCAAAAATTAGACTGTTGTGTGACTATTTATTCTGGGAATCACCGTCACAAGGAAAGAAAAAAGTGGCATTTCTGTGTTTCCATCTTCTTTGCACCCACAGGTGACAACCCTGCTCTGTGGCTGGTACCCTGGGAGTCAGGTGAGACACTAGGGAGACCTCCTTGGTCCTGCATAGTGGCATTTTCAGCCTACACGTAGATACTTTGTTTGTGCTGATAAGATTTCATCATGAAATGAGCACAGCAGGATAACTTGGTGAATGTTAGGATATGAGGGGTTTTGAGTAAAACACGGATCTGATTCTTGAGGTCCATTTTCCTTAAGCTAGTTACTGTGATCAAATTTCTTTCAGTGAGCTGCTCTGATCTACCTTCCACACAGCCCAGCCTTTTCTCCTAGAACAAGACCAGAGTGAGCTGTACTCAGGTGATGGGCTATGAGGGGGGAAAAGTCCTTTAAATGTGCTATATTATTAAGGGTCTTCAAATCTAGTGAAAAAGGTTGCCCAGCAACACTTACAAAGTTCATTCTCTGTGTTGAAGCAACACCCTTTGGGGACTCTACCTGATGTCCAGGCATTATTTATTATGAGTTACCTCTACTCCGGCTACTGAGAACACAAAGCACTCCTAGTTCCATATGCTATCTGTAAATCACTTGTTCAGTAGCTTTCCATTTCCCCAGTGTCTCTCTCTTCCTGCCCCTCCCTCCCTCATCCTTCTTTTGCTTCTCACTTACTATGCTCAACAAACTACCCACTTTGGTCCTCCTGAGACACTGATCTCTGTCCCTCAATTTGGTGACCACTACTCTCTGTTTTATTACCTAGAAAAATGTCTGTGAGCCACTATGAGTAGACCCTGGACTCGCTTGAGATCATAGTGCTATACTATGGACTTCCCATGTCTGCATTTCTGCTTATTTAAGATGGAAGGGTGAACTGAGATCCAACTGCACCATCATGGCCAGCAGCTGATAAACCCTGTGAGATTCCTGAAAATGTTGCTCAATGCCATACTGATTTTGATTTGCTACCATGGTTGGGGCAGAGAACGTTTAGAGGGTTACACACTTTCCCCATACGTCAGAGTACCAAGGGCTGGAGAGATGGCTCAGTGGTTAAGGTGCTTGCCTGCAAAGCCCAAGGACCCCAGGTTCTTTTCCCCAATATGCACATAAAGCCAGCTGCGCAAAAAGGCACAGGCATCTGGAGTTCGTTCACAGGGGCTGGAGGATATGGCATACCCATTCTCTCTGTCTCTCATCTATCTCTCTCTGCTTGCAAGTAAATAAATAAAATATTAAAAAAAGAAAGAACCAGTGTGATTATTTTGTCTGCCAAGTAGATCAGAGCCAGTTATAACAAGGACTAGGGAAATAGCCAGTGGTCAGTCTGCAGACCCAAGGAGCCTTTTGTAAGGCAACTCATGATGAAAACTATGCTTAAGTTCTAACCTCCATAGGTTCCTGGCTTCTTGGGGCACAAAGAACTACAGTGAACGTGATGGTTTCTGGATTCCAAGCGTTAACTTGAACCTCTATGTGCCTAATGTACACTCATACCTGAGTAAATGGTCCTTTTAGCAGAAGGCTGCAGTAATCTACACTTACTGAAATATTACAAGGACCTTTCCTTGGGATCTAGTCACCTCTTGAGTCATGAGCTTTGGATAGATGGTTGATTCAGCTCTGGAAACCGGGTAAGGAGTGTGTGTGTGTGTGTAATTTTTTTTAGTTGGTGTGATCTCATATACTTGACCTTCCATTGCCTTGTTGACTAGGTACTAGATGCCAGGTTCTATTAAGCATCTCTAAAAGACTATACAGGTTGGATCCCTCTGGCTACCTTTTTGAGCTTGGTGGTTTAGCATGGTCATGAACACTCTGGATTCAGCAGTTAGCACTAGCACTTGGACTCTCCAAGGCCGTATTGTCTTTCCCATTGTTCCCAGCAAGCCAAGTTGCACCACAATCTTTCCTGCCAGTGTGTTCCCAAGGACCTCTCTTGTCTTCCCCAGAGAACACAATTCTCTAATGAAGACCTAGCCTTGCCTCTCCATTCCAGCATGTCCCCTTCCCTGACCTCTTTCATTCCTTCCTCTATTGTCTGGCCCACAAATTCTAGCACTTCCACATTTTTGTCACCTTTCCTGGGCTTTTAGGTGCCACCCTGAGGCAGTGAGTTCACACTCTCTTCTGCCATTTCCTCATGGTGTTAAATCCTGTATCCTGAGAGTTTGCTCCAAATCAAGAAACTCTCCCTTCTCTGGCCCCCTCCCAGACATGCTGGCCAGGCTATGTAACTCCTTTGGCATACAGTCCATTTATCCTCACATCTGAGCGTCAACAGGTATGACAACTCTGGTTATAAACCTGGTAACCAGGAGAAGGGGTGGGCACAGCTCCTGAAGGGCACCTGTTTCTTTATTATATTCTCTTTCCTTATGTTAGGACAGAAACACAGGAAGTGACTCTATTTTGGAATGACTAAAAGTGGGCCTTAGACTGTTTAGAATCTTCCAGGAAGTCACAGTTTTGTGGGACATCTACCAGATTGTCCACATTTCCATTCTCAGGTTTGGATCTGACCTTGACATCACAGACCCGCCTTGCTTGGACATTTGTTGATGGTTACCCTCAAAACCTGGACCTAGCCTTCAGCTGTTTTTACTTGCCTTTGGCGTGAGTTGAGGGCATGTACAGTTGATTGTAAATTGTTTTCCTGAACTGTGAGGATTGAATTTATGGCCTTGTGTATGCTAGGTAAGCACTCTACCATTGAGCCCTTACATTTTAATTACCTACCCATGGACCTCAACTCAACTCAGTAATAAGCCATCCTAGTCTGTCTTTGTATTTATGATCTACCTTTTCTTCCATATTTGAGACACTGGAATCATCACTTGTCATCATGTCTTTCCATACTAGGGTGCCACTCCATCCAAAGGATTTCTTTTTTAATTTTTTAATTTTTTTTTTTTTTTAGTTTTTCGAGGTAGGGTCTCACTCTGGTCCAGGCTGACCTGGAATTAACTATGTAGTCTCAGGGTGGCCTCGAACTCACGGCGATCCTCCTACCTCTGCCTCCCGAGTGCTGGGATTAAAGGCGTGCACCACCACGCCCGGCTAATATATATTTTTTTTTGAGAGAGAGAAAGACAGACAGAGAGGAAGAGGAAGGCAGAGATGGGCGCACCAGCAGCCTCTCAGCTGCTGCAAACGAAATCCAGATGTGTGCGCCCCCTTGTGGTCAAGTGCGGCATTGCGCCCTTGCATCACTGCATCTGGCTAAACGTGGGACCTGGAGACTGGAACCAGCGTTCTTAGGCTTAGGAGGCAGGCGCCTTAACCACTAAGCCATCTTATGAGATAAGAAAGAGAGAGAATTGGCACACCAGAGCCTCCAGCCACTGCAGTTAAACTCCAGAAGCATGTGCCATCTTGTGTGCGTGTGCCACCTTGCACACTTGTGTCACCTTGTGCGACTGGCTTACATGGGACCAGGAGAATAGAACATGGGTCCTTAAGCTTGGCAGGCAAGGGTCTTAACCACTAAGCCATCTCCATCCAGTTTTTTTTTTTGATTATTTATTTTTATTTTTTATTATTTATTTATTTATTTTTTATTTATTATTTATTTTTACTTATTTATGAGAGAGAGAGGAAGAGGCAGCTAGAATGGGTGCACCTTCAGCCACAGTAAACAAACTCCAGACACATGTGCCACCTCGTGCATCTGGCTTAAGTGGGTTCTGGGGAATCAACCAAGGCCCTTTGGCTTTGCAGGAAATCAGCTTAACCGCTTAACCATCCTTTCAGCCCCATCCAAAGTTTCAGTGACTGGACAGCTTCTTGTGCCAGGGTCAATTTGTGTCCTCACTGTGGACAGAGGTCTTACAACCAACCCGAAGTCTCCAAATGCTGCCATTCCCCTTAGACTCTTGACCCACTCCTACCAACTGAGCCAGGTTAAGGCTGAGCTGGAGTTAGAAGACCAAAGATGTGGGAAGTTACACCTCTGTAAAAACAAGGGGAAGCATGATTGAGCAGAGAGCTATTCCTATTCAGATCTGACAGTTCCCCTTCCAGCCCTCAAGGACTGACTGCAATTAGGGGAGATCCAAGCTGGGCAGAAAAGACTAGTTGTGTTTTGTTTTTATTTAAAGATTTATTTTTATTTATTTATCAGAGACAGAAAGAGAATGTGTGTGTGGGAATGGGCGTGCCAGGGCCTCTAGCCACTGCAGATGAACTCCAGATGCATGAGCCACCATGTGCATCTGGCTTACGTGGGACCTGGAGAATAGAACCTGGGTCCTTAGGCTTTTCGCAGGCATGCACCTTAACTGCTAAGCCATTTCTCCAGCCCCCCTTTTGGGGGGCAGGGTTTCACTCTAGCCCAGGCTGACCTAGAACCCACACTATAATCCAGCTACAGCCTCATGGAAATCCTGCCTCAGCCTCCCTAGTGCTGGGGTGATAGTCATGAGCCACCACACCTAGCATGACTAGGGCCTGGCCCACCACTTTGCTCAGTTATTGGATGGAAGTTGGCAGGAACAAAACTAAAAAGGCATGCGCTCAGCTGCCCCTGCCTTGCCCAACCTGAGCTCCATAGTCTTAAAAACAGTGTGTTCTCATCTTGAAATCTTAGGTGGTTCCTAAGAGCCAAAAGTGGGCCGCTATCTGCCTGCCATGGCTATCACAGAAGGCAGCTGGTGCATTCTCAAAGGTCAGACTGGATGGCTCACCTCCATGTGGTTGTCTGCCTTGACTCCACACTCGGAAAAGTCATGGTCATTCTCTGGCTCCGAGAATAGTAAGAACAAGAAATAATCAATGATGACCTCACATTGGTGACCTCACTTCTAAATCCATGCTACTCAGCAGAAGCTGTGTTCTGGTAACCACCTCCACCACTAAAAACACAGTCCATCCATTAATCCCTGGGCTCCAGGCTTCCCAAGACCCTGTGTAGGTCAGCAGTTTTCTTTATCCAGAGAGACAGTGCCCTAGAAGCTTCTCGTCCCACTCAGCAAACAGTCTGGATGGCATTTTGCTGTTGGCACTGAATGTGGCCTCTTTCTTTGCCACTCTCACCTCTGCCCAAGATGCATTCCCCACTCCTCTGAGGGCTCTTCAGAGACCATGCTATGTGACATTCACCTCATCCCACTTGGTCCCATGGCCTGCTTTCTTTTTTCTTTTTCTTTTTCTCTTTTTTGGAGAGGTGTGTGTGTGTGTGTTTGGTGTATATCCATTCAGGTACAGTTGAGTATATCTTATGCACATGTGTGAGGAGACCAGAGGAGAATGTAGGCTGTTCTTTCCACTTTTCCATCTTCTCTGAGCTAGTCTCTCACTGAGCCTGGAGCTGCTATTTTGGGGTTCAACAGGCTGACCAGCCATTCTCCTGTCTGTTCCCCTCAGGACTAGGGTTCCAGGCATGTGTGGTCATGCTCTGCTTTTTACCAAGGTGCCAGGGATCAAGTTCCGGTCTTCATGCTTGTACAGCAAGCTCTCTTCCCAGCAGAACTACTTCCCTAGACCCCTGTTTCTCATTTAAAAAAATATATATTTTAGCTGGGCATGGTGGTGCACACCTTTAATCCCAGCACTCAGGAGGCAGAGGTAGGAGGATTGCCATGAGTTCGAGGCCACCCTGAGACTACATAGCTAATTCCAGGCCAGCCTGGACCAGAGTGAGACCCTAACTCAAATAACCAAAAAAAAAAAAATTTTTTTTTGATTGATTTATTTGCAAGCAGAGGGTGAGGATGAGAATGGGCACACCAGTGCCTCTAGCCATTGTAACAACTTCCAGATGCACACGCCACTTTGAGTACCAGTCTTTACATGGGCAGCTGGGGAATCAACCCCAGGCCAGCAGGCTTTGCAAGCAAGCACCTTTAACTGCCGTGCCCTCTCCTTAGTGACTCTTTCATTTCGTGATGACACTTGCCATAACTCCACATCATCTTATTTGAGTAGAACTCCTTCATCCTCTAGAATATAAAAGAAGTCTATGCAGACAGAAGCCTTTCTACAGAAAGCTGGACTCAATACAGAAGTGATCCATGGGGAATGACAAGTCACTGATGTGAGACCAGGAAGTATATGGCCGGGAATACAGTATGGACTGCATACGACCTGAAGAATGAAAATAAATGTCATTCTAGGAAACTGTTTGGATGGGAGGGAGCCAGATTTTGAGTGCTGGGGAGATGACTCGGTAGTTAAAGGAAACTGCAAAGCTGTTGGCCTGGGTTCAATTTCCCAGCACCTATGTAAAGCCGGACGCAGAGTGGTGCACGTGTCTGACAGTTGTTTGTAGTGGCAAGAGAACTTGATGCACACATGTACATTCACACACACACAACAAGTAAGTAAAAGTTTAAAAAAATAAAGGAATGAATGAACTGAGTGTCAGTAAAGTGTTTTCAGGCTTTTATATATAATCTGTGAAAAGATATAATCTTTGAAAATATGACTTACACATGAAGACGTGGATGTCCCCATGGGAAGCCCTGGGCAGGTGGGGACTGTCCACTTTAACTCCTGACTTACACATGAAGACTTGGACAACCCCATGGGAAGCCCTGGGCAGGTGGGAGCTGTCCATCTTAACTCCTGTCACAGTGCCTGAAACACTTTCTCCCAACTCAGAGATCCCAGGAAGCCTCTAGAGATCTCTTTCAAGAGACATTGTATGGAAGCAAGAGAGAGAGAGAGAAAGTCCCTCATGTTGGTTGAAAGGAAAGTGGGATTTCCAATGTGTCTCCCCATCTGATACGTTCTGAGCAGAGTGATCAGCCCGAAGAGAGGAGTGCGTGTGGGGAGCAAGAATTAGACCAATGGCACAAGTAGAAGGCTCAGCCTTACAAAAGCCTACCCATGCCTCCTCTAGATAGGAGGGAAGATGCCAAAGTCATGCTAACATAAGGGATATCTCGTAGTCAATGCCAGCCACAAAATTAATAAAACAGATTTGCTGCTGTGAGAAATGCTTCTGGGACGAGCAGTTTGTATCAGAAAGATGTTTCAAGGAAGAGGGAAAATGGGATTCATTGGACTTGAAAATTCATTTCTTTCTTGAACACATTTCAGCTACAACTAAATCAATCTTGGCAGAAGATCAGAAATATACTTCTCTCATTTAAAATGCAAGTGATTGCCTAAGAGATGCCTGCTGGATACAGGACTGTAGGTTACATGCTGGCTGTATTTGCCTCCTAGAAATGGAAGTTCTTGAACATTCCATCAGTAGGAGAGATGAAAGGCATTGCCAGTTAGTCATTATAAATGTACTCGAAGATAAACTTCATTCTGGCAAGCATATTATTCAAGGAATTAATAAAGTCAGTGTGTGACTGGAGGAGATACATTCAGAAAAAAAATTGCTGGGAATTTTAAAGTTTATATCCATAATAACTTCAAAACCAGACAGTTAGCTTGTTTTGTATCAAAAATTCCTGTCATAATGGTTTCTCTGAGGCCCTAATCATGAGAATTATCTCTGGGAAGGAAGAATAATAGCACAGTCTACTTGTGAGGTATAATGGTCCACAATGTGGACTTAAAAGTCAACATGCCTCTGTCTGCCTCTGACCTTATAGTTCTATCTGGGGCAAGTTAGACCTAAGATCTCTGTGCCTCAGTGTCTCCATGTACACAATGGAGATGAAAGAGTGTAGGTTACTCTGACATTTGAACGTGATGATTGAGGCTCTTAGAATAGTGTAACCAGAAGGTGAACCATGTATGTCACCACAGAAACCTTAACTATAGGGAGAGACTTAGGGTGTGTGGCTAGTGCCAGGTAAGGAAACTTAGTTTTAGAAAGTTACTATGTCACATCAGGGTTGAAAGGACCTTTTGCATCATTTCACCCCATCCATTCCACTGGGTACTCAAGCCTTCTCTTGATTTTCTCCTGAGAAGTGGCTGCATGCTTTCTGCTCAAACAGGCAACGAAAAGAGCTAAGTCCTGACACTTTTGAGCAGTTTTTGATACCAAGAAGTTACTGGACTCTAACCTGCTTTTCCTCCCAGTTCCAAAAGCCATGATGCAGGGGCCCAGGCTTGGGCGAGAGCCCCTCCCATGACAGCTATAAGGGATCTGATGTGACATTATCTGTCCCAGAATTAAAATTTTATGGCATCATGAAGCAAGGATTGCCAACCTTGATTTTATAGCACCCCACACTTTGAATAACTAGGCTTCAAGTTATGTGCTTGTGCCTATTTCTTTTGTGTGTGTACATGCATGGTATATATGTTTATAGAGTATGCAAGTGCGTTTGCAGATGCATGCCCGGGTACACATGTGTGCAGAGGCCAGACTAGAATGTCAAGTGTCTTCCGTCGTTCTTCCACTTTGTTTCCTTGAAACTGAACCTGGAGCTCTCCAGTTTTGGGACAAGACTGGCTGACCATTGAGCGCCAGTGATTCTCCTGTCTCCACCCACTCAGGACTGGCGTTACAGGCATGCTCAGCTAAATTTGAGTTTTTATGTGAGTGCTGGCAATTGACTTCAGGTCCTCATGCTTGGGTTCCAAACACTCTTACCGGCTAAGCCATCTCCCCAGTTCCTGTGTCTATTTCTTCAAAAACATGTCTGATTTTCAAGCAGAAAAGGAAGGCCTTGACTTCATACTTATTTTTTTATCTCAAAATTTTGTCAATATTTTATGCTTTGTTATTTATTGGCTAGACAGAGAGAGAGGAAGAGGGAGAGAATGGACATACCAAGACCTCCAGCCATTGCAAATGAACTTCAGATACATGTGTCACCTTGTGCATCTGACTTACGTGGCTACTGGAGAATTGAAACTGGGTCCTTAGGCTTCCCAGGCAAGTGCCTTAACCACTAAGCCATCTCTCCAGCCTATCAACACTTTTAAGTAAGGGCTTTTTTTTTTTTTTTTTTTTTTTTTTTGGCACAAGGAGCAGTGGGCAGATGGGGTCAAGGGCCCAAAATCAACAGGGAAATGTAACAATAGCAGCCACCAAAAAAAAAAAAAAAAGTAATTTTTGTATCCAACTGAATTTTACTTCTTGTAATTACCTTCTTGATGCTGGGACAAAACACCCAACCAAAATCAGCTGGTAGGAGGAAAAGATTTACTTTGGCTCACAGTGTTGAGGGGAAGCTTTGCTATGGCAGGGAAAGGATAGTAGACCAGAAGCTGGACATCACTTCTTTTAAAAAGTATTTTTAATATTTTATTTATTTATTTGCAAGCAGAAAGAGACAGACAGAATGGGCACTTCAGGGCCTCCAGCCACTACAAATGAACTCCAGTCACATGTGCTGCTGCTCTGAGCATCTGGTTTACATGGGCACTGGGAAATTGAACTCAGGTCGTTAGGCTTGGCAGTCATGTGCCTTAACCACTGAGCCATCTCTCCAGCCCTGGCCATCACTTCTTGCCACAGCAGCTGGCAGAAAGCAGCAAGACAGTGAGCTGAACTCTGGCAAGGGGGAAGCTGGGCTATAACACCCCAAGGCCCTCTCCCAGGAACACACCTCCTCCAGTAATGCTCCACTTCTCAAATCCCCAGTGGCTGGGGATCAGGAATTCCAAACACATGAGTTTATGGGAGACATTTCATTCAAACCACCTCACTTCTCCAGGCTGACATCCTACTTCAACACAGTGATTCCTTAACATTTTTTTATTGCTATTATCTGGAGAAGGTAACATTCCAATATCACATCCAAACAGGAATAAGAGGGAAGACCATGACATTTCCCTGAGTCTTCAAAGAAACAAAGGCCACCAGAGTCATGACCAATTTTCTGTGTTTATAGATTTGTCCTTACCTGTGTATCTAGATAAAGCTTCAGGCATTCAAAAGGCACATTGAAAATAAGTATTATTCTTAGCACTACTCTCATATAGATTTCAGACCCAGGGTTTACTTAAGAGGCTGTCCGTGTCTACGTTACACACAAAGCTTGCTCCCGGCAATGAGGCGCCTTCTGTTTCCTCATTCATTGTCCTTGGAGGTTTCATTTTTCTGAATCAACCACACCTCGTTGTCTCTATTGAGCAACTGGAAAGGACTGTTGTAGCCTGCAGTATAGAAAACCTTTTCGTCAAAAACTTTCCCTTCTTCCCTCAAGAAGCTGGCTAATGTCAAAAGCTGTTCTTGATTCTTCTGGCCACTCGAGAATCCATCAAAAGACCTACAAAGAATAAAGTAAGTAAGCCAGCGTGAGTGATCTTAAGACTGATACGAATGTCAGTGATTAATACTGATAGGGCTGTCACTCTGACAGCAGCAGGAAGGAGTGGGGCCCCTGAATGCTGGATGAAGAAGTTTCCAGGCAGCCTGCTGACCTTCTCCCCTCGTGGTTGCGGGTCTAATGGGACGTGCTGCTCGCTGGAAGATATCAGGAGGAGGCTTAGGTCCCACCACTGACGGGTTTGGAACCTTGACCATCTCATGCGCTCAAATGTGTGCAGAGGTCTGCCTGGGATCTCATTTAACTGCACATTCAGGAGGTCAGGAGTAGGACCTAAGAGTGCATTACCAGGAAGTTTCCAGATGCATGCTGATGAAGCTGGTCTCTAATCACACCAAATCCCCCTTAAATGCCCCTCTCCCAGACTCTAAATTTGTTCACCTTGCCCTCCTCTTTCCCTCTCTCCCATCCTCTTCTCTTTCCATATAGTTTAGGATCCCTTCAACTCCCTATATGGCACAGCCTAGTCTCAAACTTATGATCCCCTACCTCAGCCTCCTCAATACTAAGGTGAGGATCGTGTCACTATACCTGACACCTTGTATTTCCTGCCTCAGCCTCCCAAATATTTGGGACTACAGGAATGTGCCACCAGACTTAACTTAGACTCACTTTTTAGTAAACCTTTCTCCTTTCTTCCTCTTCTGAGGCAAAGGGTACCCAGGGGGTTATAAGTGAATATGATATAGTTTAGACCTCATAGTCTATGGAAGAGATGGACATTGTGGCAGCTCTACCCACTCTTCCTAAGAAGTGTTTTAACAGAGATGGGAGCAAAGTACTCTGGGCGAATTGAGCGTGTGACTAATTCTGGGCTAAGGGTGTGTTATGTGAGTTGTGCCTGAAATGGAGTGTAGTTTTGCTGAACAAAGAAAGGGGGCAGATGAGGTAAGGAACTGAAGTGTAAGAGTACCAAGCATTGTCACAGTGGGGCATAAAACAAAGCTAGAAAGGTGAGTGGAAGCCAGAAGGAAGAATTCTGCATAGCAGCCTAGGATCTCTTGGGATTGCTTGGGAATACTGAGTGGAAAGTAATCTGCTGAGGTCTGGGTAAGAACACAGGCAGAGAGATGGGACAGATTAAAGGGAGAAGCTTGCGGGAGGGAGGCTTCTATAAGGATGGGGAAGGAAAATTGAAATAAAATGTATGGAAGAGGGCTGGAGAGATGGCTTAGCGGTTAAGGTGCCTGCCTGCTAAGCCCAAGAACCCGGTTCCAATCTCCAGGTCCCACATTTAGCCAGATGCAAAGTGACCAAGGGTGCAATGCCGCACCCTTGCCCACAAGGGGGCGGACACATCTGGATTTCGTTCACAGCAGCTGAGAGGCTGCTGGCACACCCATCTCTATCTGTCTCCCTCTCCCTCTCTTTCTGTCTGTCTCTCTCTGTGTCTCTCCTCAAAAAAATAAAATAATAAAAATAATTTTTAAAAATGTACGGAAGAGAACACAAGTTTATTTTTATTTATTTTTAATTTTTTAAAATATTTATTTATTTATTTATTTATTTATGATAGAGAGAGTGTGAGAATGGGTGCGCCAGGGACTCTAGCAACTGCATACGAACTCCAGATGCATGCGCCACCATGTGCATCTGGCTTATGTGGGACTTGGAGAATCAAACCAGGGTCCTTAGGCTTTGCAGGCATGCGCCTTAACCACTAAGCCATCTCTCCAGCCCCCACAAGTTTATTTTTTTAAAAAGGATGGGTGGCTGAAGAGATGACTTAGCAGTTAAAATGCTTTCCTGTGAAGCCTAAGGACCCATGTTCAAGTCTCCGGATCCCACATTAGCCTGACGCACCAAGGTGAGGTAAGTGTAAGATTGGACATGCCCACTAGGTGGTGCAAGCATCTGGAGTTCAATTTTAGTGACTGAGGCCCTGGTGTGCCAATTCTCTCTCTCTCTCTCTCTTTCTCTCTCAAAAATAAATAAAAAGGACGAGTAAGGAAAGATTGAACTAAAATGTGGAGAATATAATAAAAGCTTGTGTTTATTTTAAAACTCATAATCAAAACCACCCTGAGGTGAAGTTACAATAACACACAAACCATGCTAATCTACTGACATTTAAGCATGATCTCTTTGACGTTGAAGGGTAAGAGTTAGAATCATGGGTCTGGAGAGATGGCTCAATGGTTAAGATGCTTGCCTGCAGAGTCTAATAACCTGAATTCGATCTCCCAGTACCCATGTAAGCCAGATGCACAAGGCGGTGCATACATCTGGAACTTGTAATAGTTAGAAGGCCTGGCACACCCATTCTCTCTCTTTCTCACTGTGTCTGTATCTCTCTCTGCTTGCAAATAAATAAATTAAATATATTTTAAAAAATAGAGCCGGGTGTGGTGGCGCACACCTTTAATCCCAGCACTCGGGAGGCAGAAGATCACCGTGAGTTCAAGGCCACTCTGAGAATACAGAGTGAATTCCAGGTCAGCCTGGGCTAGAGTGAGACCCTACCTTGAAAAACAAAAAAACAAACAAACAAACAAAAAAGAAAAAATAGAAACATAAACAAAAATATTCCTAATAGGCTGCTTAAGTATAAGTCTGATTCTAAATATCTTATACTATATAAGTATTATAAATTATTTAAACCTGCTGCACTTCAGATAAGATATAATCCTTCAAAGAAGGGCACCGATCATGTCTGTTTTACTCAACAATGTCTTCCCATACCAAGAATCCTTCCTCACCTGCAGTTCCCCTTTGACTCTCTTATTGAATGAATGGGGACACATGTATGTGACATAAACCTTGTCAGGGAGTTAATTCAGCTCTTCTATCATTTTCATCATGAACACTGAAGATAATTCTCAGACATGTGTTAAGAAGCATTTTCGCTCCTAGATTCATTGTTTATTTCTTCAGTGAACAGCCAACACTGTGTTCAGTTCAAATACCCAGCACCCACAAAAATGCTGGGTAAGGACTGGAGAGATGGCTTGGCGGTTAAGGTGCCTGCCTGCCAAGCCTAACAATGCCAGTTCCAATCTCCAGGTTCCACGTTTAGCCAGATGCAAAGTGACACAAGGGTGCCCACATGCGCCTGGAGTTCATTCACAGCAGCTGAGAGGCTGCTGGTGTGCCCATTATCTCTTTCTTTCTTTCTTTCTTTCTTTCTTTCTTTCTTTCTTTCTTTCTTTCTTCTTTCTTTCTTTCTTTCCTTCCTTCCTTCCTTCCTTCCTTCCTTCTTTCTTTCTTTCTTTCTTTCTTTCTTTCTTTCTTTCTTTCTTTCTTTCTTTCTTTCTTTCTTTCTTTCTTTCTTTCTGGCTCTCTATCTCTCTCAAATAAAAAAATTAAAAATGCTGGGTAAACGTGGTGGCCAGCCTGTCATCCCAGCACTCAGAAGGCAGAGGCAGAATACCCAAAGCAAGCTGAATTAATGTGCTCTGGGTTTAAGTGAGAGGTCGTGACCAATAAATAAGGCGGAGTGTGATCAAGGAAGACACCTGATGTCAACTTCTGGCCTCCACATGCATGTGCACACACATACCCCATCCCACACACATGCAAACATGCATACACACACAGGCACACACACAAATGACCATGAGGAGGCACACAAGAAATCAATCAGAAATAATTTCCATTGAACCGGGTGTGGTGGCGCACGCCTTTAATCCCAGCACTAGGGAGGCAGAAGTAGGAGGATTGTCATGAATTTGAGACCACCCTGAGACTACATAGTGAGTTCCAGGTCAGCCTGGGCTGGATCTGGGGATTGGTTGTTGAGTCATCCTGCTTATGAGAACAACCTTGCTGGGGAAACACTGTAAAATCAGTTAGGCTCTTTATTGAGATAGTCACTGTAAGATCAGAAAATCCTTGGGTATTGCAGAAGACTCATTTTTTTATATTTGTGTCCGCATGTGCCCAGTGCGTGTGTGTGGAGGCCAGAGGACAAGCTTGGGGTAGCGCTTCAGGACACCCTCTCAAAACATTTTGGCTTGAGATAGGGTCTGTCATTGGATTGGAGCTCACCAAATGGGCTAGACTGGCTGGCCAGCAAGCTCCATGATCCTCCTGTCTCTGCTTCCCCAGCAGTGGCATGACAAGCACATGGCACCATGCCCAGCTTTCTTACATAGGTTCTGCGGATGGAATTCGCACTTTCCTGACTAAGCTGCCTCTCCATTCCCTAATGTTTATAACTGATGGGTTTGGCCACTCAATGCCACCCCTAGATGGAGCTGTTATAAGTAAGAAAACTGAACCTTGAGATGTTCACAGAGAATCCCTTGACACAGAGAGTTGAACAATGTGGTTATATCACCTCGAGCAAGTCTGTCAGGAAATGAAGATCAACATCATGAAGCAACAGTGAGGTCTGGGGTGTAGAGCCAACGAGGAGCCAAGGAAACAAACAAACAACAACAACAACAAAAAGAAAACAACAACAAAGGAGTCAAGAGATACATGTGCTACACTTTTAAAGTTAAAGGATAAGGGCTGGAGAGATGGCTTAGTGGTTAAGGCACATGCCTGTGAAGCCTAAGGATCCTGGTTCAATTCTCCAGGTCCCACGTAAGCCAGATGCACGAGGGGGCACATGTATATGGAGTTTGTTTGCAGTGGCTGGAGTCCCTGTCATGCCCATTCTGACTCTCCCTCTCTCTCTTTCCTCTCTCTGTCTCTAATAAATAAATAAACAAAATAAAGGTGACAAGAGTTATTTTTTTAAAAAGTTAAAGGATAAACAATTATCCAAGAAGCAGACAGGTCCCCACGTGGACACTGCAGAAGTCACTCACGTGGGAGAGAACTGTAATATGTGACATGTGTGGGGCACTGTGAGGGTAGCAAAGGTAGCTCCAAAAGGAGAGTGGCAGTTGTTGCAGACTGTGAGGGATTTAATGACGTTTTCAAGTGGACATGAGAAACATGTATTGGGAAAGGGCGTATGATTGATTCTGTTATAGTATGGCAAAGAACCTGGCTGTCTGTGTATGTACTAATGAGATGCAGACCATCAGATCTGTGAATGATTAAATAGGATATATGACTGGACAAATTTCTAAGCAGTGTTGAAGGCATGGCTTGACTGCTCTTGAATTCGTACAGTAAAATACAAGAAAAAGAGAGAATCTAAAGACAGTGTTTAATTGGAAAGGAAGAAGAATTTAAAATGAAATTTAGCCTATCTATGTTGAAATAAATGTTGAGAGGAAAACAACAACTAAAAACAGCTTGTTCCGGAGAAAAGAGGGCTGGAGCCAAGTAACTCTGAGAGAGATTCATCTGGAATGGCTATCTGTACCGAAGCCAGGATCTATGCTCCAGGAATGACTCCAAAGCTGCACAGCAAAGGCACTATCAGGGGCTAGCTACCCCTTTATCACAAGCCCAGACAACCACTTAGTAAATAGGGAGAATGATTTCAAAAGAGGCTGCTTTGGGCGCCTGAGGCTCAATGCCCCCTGCACCAACTCAATGGTCTTTTTCCCAGCATTCCACAGCAGCACTCCTTGGCCACCCCAGATTTGGCTTCAGTGAGCCACGGTGCAGCATGGGCTGGGATAGCCAGCCTCTGCAGGGCGCAGGCGATAATCCTTGGAGGCATCATGCTGTGTCATCTCTGCTGGCTTACGCAGTGTACCCCATGGGAGTGAAGCATGTGGCTGTCTTCACTCAGATTTTAAAAGATAGACATCCTCAGCAACTTAGAGAGCCACAGCAAAGGCTGGGCCACCACACAGAATCACCTCTTCCTAATGGAGCTGTAGGGGAGGGCACACCAGGCAGGAAGAGCTGCTGGTCCGCAGTTTAATCCTGGTAGGAGCTGCAGGTGGGTGACTCCAAGCCTTGGCAGCTGCCCTCAGTGTAGGGTCATTGAATAGGGCTTAAAGCTGTAGAAGTCGGACCTCCATCGCAGTGAGTCAGAGAGAATTGAGCTCCAGTCTCAAGATGTTAGTTTTTAGTCATCCCACTGTTGTGTTGTGGAAGCACATAATGTTTGATTTCACAGCTGCAGAGAATTTACCTCAGAATGAATCATACCTGCATCGCAGCCAGATTTGCTTGAGATGATATTTAGATGGAACTGGATTTTAGACATTTGAATCCATGCTGAAATGAGTTAAGGTGCTAGGGGACTGCTGGGACAGAGTGAATGCGTTTTGTAGACGGGAAGAACATGAAGTCTGTGTGGTCAGAAGCAGAATGTCTGTGTCTCTTCCACATTCACAAGCTGACATCTTAATGACCTCTATGATAGTTGTACGAGGCGGAGACTCGGGGGGGTGGTGGTGATGAGGTCATGAGGATAGAGTCCCAATGAGTGGAATTGGGACCTTTATTAAAGAGGACCCAAGGGTCAGGAGAGATGGCTTAGAGGTTAAGCACTTGCCTGTGAAACCTAAGGACTCTGGTTCGAGGCTTGATTCCCCAGTACCCATGTAAGCCAGATGCACAAGGTGGTGCATGCATCTGGAGTTTGTTTGCAGTGGCTGGAAGCCCTGGCACACCCATTCTCTTTCTCTCACCCTCTCTCTGCCTCTTTCTCTCTCTGTCTGTCTGTTGCTAATAAGTAAATAAAAATAAACAAAAAATTTATTAAAAAGAAGACCCAAGGAGCTTGCTTGTTGTGTGAGCACATAACAAAAAGGTGCCATTTATTCTCCAGGAAATGATCCCTAATCAGTCACTGAAACTGCCAGTGCCTTGAACTTGAACTTCTTGGACTCCAGAACCATGAAAAATAAACTTCTACTTGTTCTAAAGGCTAACATATATATATAGGTTTTTTTTGTTGTTTTTTTTTTTTTTTACCAAAACCAGGCTAGCCCAGGCTGACCTAGAATTCACTATGTAGTCTCAGGGTGGCCTGGCACTCATGACGATCCTCCTACCTCTGTCTCTCAAATGCTGGGAATATCTAAAAAAAAAAAAATCTTAGGGCTGCCCAAATAGACTAAGGCAGGTATCATACATTGGTTTTTTTTTGTTTTTTTTTAAAGGTATTTTTGTTCAGATCTACCTAGATTGCAGGAAAGAGTAGCCTTATGTTTCTTTGGGGGAGAGATATAATTTGTAATATATTTTATATGTGGAAGGCAAGCAATAGACTTCTCAGTTAAGGCGCTTGCCTGCAAAGCCTGAGAATGCACATTCGAATCTCCAGGTCCCACGTATAGCCAGACACAGTGATGCAAGCATGCAATGTCACACATGCACACAAGGGGGAGCACTCATCTGGCATTCATTCACAGTGGCTGTAAGGCCCTGGCAAGCCCATTCTTTCTATTTCTCTGCCTCTTTCTCTCTCTCTCTCTCTGTCTTGCTCTATAAAATAAAATAAAATAAAATAAAATAAAATAAAATAAAATAAAATAAAATAAAATAAAATAAAATAAAATAAAATAAAATAAAATAAAAAAAACCAGTAGGGAAACACCATGAAATGCATTAGACCTGTTTTTATGGAAGGATGCAAAGCCTGCTGGGATTGCTCAGGAACTAAATGGTGAAAGCACATAGGTAAAACTAGCAGCCAGGGCTGGAGAGATGGCTTAATGGTTAAGGTACATGCCTATGAAACGTAAGGACGCTGGTTTGATTCTCCAGGTTCCACATAAGCCAGATGCACAAGGAGGGGCATGCGTCTGGAGTTCGTTTGCAGTGGCAAGAGGCCCTGGCGAGCCCATTCTTATTCTCTGTCTCTCTCTTTCCCTCTCTCTGTCTCTAATAAATAAATAAAAATAAAATCTTAAAAAATATATTTAAGAGCCGGGCGTGGTGGCGCACGCCTTTAATCCCAGTACTCGGGAGGCAGAGGTAGGAGGATCGTTGAGAGTTGGAGGTCACCCTGAGACTACACAGTGAATTCCAGGTCAGCCTGGACCAGAGTGAAACCCTACCTCGAAAAACCAAAAAAAAAATATATATACATATATATATATTTAAATATATATATATTTTTTTAAAAAACTAGCAGCCAGTCGACCTAAAGTCAGCGGGGCTATAAATTATCCAGCACTCACCGTACAAACACAGTCATCCCAGCTCGGTCTTCAATGAAGACATCTGACTCTGAAGGCCGGGGCGGATCAGATTGCTGCTCAGAGGGGATGTACAGGGAAACAGTAACGCTAGACTCACTGAAAGGATCCGAGCCGGGCTCCACAAAGCTCATCACCGGAGCTGTCAACTTTATTTTCATCTCTGTGTCATAAAAATGCAAGCAACTTTAATCTCATTTATGACTGCGTGGATGTTTTCACTTATTCTTTCCAATGTGAACTTGATTTACTGTACATTACTGATATAACACTGCACTATTAAGGTTATTCTATCTTTACAAAACAGTGACATGATGCAATTACTCAGTCTACATGAAATACTTTCTATACTATTGTATTTGGGGTAAATCCTATATTTTTAGAGGTAAAGGGGGAAATTACAGATAACAAGGCCAGTTCATTCTTTTTTTTTTTTTTTTTTTCAAGGTAGGGTCTCACTCTAGCCCAGGCTGACCCAGAATTCACTATGTAGTCTCAAGCTGGCCTGGAACTCACAGTGATCTTCCTACGTCTGCCTCCCAAGTGCTAGGAATAAAGGCGTGCGCCACCACTCGGGGGCTTCAATTAATTCTTTAAAACTCAGTAAATGAGGTCTTAAGAGTCTAAAAAACTTGTGTATATACACATACACACACACACAGTGAAAAAAGTTGACTCAGTGATTTTTGCCCTCCCGTATCTTCCTACCCCAAAGTCACTAAATTTCCTGGGGCACTTGTCACAAGAAAGGACTGGTCACTGATTACACACAGCACCCCACCCCCACCCCCACCCCCCCACCCCCCGCCGCCACCGCCGTTCACTCAGCAGGAAAAGGACAGGGGTTGAAAAGTTCGACCCTGCAACACTCTCCTCTCGAGCTTAAGCTCCAGAAGAGAATCTTTGTCTAAAAGCATCCGGGTTTTGGTGGGCTGGTATTTTTCTAGTACAAAAGGTATTTCTTCAGTTAGCTGAAACTCCATCATAACCCCCGGGTCTCAGTCAGTCAACCATTGCCTAACTTACCTTTCTCATTTTCCCCTTGCATGTAGCCGCTCAGTTTTGTAAAGCCAGTCTGGATGGCTGAATCCCAGTCCATAGATTCCACGCGAGTGCTGACCCATTTGGCTGGTCCGTAGTGTCGGATCTCATAACTTCTGGGCTAGAATGGAGCACAGAAAACTCCCAGAACCAGCTCCACGACATCAGGAAACTAAACATAATACAGACAGGTTTCTTGGTCTCTGGTCTACCTGGACCCGCTTGTCTAAGGGCTGGATGCACATCTTTTGGGTCCTCTAGCCTGAGGTCCTAATTTTTTTTAGGGCCAGGAAGGAACTTCTTCCCAGTCTTGCCTTCTTGGGATTGGGGACTGCCAGATCCCTGACCCCAAGTTAAATGACACTGAGCACCCTTCACATCACATAGAGCACCAAGCATCCCCAAGGAGGTCTGGGACTGAACCAGGTCCTCTCCGTCCCCATAGAGACAGGACATGGAGGTGTGGCTCTCCTATGGGGGAACAGCTCCGATACCCAAATCGTACTTTCCACTTGCCTCCATGGGGTCCCTCAGATCTCCAGACAAAGCAGCGAGGTGTGGGGGAGGGAGCATACGCCTACCTGGGGTCCCGTATCCTCCGGGGACATCCAGCCCGGCGTCTCCAGCTCTGGCTCGGCTGCGCCCTCGGCTGCCTCGAGCTGGGGCCGGGGCTCCTCCTCTGCCATGGACAGGGCCACAGCTCGCCTAGGGCGCACTTGGGAGCCTGCTAGCAGCGGACACCCCGAGGTCCTCAAGTCCCGCCCTTCCCCTCCCAGGCGCCGCCGTGATGCCGGTGGGTGGGGGTGAGGGTCTCCAGGGGGCGCGGCTACGGTCCCCGCCCCGCTTCCCGTGAGGTCCTTCCCACCGCGGCTCCAGTCTGGAAGAGGCTGCAGTGGGTGGCGCCGAGGGCGGAGGACCCAGCAGCTACCCGGCCGGCCGGGTTTCGGTGGAACTGGTCGGGGCGCCTCTCCTTGCCAGCGCCTGGGCAGACAGGTCACCCCGGCCGCTTGCCCTCTCGGGTGCCACCGCGCGGCAGCGAGCACTTGTCACCCGGAGCTCGGCCTCCTTGGGACCAGCCCTCCTAGGCCAGGACGATCAAGGGCCCCACTCACACCTACCACACAACCTGGATCCCAAACAATTTTCAGGGCTCCTGGAAGTAAGACTGGGTGACTCTGAAAGAATCGTGTACCTTTCCCAGAAATGACCCCAAACCCACTCAGTCACCTCACCAGGAGTGGAGGGGGGGAGGGGAGAAGGGCAGACCCTAGTACTTTTCAGATGTTTTGATTAGATGGTTAAATTTCTCATTTTTTTCCCAAGAGGCTTATTGAGATAATTCACATAACAATTCACGTACTTGTTCATTAATTATTTTAAAGTTACATTTATTTATTTGCAAGCAGGGAGAGAGAGAGAGAGAGAGAGGGAGAGAGAGAGAGAAGGGAGGCAGACAGAGTGAGAATGTGTGCCAGGGTTCTCCAGCCACTACAAAACCGGCTTTACGTGGGTACTGGGGAGTCCAACCTGGGTTGTCAGGCAGAGCCATCTCTCCAGTCCTATTATTTGTTTTGTGTGTGTGTGTGTGTGTGTGTGTGTGTGTGTGTGTGTGTGTGCAGAGGACAGAAGACAACTTTGGATGTCACCCTCATACTCATGCACACTGTCCACCTCCATTGAGACAAGGAGTTCCGCTGGCCTGGTGCTCACCAACTGGACTGGACTGGCTGACCAGTGAGCTGCAGGATCTTTCTCCTTGGTGCTAGCACAGGCATGCATGCCAGCATTTCTGTGTACATGCTGGGGGTTGGACTCAAGGCCTTAGGCTTGCTCAGGAGTCACGTTTCATACTGGACCATCAGCCCCAAATGTACTATTCTCAGTTTTTAGTTCATCCACAGTCCTGTGCCACCACTACAATGCTAGAACGTTTTATCACACCCCAAACCCTCAACATCCCAACCCTCACCTCTACTACTCAGCCACCAATTTGCTATATCTTTATTTTGCTAACAAACCAGAATTTCTAAAAAGCACAAGGATCTGCCCACTCCTTACCTCTAGTCCTGGTGGGATGATCCAATGTTCTGGGTCATTTCTGGAAATAGTTAAGAAACCACGACAATTCAAGATTTTCCCAGCTACTGAGTCTTCCCACCCCACCCCCACTTTCCCCCTCAGCCCTTGGACACTTCATTTGAATGTAAACATAGCCATATGTGGTCCTTTGTAACTAAATTCTTTCACTTAAAATATTTTCAAATCCATGCATGTCATAGTATGTATATTTCACTCCTTTTTATGGTCAAATAATGCCTTTCTGTAAACATTTTTTCAGTTGGTAGGCATTTGAGTTGTTTCAGCTTTAGGTTATTATGAATAATGCTACCATATGCATTTATGTACAGGTTTCTGTGTAGGCCTCTGTTTTCATTTCCCCTGGGCAAATACTCGGGAAGGAAACTGCTGCTAAGTTAAATGGTAACTTTACATTGATTTTTTTTGAACTGCCAGACTGTTTTTTACACCATTTTACATTCTCTCTAGCACAGTATGAACATTCCATTTCATAGCCTCACCAGTGATATGGCTTTTAAAATTAGAGCTATCTTGTAGGTGTAGCTAAGTACTTGCAATTTTTTTTGAGCTGTAATTCACATGACATGAAAGACAGTATTTTACAGTGTACAATTCAGTGGGTTTAGCATATTCACTATGTTGTACAACCATCACCACTGTCTAATTCCAGAGCATTACATCATTGCAAAAAGAAATTCTGCACAGCTGAGCCAGCATGCTCATCTTGGACCCTCACTCTCGCCCCAGCCCCTGTTATCCAGTAGTCTTACTGTCTACAGACTTGTACATTTCCTATCAGTGGAATCACATACTATGTGATCTCTTGTGACTGGTTTCTTTCACTTATTTGAAAGAAGTAATATTTAAAGAGCCAACTGTATTACAACATGTACCAGTACTGCATTCTTTATTTTTATTTTCTTTTATGGGCACACCAGGGCCTCAAGCCACTGCAAATGAACTCCAGATGCATGCACCACTTTGTGCATTTGGCTTTACTTGGGTACTGGGGAATCAAACCTGGGCCATCAGGCTTTATAGGCAAGCATCTTAACCACTGAGCCATCTCTCCACTCCTTTATTTATTTATTATTATTATGTTTTATATTTATTTATTTATTTGAGAGAGAGAGAGAGAGAGGGAGAAAGGGCACACCAGGGCCTTCAGCCACTGCAAACAAACTCCAGATACATGCGCCCCCTTGTGCATCTGGCTTACGTGGGTTCTGGAGAGTACAACCGGGATCTTTTGGCTTTGCAGGCAAAGGCCTTAACCGCTAAGCCATCTCTCCAGCCTATTTATTATTATTTTTGAGGAAGGGTTTCACTCTAGCCCAGGCTGACTTCACTACTGTATTATTGTTTAATACTGGAAAATATTGTCTGGGCCAATAACTTTAAGCAATTGATGTCCTTTCTTCCCTTCCCTTACCTGCTCACACAACTGTGCAATGACCCGAGGACACATGCCGCTTGCTTTCCAGTGGTTATACCTGATCCATTATTATGCAGAGCTAAGCTTGAATTATTTAGTGAAGTCTCAATAATGAATTTTGACTTATTTTTAACAATAGCCTGTTTATTTCAGCTATGTAATAGATGTGAATCCATTGCTTGGGTGACTTTGCAAAGTTGAGAATAATATTGTATTACAGGGTTGTAAGTAAAGAATTACACTGTTGGTTAAGAAGTTTTTCTTTTAATCTGCAGAATATTTTATAATTATCAATGACTTTTTAAGAAGGGGCCATTTTACTCAGAAGAAAATAAGCTAAATTTGGAGACATTACTTTTTTTAAAAAAAAATTTTTTTTATTTGCAAGCACAGAGAGAGAGGGAAAGAGGGAAACAGATGGAGAGAGAATGGGTGCATCAGGGCCTCCAGCCACAACAAATGGAACTCCAGATATATGTGCCACTTCTAGCTTAAGGTGGGTACTGGGGAATTGAACTCCAGTATTCAAGTTTTGCAGGCACATACCTTACCATGGAGCAATCTCTCCAGCCCTATTTTTTGTTTTTTTAAGAGAGAGAGTGAAAGAGATAACACACACACACACACACACACAGAGAGAGAGAGAGAGAGAGGGAGGGAGAGAATGGGCATGCTGGGGCCTTTGCAGCAAACAAACTCCAGATGCATGCTATACTTTGTGAATTTGGCTTTACATGGCTAATGGGGAATTGAACCTGGATCCTTAGGCTTTGCAGGCAAGCGCCTTAACTGCTAAGCCATCTCTCCAGCCCGAACCATCTGTATTTATTTGTTTACTTATTTTGGGTTTTTGAAGTAAGGTCTCACTCTAGCCCAGGCTGACCTGAATTCACTATGTAATCTCAGGGTGGCCTCAAACTCACAGTGATCTTCCTACCTCTGCCTCCCAAGTGCTGGGATTAAAGGCGTGCACCACCACACCTGGCTCAAATTATCTGTATTTAAAGATGGTGATTCGGGGGTGAGGGAGGGAGTTAGCTTAGTGGATAAAATGCTTGCTGTGAAACCGGGCATGGTGGCGCACGCCTTTAATCCCAGCACTTGGGAGGCAGAGGTAGGAGGATCACCGTGAGTTCGAGGCCACCCTGAGACTACATAGTGAATTCCAGGTCAGCCTGGGCTAGAGTGAGACCCTACCTCAAAAGAAAAAAAAAAAAAAGCTTGCTGTGAAAATCTGAGTACCTGAGTTCCCCAGACCCCACATGAAAGCTAGAAGCTGTCACAAGCTCATGAAATGAGCACCGAGCAAGAAGAGCTCCTGTTTGAAACGAGGTGAAAGGAGAGGTAGGAGGATCATCATAAGTTCAAGGCCACCCTGAACCATGTCCTCTGACTTCCACATACATGGCACACACAGGTCCACACTCACCTGCACAAACATACCATCCATCCAAATAAATAAATAAAACTTTTTAAAGATTGTTGTTTTTCGGACGCAAGAACATAAGGAAAAGGGTTTATTTCAAATTAGTGGGATTTTGTTGGAGCAAGATGAATAAAATCTAGAATGTTCAAGTTTTACACCCATAGTCCAAAATAATTAAGTCAAGTTGCTTATTGATTAATTGTGGTTATAGTGTTCTATTTGTTTATACTTAGTATGTATGTGACACTGTGAAGTAGTTATTCACTTAAGCTTTACAAAAAATAGATAAATAAAGGCACAAGAAGTATCTTTATGTGAAGGAACTGCCACAATTATCCCAGCTGGAGAAAGGAACACCAGGGAACATTCACACCGTCACGACAACCAGTTCTTTATACTGGTGGTCGTTACGTTTCACCAAGTTCCCATGAACACAAGGTGAGTGAATTTTGAACCTTCGCTCAGGGGGAAGAATATAGACAGATTCCCATAAGCTCTTGGCTGCACATTTTTGGCAACCAAGTAATGTATAACTTGTTTTAATGTGTTTTTATATAGAAATGCCTTCTTGGATATATGTTGTTGATTCACAAACACTGGACTTACCAACAATTTAACTTATACCTGAAAGAGTAAGCAAGATTTCTTGGTAGTTTATAACAGCCTTCTTCAGCTTAGAAACATTAGGTAAGCTGGGCGTGGTGGTGCATGCCTTTAATCCCAGCACTCGGGAGGCAGAGGTAGGAGGATCATCGTGAGTTCCAGGCCACCCTGAGAATACAGAGTGAATTCCAGGTCTGCCTGGGCCAGAGTGAGTCCCTACCTCGAAAAAAAAAAAAAAAAAAAAAAAACAATACAAAAAAGAAAGAAAAAAGAAAAAGAAAGAAAGAAAGAGAAAGAAAGAAAGAATGAGAGAGAGAAAGAGAGAGAGAGAGAGAGAGAGAGAAAGGTAACGCATCACTAGGTAATACAGCCGTTGTACATAGTGAGACCACCAACAAAAAGATCATGACAGAACAAAAAGATGGCTGTCAGACTGTGAAGAGGATGCAGTTTGGACTGAGAGCTCAAACAAGAAGGCAGATCTCTGCCTTCTGATGTCAGGGGGGAATGTGTACACTGGTTACCCCAAAGGCTCCCCTGCCTTGTGCACATACAGGAGAGACAAGAATGTACTATGGGCATTGGCTGAGAGGTTACAAAGGTACTTAACAAGTAGAAGCATTTGAAAATATAGAATATTTAGTAAGAATCAACTTATGAATACTTTTTTTTCAAGTTACATAAGTTGCTACCACATATCTTTTTTAAACAAATAAAGAAAAAATAAGAAAATGATTATTGTTATTACACGGTTTAGGGTGGTTTGTATTTTTTTTTTTAATAATAAAGACTCATGGATAGATAGGGGCTGTAGTGGGTGTTGGAATATTTTAGCAATGAGTTCAATTTGGTTCTGGACTTTATATGTCTTATTACCAAATCATCCTTTGCTCATTATTTACTCATGATATGGGGATTAATCTTGCCCCTACATCATACGTATTTATTTTATCTTTTTACAGTTTCCATTTTCTGAAATGTGATCACTATAAAATGGGTAGCCATTTGTTATTCCAAAAGTAAATGCAATCTTTTCTTTTGGCTGGCTTCTCCTTTAGTTTTGATGAGAATAATAATGCTCTTCCATTATTTAGCTCCCAAACAACCTGTGAAACCCCTTCACTGTACTCAGTGCATGATGGGTAGATAATTGCTTGATAAATCTTGGATGAATTCCAGCCATAACATTTATTAGATACATAAGTAGTAATTGAGGGTTTTCAGGAGCACCTGTGAACAAAACCACCTTTCTTTTTTAAGGTAACATAGAAAATGAATTTATTGGATTGTGGGGTGAAAGGATGGGAAAGCCAAAGTCTGGAGCTGGAGGTGCCTTTAAAAATTAAAACATGAATTTTAATCAGATTGAGGCTTGATATAACTTCTGGGGCTGTGGCAAGTGTTTATGAAAAAAAATGAGGACAGCCATATTGATTTTAAAAGGCTTATGCTTAGAGTAAAACTAAACACCAAATATATCACAACTAGATAGCAAACATTTCCAAAAACCCTTATTAAAAAAAAAAAAAAACAATTGCAGGTCAGCCTGGGCTAGATTGAGACCCTACCTCGAAAAACCAAAAAAAAAAAAAAAAAAAAAAAAAAAAAAAAAAAGACAAACCCTTGGGGCTGAAGAGATGGCTCAGCGTGTACAAGTTCAGGCTGCACAAGTGTGATGACCCAGAACCTACATAAAAGCCAACGTGCTCAGGTGAGCATCTGTAATCCCGGCGTGCCTGTGGTTGTGGAGATTGGAGAACCTCTGGATGCCTGAGGACCAGCCAGCTCTGTGAACACAGCGGAGAACCACAGAGACCCTGCTTCAAACAAGGTGGAAGGTGAAGACCGACACCCATAGTTGCTCTCTCAGGAGCTGGAGAGATGGCTCAGTGGTTAAGACTCTTGCCTTCAAAAACTAATGACCCGGATGCAATTCTCCAGGACCCACGTAAAGCCAGATGCACAAAGTGGCACATGCATCTGGAGTTCATTTGCAGCGGCTAGAGGCCCTGGTGCACCCATTCTCTTTCTGTCTCTCTTCTCTCTGTTGCAAATAAATTCAATAAATAAATAAATAAATATATATTTTTAAGTTTTCCTCTGGCCTCCACATGCACACTGCTGCATGCATGTGCCCACACTCACACTCTCTCTCTCTCTCACACACACACACACACACACACACACACACACGTAAGATAATACAACAGAAACAAAATACTTGATACACCTAGGAGAAAATAGTTCCAGGACAGCCTGGGCTAGAGTGAGATCCTACTTCAAAACAAACAAACAAACAAACAAACAAAAAACAAACAAACAGCACTTCTTGGTTTCCTTTTCTTTTGTGTGGAACATGATGGCTAGAGAGGGCTGGAATTTAGTACTGCCCTTACCCTGTGGAAAGCTAGAGAACGCTAAGGTTGGAAATTCCCTCCCTTGTGGTCAGTTAGGCTCTCATAAGATCCCAGCTGAGAGGCTCTGGTTAAGTAGGTTTTCCTGAGGGCAGAGGTAACTGAGAATAGAATGTTCTGGTATTTTTCTCAAAATAATCATTTTTTTTTCCCTCTGAGTATGGCAGAAGCACAGGGGATTTCTCTGTCTTCATTATGAGAACCTCCCAGACTCCTTACAAAGTGCAGACTTGTCCATTCTGAGCCTCCAACATTGCTCAATTACTGTTTAGGGCTTCCTACCCTACAGTTGTTCCTGGATCTTTCAACTTGTGTGTTTCTGCTCAGGCAAGTTGAGAATCTCTATGTCCATCCATCTGTCTCTCCAACTTTTGGGGTCCTGGTTTGCCCTGTGGCCTTACTTCTCTACCTAGTCTAAGAAGCACTTACTTTTTCTTTTGCTCAGTTACTTAGTTTCATGAGGACCAGTTCCCAGCTCTTTACCAGCCAGGGGAGGGAGCAGACTCTTGGTTTGATCCTCTTCCCTCCTGTTCTTAATCTTCTCTGACTAGAATTATTTCTTCTCTAGATATGTCTTAGCTGTTATCAATTTTATATAAGCTCCTCTGTATGTGATGTTCTTCAGTCTGCTCTTTCTTGGGGTGCTAATAGTCAGTGCCACCAGTGTTTGCTAGTTATGTCAACACTCAAACAAAGACATACTGTGAACGTTTGTTCCTAATGTCCATGGAGATAGAACAGAATGGGTGGGTGAAAAGCACCATCAAATTTGTTAAAATCAAGGTATTGATAAATTCTGTACAGTTATATGATAAGCACAGTTTCTGATGTTGATTTTTCTATAAATAAGCAGACCTTGGGGAACAGGACAATTTGACTCTCTACTTAAACACTATTGAACTTTCTTTTCCTGACTCAATGGGCTTGAGCAAAAGGCCTATCAATGCAGCAGCTAGCTGGATCACCCTGATGCCAGCACTAGCCAGCCACAGAAACTGTGAGACAAGCACTCAAGGATGGTAGGTTGTAGGGCACGGTTGAAGGCCCCTGGGCTACTGGAGGTTTAGGCACACCTGAGCTGTCAGGCATGACTAAGGGCCCCGGACCTCATAGGTTGCAGCGAGCCTAGACCCCGACCCCAATAATCTCACCTTGAGACCGGCAGGAGTGAGGCCGTTCCCTTCCCCCCCAGCCTGGGGCACCTGGACATCCTGATAAGACTTAGGCTTTTATTTCCTCAGAGCCTTGTGACCTTTTCCCGCTTATGTCCCTTTATGTTAATCAGGTCTCAGCCAGCAGCCTTTGCACAGTCAATCCCCCTACAACCCATACGCTATACCTTTTCCCGCCACCACTAAGACCATGTGACCCTTTCCCGCTCACCCAAAGTTCCTACATGCTAATTAGGCATCAGTGGGACTTCTTATGACCCGTACCTCTTCCCACTCTTTCATAAACACTTATAAACCCATTCCCCTGACAATAAATGAGCTGTCCTCTGATGCTGCCTCCAGGGTGTTTCTTCCTGTCCCACTCATGACCACTGAAGACCCTGCTCCACAGTTGCCTGGATGTCTCCAGGGAACCATGGCCATGGGGACCCCAGGAACCAAAGTAGGTGGTAGGCACAGCCCAGCCAGGACTATTTGAAGTAGTTTGTGTTGTGCATGTGTGGTGTGCACATGTGTTCATATGTGTGGAGGTCAGAAGACAACATCAGGCATTGTTCCTGGTGTATGCTGTCCACCTCTTTTTTGAGACAGAGTCTCTTTGGCTTGGACCTTCCCAATAAGCTAGACTGGTTTACCAGCCAAGGAATCCTTCTGTCTTTGCCTCTCTAGCACTGGGAAAACAAGCACATGGCACCATGCCCTGTATTCTTTTATATTTTATTTATTTATTTATTTGAGAGAGAGAGAGAGGCATATGTGTGTGTGTGTGTGTGTGTGTGTGTGTGTGTGTGTGGAGAGAAATTGAGAATGGGTGCACTGGGGCCTCTAGCCACTGCAAACAGACTCCAGACACATACGCCACTGTGTGCATCTATCTGGTTTACATGGGTACTGGGGAATCAAACCTGAGTCCTTTGGCTTCGCAGACAAGCATCTTAACTGCTAAGCCATTGCTCAAGCCCATGCCCTTTATTTTTATGTGGACTCTGGAGATCACACTCAAAAGTCCTCATGGTTGTGAGACAAGCACTTTACTGACCGGGCTATGTCCCCATGCCCCCCCACCCCACAACAGCATTTCCCCCATTTTTAATTTTTTGTCAATTTCACACATATTTATACTGTATTTTAAACATGGAAGCTCCCCATTACTTTCTTATCCCCTTCCACTGGACCTCTTCTTCTACCACTCACCAATGGCTACAGCCCTGAAGAGAAGAACTGCCCCTCCTCCACAACTCAGAGAGAACATGGGTCCCTCCCCACCCATGCTGGATGCCAAGTGGCCCTATCTTTTGCAGGCCTTATATAGGCAACAATAGCTGCTGTGAGTTCATAAGTGCAATGGCCATTCCATTGTCCAGATGACAGAGTTCCACAGCCTTCTTTCCCATCCTCCAGATTTTGCATTATTTCTGTTCCCTCTTCTGCAATGTTCCCTGAGCCTTACGAGAGGTGATATAAATGTCTTACATAGGGCTGTGCACTCAATGGTAACGTATTTTTAGAACTTTGATCAGTTATATGATCACACACTGTGAAGAAGAAGGAGGCAGAGGAGGAGGAAGGGAGAGCTTTTTTGATCAAAGCTGAGAGCAGCACTAGTCTGTGGGTATAACCACAAATGTTTGGAAGGTAGTTTGGCAATGCATCCATTTAGCAAAACAACAGTGGTAAGATTCTCCTCGCTGGCCTAATACCTCCCCAGCTATGGGCTTTTGACCTAGTTTACAGCATCAGGCAGGAATTCCTTCCTATGAGAGGGCCTGAAATATAATCAGAAAGTGACTGGTTACCCCTGTAACTGTCATGCCACTATTGTAACAGTGGGCACATCTTGCCTAGTAGGTCAGAAATGTGGCACACAGGGTCCACTGTTGAGTGAGACCACTGCTGACTTTTCTCCCTCAGCAGCTTGCATAGCCTCTTCAGGCCCCATGAAAGCTAGTTAGCAGAGAGGAGGTGTATACTTCACTTCCAGCTTGATTTCTATGTCCTGCAACCCAAGGGTGTGCTGTCTTTAACAATAGAGTCTACAATTGCATGTGTAGATGCATGTTTATATTTGTGTAGGGTGTGTGTGTGTGTGTGTGTGTGTACATGGGGACGCCAGAGGACAATCTTGGATGTTGATCCTCAGAAATTCCATCCACTCCTTTGCGGGGGGAGGCAGGGTCTTTCATGAACCTGGAACTCACCAATGAGACTAGACTGGCTTGCAAGGCAAGCACTGTACTGACCGCTTTACCCATCACCACAACACACAAAAGCCTTTTTAAAAAAATTAATTTATTTTTTTATTGACAATTTCCATAATTGTAGACAATAACCCATGGTAAGTCCCTCCCTGTCCCCACTTTCCCCTTTGAAACTCCACTCTCCATCATATCCCTTCCCCCTCTCAATCAGTCTCTATTTTTATTTTGATGCCATCATCTTCTCCTCCTATTATGATGGTCCTGCAAGCCTTTTAAACAAGTTCCAGCATTCTATATGTAGCAGGAAATTCCTTTGTCTATATGTAGCAAGCCTGGCCTGAATGGCCTAGAGCTATAGGGAAGCTATTCTGTCACCTGAATGTAGGCAGGTGCCTGGTTAATTCAGCTGCTCTACAAGGTCATCAATGCACATGTTTTCTATCCTCTGGGTGCATTATTGTCAGCATCAGTCATGACGGATCCCTGGCCTCATGGATGCTATAGCAGCCCCAGACATCACATGTAGACACCTGACACCCAGTGAAGAGAGGACCTTGTCCCTTGTGTTTTCTTGGGAAAGCTCCTCCTCTCTGAAGTCTCAGGACCAAACCAGTCCTTGGTGAAGGAACTGAAACCAAATCACCATGTTTGGAAGGGCTCCGCCTACCCAAGATGGTACTTCCAAGGTCCCAGGACCCAGCCGGGGAAGGAAGGAGGAGACATGGAACACGATAAAGAACCCTTGGTTTCTTACACCGAACTAAATTCTGAAGGATTCAAAGAACTGTGCAGAAGGCTGTGCGCTGAGCTTCTCTCGTCATTTATTAATTTCTTCTAATAGACCATTAGAGAATTGTTCACTACATCTTCCCTAAAAGGAGTCTTATTGATTTTTCACCTAAATAGGTTATGTTTCGCTTTAGTCTTCAAAGATAAAGCCATTATTTCTATCAGATTACATTTTAAAAGAAATGCATCCTATTTTTGCTTACTCTGTTGTTTTCCTAAAACAACATTGCAAATCTAGCATTAAAATGTCAAAAGCTAAAAGCCACTATTCTCTGATAGTCATCAAATCTAGTTTACAGTATTATTTTATTTTATATTTACTTCATTATTTGTTTTCGAGACAGGATCTAGCCTATATTGTAACAACAGTAAGTTGTGTTTAAAATAAAAAAATAGCATGAAGATGATAAGAATTACATATTATCACCCCAATCCCTAACTCCTCTCCTTGCCACCTCCATGGTTATTTGGTACAGCTCCCAGTGGCAATACTCACCCAACTGAAGATCACCGAGGGAGAGTTCTATCAGTTCCAACTCACCTCCTCTTATCCTGCTGAGAGCCGGCCCCCATCGGAGCGTGTGAAATCCTCCTATCTGTGGGATGGTCTTGGGAAAACATCTACCTCAATGAAAGGGGCTCCCACTCAGGGCAGAGCTCAGGCTTCGAATCCTAGCTCTACCTCCTATAGGTCAACCCTGGACACATGACTTCTCTGAACTCTAGTTAGGATGTCTGGAAAGGCAGGGATGGAATTATGTGGTTTATTATTAGAGCCGTTCTAATCATTTTGACATTCCATTGGCGAAGGCTACAGATTCATTACAGTGTCTTAGTGCCATACAGGGGTGCTGAACACTGTGGTGACATATTGTCAGAAGTAATAAGACAATGTAGTATAGCAATCACTGTCGCTTCTGTCACAGCGTGTTAATCACCCCTAATGTTCTACTGGGAGGCTTTCCCACATAACCAAGCCAGATCCCATTCCCATTGTGGAGAGTAAATCAGATAATAAGACCATCAAGGAAATAACAGTGGATGGTTTCATTTTTTAAACTAAAATAGTTGTAAATGCCGGCACTTTCATTGTTAATATCCAAACACATTTCATCACTATTTAGGACACAGATTTGCCACTGCAGCTCTAGAGCTGTCTTTTACTCCTTCTGGAACTCTCTGAGCCTCTCGAAGCATTCACACAGAACCAGAGCTGTGAGACCCACCCTGAAACCCTGAGGCAGGAAGAAAAGAGTTTTATTTGGTGGCAGTAAACCTTTGACAGATCCAGCATTTTGCTTTTTCCTTGTTCAGAGCTGGTTCCTGGATGCTCACTAGTAATTTTATTTTTCCCGACACACAGATAACTTGCCAACTTTGCTCACAGGTGTTAAGAGATTTTAGGAGAGCCCCGTCATCTTCAAAAGAACCTGGGGGAACTTTTCCTTTAAGGAACTGGAAAATGGGTTACCAGGTTGGCATTATCAAATCCCTTACCCCACCCAGCTAGGGAGTGGCAGATTTTTATTTATTTATTTATTATTTATTTGTTAGTTAGTTAAGAGAAGAGAGAAAGAATGGGCATGCCAGGACCTCCAACCACTGAAGACAAACTCCAGACACATGTGCCACCTTGTGCATCTGGCTTATGTGGGTCCTGGGGAATCGAACCAAGGCCCGTTGGCTTCGCAGGCAAGCGTCTTAACTGCTAAGGCATCTCTCCAGCCCCAGGAGTGTCAGCTTTTAGTGTCTGGAAGACCTTCTCCCTCTTTCCATGGGGCCTCTGTGGGGGTGGGGTATGTGTCCAGAGAGGCTTCCTTAGGCTCATGGGGGTCACGGGGCCTTGTCCAGGGCGTCTGCCCCAGCAGGGTTCCCCGTGGCCTCTTCATAGGAGGGCGGCAGGCCCCGGGGTCGCAGGGCCCGGGGGGCGGGCAGCGGGGCGTAGGGGAAGCTCTGCTCGGCCCAGGGCAGGCCGGGCAGGAGGTCGGTCACCTCGCCGGCTGGCGCGGGCTCCGGGAGGTCGAGGTCTAGGTCGATGCTGAACACTTGACCCTGGGCCCTCGGGACCTGGCAGCGGCGGTACAGGAAGAGCAGCAGGAAGGCGGCGAACAGCAGCACGGTGGCGGGAAGCAGGATGCACAGGAAGGGCTCCACGTCGGCCTGGGCGGAGCTCAGCTGCTGGGTGCCCTGGATGCATGCAGCACTGTGAGTTAGGAGAAGGAGGCCCATGGTCGATTTTCTTCACCCTAAATCCTTCTTACCATTTACCATTGTCTCAAGGTGAAGTTTGCATTCGGAATGTCAAAGAAGGCCTGGGCTGTAAGGCCTGGGGCTGTTGCTCGGTAGGTAGAGGATTTGAGTACTGTGCAGGAAGCCCAGGGTTCAACCCTAGCTCAATCTAAACTGGAGGTAGTGAGGGCTTGCCTGCAATCCCAGCATTGGGGGAGGTGGAGGCAGGAGGATCAGAAGTTCAAGGTCATCTCAGCTACATAGGAAGTTCTAGGCCTGCCTGGGATACGTGAGTGCATGAGACTTTGTCTCAAAAAATTAAAGAAAAAAAAAAAAAGAGTCAAAGGACACAGTGTTAATGTTTTATGGTATTTCCCCCGAAATACAACTAGTAAAGTCGTAAATTTTAGTTGATAAATCTACAACTTATTCTTTCTCTGGAACCTTTTTATCACTTAACTAATTAATTTAAAATTAGACAAATAGTGCTCTATTGCCACAAAAGGGTCATAGAAAACTTGAATTCTTTTAATTCTGCAACAAAGTCTCACACGGTTATGTGTTCATACCACATGAATATAATTCTTGAGTTTCAATTTGATAGCTACCACTCATGAGATTTATAGTTGCTTAAATCTGCTTTTGAAATATTCATAGGATAAGCATAGAAAATATTTTGTAATGTAAGGTTTATTTTTTTTTTTGTAGCTCAGGCTGGCCCCCAACTCGTGGTCCTTCTGCCTCTGTTTCCTGAGTTCTGTTTCGGGTGTGTTCCACCATAATAAAAAAATTCAAAATTTTCCAAAAAGGAAGTACACATCTATTCCTAGGCAACCTAAAAGGCATTGAATTTATAGTATTAGCTCACAGAAATAAGGAGGTTTCCTGGTGGAGTAAGTAATATCATAAGCATCAATTGGTGACTCAACAGCAGGTATGAAAAGCAACACGAAACAAAATACACTGTCCTAGGGCTGGAGAGATGGCTAGGTGGTTAAGGACTTTGCCTGCAAAACCCAGTGTCTGGGGTTCGAGTCCCCAATACCCACGTAAAGCCAGATGCAGAAAGTGGCATATGCATCTGGAGTTCATTTGCAATGGCTAGAGGTCCTGGCATGTCCATTATCTCTCTCTCTCTCCTTGCAAGTAAATAAATAGAAATATTTTAAAAAATACTGTTCTAATTGCATGCACTCAATTTAATATTTTATTTCTAGTAAATTTAACCATTTCAGTCTCTAAAACATGAATACACAAATAAAAACACAACACATATATAAATTGGGTACATTGTTTTAAATACAGGTACTAAGGAATAATGAAGCATTTAAAAGTTTCTCTATTATATAACGTATACAATAAATATGTAAATGTTCTTATCTGCTACTATGGAAAGATATCTGAAAGGCCCAAAATAAACAAAATATTAATTGTCTCATTCGAAATTAGTGTTAACATTTCTTATTTTTTATTTTTAGAGTTGTGACTCATTTAGGAATGGACAAATGTTTTCTTGGTCAGCTCCTTAAGGAAATGCCTCATCTTCCTCTGTTTAAATAATCTTTTTCATTCCCTAAAGACTTCACAACACTATATGTCTTTTTCTGACCCAGAATTAGCTGGTTTGTTTATAGTTGCACTGCTAGATAGTTTATTCTTGGTCAGACATAAACTGAGCTGTTTTAGCTTCAGCCACATAGAAACCAAAAGCCTTGATGAAAGCAGGACATCTGTGATCTCTGGGGTTTGACAGCTCTCTCTCTTTGAATTCTTTCTGTCACCTCTGTGCCCATGCAGGGTGCTTGCTCTCTCTGGATGTGGGTTTTATCCTGTATAAATAGTTATATCTGCCTTGGAGGGCTAGCAAGAGAATTAACCAAATTAATGTATGTATAAAATGTGAATATTGAGTATATGTTCATGTTTTAGGAACTCCAAAGGTCAGATTTACTAAAAATAAAATACTGAAGACATCCAGGAGAAATGTGGGAATTTATTGATAAGGCTAGAAAATAGAGCATGAAAATTGGCACTAGGAAATCTATATTTTAGTAAGTATGTAATATCAGAAAAAAATAGCAATATATTTATTTATGTCATACTTTTAAACTAGAGACTTCTGTTTTCTCACATAATCAGGCTTAATGTTAGAGTAATTTACTTAAAATGTCTTGTGACATAAGGGACCTTGATTATAAAAGTTTAAGAATACATACATAATGAAGCCGGGCATGGTGGCACACGCCTTTAATCCCAGCACTCTAGAGGCAGAGGTAGGAAGATCACCATGAGTTTGAGGCCACCCTGAGACTACATAGTGAATTCTAGGTCAGCCTGAGCCACAGCGAGACCCTACCTTGAAAAACAAGCAAAATACATACATAATGAATACATATTGTAAATGAACTTATTATAAGCAATCAAGTGGGAGTAAAAAAATTTTAATTATAATATGCTTTCTCTTTTTAGTTGAATCATTAAATATGTTAAAACTACTATCTCTTTTAAAACAGAAATGCTTCACCCCAGTAAACATCCCTTTATTCTCTTCTATATCAACAATGCAGGAGATGATAGTTTAGGTCAGTTGTGCTCATCAAATTTTGAATTCTCTATTATGCATGATAAGTTCAATATGCACTGAATATTAAGAAGTGTAATCTTTTACTTAAAAGATTTTATGTAATAGACTATTACTTATAATGATGCCACTTATTAGTTGCAAAAATTTGGGAATGAAATAACACAGCCCTAGCTGAAATCGGGATTTTCACTGAGTTAAATTTGTTCAGATCCTAAGTAACATTAGAAATCTTTTATGTGGTACAGAAGGCTAGGATAATGTCTTCAGGTAAAAAAAAAAAAAAAAAAAAAAGTTTTTCTCTAGTTAAGAAATTTTCAGTGCTGTAGGACAAAATAGTATTAAGGTGCTGAATGTTTTTAATGTGGAAAGGTTGTTGTTCCCTGTTGAATGTTCAAGTTCATCCCCTTGATGTAAAATTGTTTCATAACTTTTAATCATTTTCTGATGCTTGGATTTACTCAGGGAGTATTTTAGAGAAATATGCAGTGAAAGGTATGACTGATTGCTGAAGGATCTGCCTATTTATATTTTTCCCATAAAAGCTAATGTGGGGGGATTGAAACATCAATATCACCAGTTGATTTGTTTTTTAAAAGAAAGTGAGAAAATAAGTTTGTTTCCTTCCTTCTTGCATGCTCAGCATTGTCATTCATTGCTCCTCTGACTAGAAAATTCTTTGGTTTTGGATTTCTACAGGCATTTTCCTTTAATGGTGCTCAGTTAGTCTCTCCTTGGGCAATTGCCTGACAAGGTAAATGTGCTGTACTCCTGTGGAGAGACGAAACCTCCTTAACCCTCTGCTCTCCTTCCAGAAGGTGCCTGGCATCTGCTGACTCTTAGAAATAGTGCCCCTTACACAGCCAAGAACCAAAGGGAGTCTCTTATTTTATTTATATATATATTTACAAGTAGTATAGATAGACATTTCTTTTTTTTTTCTTTTTTTTTCTTTTTTTTGTTTTCCTAGGTAGCGTCTCACTCCAGCTCAGGCTGACCTGGAATTCACTATGTAGTCTCAGGGTGGCTTCGAACTCATAGTGATCCTCCTTACCTCTGCCTCCCGAGTGCTGGGATTAAAGGTGTGTGCCACCACGCCCAGCTTTAGATAGACATTTCTTAATGATCAAAGAACCATTATAACACCGAGGAATAAAAACCTGTTGGCTCCTAGTCTCAGACATTCTTTGATATCATTGATGTAGTAGGGATTCCTAGGATATATTTGCATCACGTTTTACTGGAATATAACATCATTAATCCTCCACTCCCAACTTTCATGTTATTTCCTATAGATTATGCCAATCCATAAACTCACTTTTTTTTTATCATATCCACAATGAAAAAATGTGGCTACTGAGTTTTAAGATCTGAACAATATACAAGTATTGTTGGCTTAAAAAAAAAAATCTGACTTGAGATCCTTTGCGGGGATGAAAAAGCTGAAGCCATAGTTACCAACCTGCAGCTGGGTCTCCGGAACAGGCAGGCTTGGTTCGCTGGTTAGCCACTCGTATGTCCCCCTGCCAGCGTGTCCAAACTTCCTCCAGCTGCTGCCCAGCAGTCCCGGCATGTTCTCTTCAGCCGATGCCCTGGCCACCCTTCCACCCGACTGCTGCCCAGATTTCTACAGGGCTGCTGGCTTTTGGCCTGGATCCAGAGGAGATGTGTTGGTAAACACGTGTTCGGATGAGTGGCAACTGGGAAAAGAGACCAACAGAAGGACCGACTGCATTTAAATTCAGTGCCTCTGACTTTGTGTTTGTGGTCCCTGTCACCACAGAGGTTGGCATCGTGTATCAGAGATGGAGTGCATTTCAGGTGGGGGAGTTTCAGGCATTGCACTGTCACAGTGCAAAGCGTGGCATCAGAAGACAGAAGACAGAACTGCTCCCATTTACATCTAACTCAGACCCTCCTCTTTCCCTTACCCTAAGCCTTCTCCAGAGACCTGCCTGGTCAAGAAAAACTACCCAGGCAGAATCCTCTTTAATCATTTCTAGAGTCTGTGGGTCAGGGCAAAGCGGTATTTGGTAGAGAAGTATGGGCCCATTAATAATAGTTTACTGAATTATTTAGATGAAAGATGCCTAATGATAAAGTCGTTCTGAAGCCAGATAGGCAATAGCTTTGCTGATTTCCATTTTTTTAAAGAAATCAAATGATCTGTATCTAAGTAGTCCCTTCTGATTATCTTATGAACTTAATACCATTCTTTTTTTTCCTAAGTATGGAACGTTTCACGTATTTGTGTGTCATCCTTGTGCAGGGGCCATGCTAATCTCCGTATCATTAGTATATGTGCTGCTGAGGTGAGCACTGTACAATCTTCATATCAACCTTAAGCTAAGAAGCCTTCAGTTTAATTATTCACTAGATTAACGTTGGGATATTTATTTTTATTTCTTTATTTTTAAGCAGAGAAAGATAGAAGAGAGACAGACAAAGAGACTGGGCATGCCAGGGCCTCCAGATGCTGTAAACGAACTCCAGATGCATGGGCCTCTGTGTATCTGGCTTTACAGATACTGGGGGATTGAACTTGTGTTGTTAGGTTTTATAGGCAAGTGCCTTAACCACTGAGCTATCTCTCCAGCCCTGGGATATTTAATTCTACGTATGTGCTATTTGACATTTAAGATCTTGTCTTAAGGTTCTGGGGAGATAGCTTTGTGGATCAAACTCTTGCTGTGCAAATCTAAGTATCTGAGTTGGGATGGCCAGACCCCACATAAACGTCAGAAACAGTGGAAGGCTTCTATAATCAGCAAGCCTACAGCATGAAGGGAGGAAGAGACAGGAGAATTTCCTGAAGTTCTGAACCCAGTGGGGAACAACGAGAAACCCTACCTCAGACAACATGGAAGCTGAGGAACAACCTGAAAGTTATCCTCTGACCTCCACATGTGTGCCATGGCACACACATGCCTATACACACACACGCACATACATATATACCAAGTAAATAAAAATAAATAATAAAAAAGTATTGTCTTAGCTTGTTTGGGTTGCATTATTTAGAATACCTGACAGTAGGTACCTAATGAGACATAGAAATTGATTTCTCACAGTTCTAGAGGCTAGGGAGTCCCAGGTACAAGTGTTAGTGTTTGGTTTGCGGTGAGAAGCTTCTTACTATATCCTCACATGTCAGAAAACATGTGACAGGCTAGTCAAAAGCTGAATGAAGCTTCTTTTATGAGCTAATTACCTCTTAAAGCCCCTACATCTTAATTCTATCACATTGACAATAATTAAATTTGAAACAGGATACATTGAACCCCTAGCATAGTGATTGAATTCAAGATATTGTCATATACTGAGCTTTTTTTTGTTTGTTTGTTTGTTTTGTTTTGTTTCTGGAAGGTAGGGTCTCACTTTAGCTCAGGCTGACCTGAACCAGAATTCACTCTGTAGTCTCAAGGTGGCCTCAACCTCACAGTGTTCCTCCTTCCTCTGCCTCCCAAGTGCTGGGATTAAAGGTGTGTATCACCACACCTAGCCTGGGCTATTTCTTTACTGGATTTTTTTTTTTTCTCTTTAACTATGATCCTCACCTATCAGCTCACAGTGGCCTACGGATAGGTTTCAGGGAGTGACCGGCACTAAACTAAAATTCTGTGGGAGGACCCATACTTTTCATCACCTTCTCAAAGACAGCTGTCCTTCTTGGTAGAAGTTGGTTCTTGTCAAACTGACTTGTGGTGTCAGTTTTTACTGGATTTCCCGGTGTCTTAATCAGCATTCTCACGTGGAACCCTTCTGCACTTCATCTTCATCTTCCTTCTAACTTTGGAGTAAGTTTGTTTTGTGTTTTCAGTTAAAACTCTGCTTTGTTCATTGAAGTGTTCTATTTGAAATAAATCCTGGATCCCCACCCCTGGTAGATCAGAACACCTGGCGATTATAGTGCACGGTTTTGCTTTCTTCCATATCAGTGGCTTTTCCAGTACTGTGGCCTCAACACGAACCATTTTGCTTCTGTTTGTTTACCTTCTTCTAAATACCTCCATCTCTTAAGAAACAAATAGGCAGCCAGGATTAAAAGCATTAAGTATGCACTTGTAATATTGACTCTTCTCCTACAGAGAACAAATCAGATAAAATGTCTTGTTTTTATGGCTACATTTTCAGGGACCAAGAGAAAGAAAAAATCGTACAAGTTATACACACACACATGTAATAAATTCTACAGAGAAAAAGACGGGAAGGGGCCAAACAAATGCTAAAAGGAGGGTCATCTTCTAAAAATTTATTTATTTGCAGAGAGAGAAACAGGCAGAGAGAGAATGGGCGTATCAGGGCCTCCAGCCACTGCAAAGGAACTCCAGATGCATATGCCACTTTGTGCATTTGGCTTTACATGGTTACTGGCAAATCAAACCCCGGTGATTGGGCATTGCAGGCAAGCGCCTTAACCACTGAGCCGTCTCTCCAGCCCATGGAGGGTCATTTTTAAAGTGATAAGTTTTATTTGAGCAAGGACCTGAAGAAGCAGTCACTCTTGGGCATGCTGATGATGTTGGAGGGGAAAATGTTGCATACCAAGGGAACAGCCAGTTCAAAGGCCTGAGGCAAGCACATGCCTGGGAGCTTCACTCAAGGTCAGCACGTTTAGTGGGAAGAGCAATAAGCTAGGAGAAAAGTAGCAGGCAAGGTTAGAGAGGATAATGGAGGGGGGTGCGGCAAGCCAGCAAAGAGTTCAGAGTTCACAGAAAACTAAGAATTTTGGTTTTTACTCTAAGTGCAATGAAGGAGCCATGCTAACTGTTTTTTTAAAATATTTTAAAAAATTTATTTGTAAGCAGAGAGATAGGAAGAGAGAGAGAGAGAGATTGGGAGTGCCACAGCCTCCAGCCACTACAAATGAAGTCCAGATGCATGTGGCTTACCTGTGCACTGGGGAATCAAACCTGGGTTGTTAAGCTTTGCAGGAAAGGGCCTTAACCACTGAACATTCTCCCCAGTCCCCCTTGCTAACTTCTGAGCAGAGGAATGACAAGATCTAAAAGGATCACTTTGGACTCCGTGTGACAAGATCAGGGAAAGACGCCAACAACTGGAAAAGCTTCCTTTTTGTGTTTTTTTTTTTTTTTTTTTTTTTTTTTTTTTTGAGCTAGGGTCTCACTCTAGTCCAGGCTGACCGGGAATTCATTATGTACTCTCAGGGTGGCCTTTAACTCATGGTGATCCTTCTATCTCTGCTTTCCAAATGCTGGGATTAAAGGCATGAGCCACCCCACCTAGCTTGCTTTTTTTTTTTTTTTTTTTTTTTAATAGTGTGGAAGAAATAATGGACCAGAGGAACAGCAGGAATGATAGAGATAGATTTTGGAGAATGAGGCGACAAGATTGCTTGAAGAGCTGAATTTGATCTAGAAGGTTCTAGCAAGTATTATGACTCTAGTCATCTGCAGAGAGAATAAAGATCAGTGGTAGCACACAGGGCCTAGAACATACAAGGCCCTGCCCTCAATCTCTAATACTGCAGAAAGGAGAGAGAGAGGAGAGGAGAGAAGAAGGAGGAGAGAGGAAGAGGCAGAGAAAAGAGAAGAAAGGAGGAGGGGAAAAGAAAAGAAGAGAAAAAGATTATGTCTAGGGTAGGGTTTTGTTTTAAAAGCAAAACAAATGAATAAAGAAAGGAAGAAAAATGATAATCAAGAGTTAACCTCTGGATCGGGTGAGTTTCCAATATATTTGAATTTGAGGAAAAACACTAGATTAGAGATAGTCGTTGGAACTCATGGTCAAGAAGGTGGTATGTGAAGCTGAGGGACTCAATGGGATCCTCAAGAGAAGTCATATCAATAGCATGAGGAGCCAGAGTGAATGAGCAGAGAGGTTGAAGGGAAACCAAGAGTGTGTGGTGTTCTGGATCCAAGTGAAGACAATGCTTCCAGAATGAGGGGATGATCCAAAGCAGCAGGGGCAAGAGCGGACCTGTCTCAAAGGGGCTAGGGAGATGGCTCCGTGGTTACAGGCACTTGCTTGCAAAGCCTACCTGCTTGGGTTTAATTCCCCCGCACCCACGTAAAAGCTGGATTCAAAATGACAAATTTATCTCTGAACTCAACACGCATTAATCTGAGATTCTTTATTCCTAGCACTTGGGAGGCCAAAGGATCGCTGTGAGTTCGAGGCCAACCTGAGACTACATAGTAAATTCCAGGTCAGCCTGAGCTACAGTGAGACCCTACCTCAAAAACACAAAACAACAACAACAAAAAGAAGGTGGGAGGAGAGGAGAAATACCCTGACATTGTCTTCTGAACCGCATATGTGGGCTATGGTGCCTAGGCCCATACACTGACACCATGCACATAACACACACACACACACACACACACACACACACACATTCAAATAAATAATAAATAAATAAATAATAAATAAATAATAAAAATAGAAAAAATAACAGTTGGTTGACAAGATATAAACATATATCTTACCCGTAAGCAAATACCAGAAAGAGGTAACATATTTAAATTTATGGAGAACTTTCAGAAAACTGCATGTTTCTTATAAATGTTCATGTGACAGCATACTGAAAAAAAAGTTCTGATTGGATGAGACTGGATCTCAGTGAGAGAGGGTGTGTTTAGCATCCACAAGGCTCTGAGTTTAATTCCCAGCACCAAAAAAGAAAGAAGTCATTGCCAACAGCTGTATATTTTGCTAACTGGCAGACTTATAGTTTTTATTTTTATTTGATGAGACTATGGTTTTTATTTTTGATAATATACAGTTTATATTATTCTATGAACATACCAAATATAAATAAGACAGGATAATTCCAAGACTTGCCCATCCGTGAAAGCCCACATCAAGCCACCTTGAGGTAATAATTGTATAATTTCCTGCTTTCTACCAAATAAGAATGAGTTGCCATTTCCTATGAATTTCCATAGCATGTTTGTTAATCTAATATTTGAAACAGCTTCATATTATTTCAAAAATAAATTACAGGCTTATTAGTTGATTTATGGAAGGACTCGTTGAGTAAATGCCCACAACACTGACCTCTGCTGTGACTCGTGGCTCAGTGAGGTACACTCAGTCTGCAGAGAGCGTCCACAGCCTGGAAGTGCTGTGGCCTCGTAAAGAAATGCTACTGGACTTTAACTCTAAAATCTGTGTGAATTTTAACAATCCAAGGGCTTCTTTTTTGTTTTTAATCATCATGGCTTATGCTAAATGTTTCATTATTTTTATACCATGAGACAGAACATTTCCTTGTGTTTCCACGGAACCTTTTAACGATCTCATGTTCTCTTGATCAGAACTTTTTATTTAAGTGCTAGAGATTGAACCAAGAATCCATACTGCATCATGCTAGGCAAGTATTTTACCACTGTAGCCCCAGCCCTGCTTTTTGTAACTTTATGTCGACTATAAAACCTGAGTATGATTAATCATCAAAATCATATTATTTTGCAAGAAAACATTTCTAGCTATTTCAAAAACAAGAATAGAATATTATTTATATTTTCTATTGAATTGTCATTTCTCTTTTGAAATTGGTTGAAGACTCCATCTTCTTTTACTCTGTTTTATTTTAATTATTTCTTCTTTAATTCCTTTGAACTATACCTAGTTGATTTGCTATTATAGTTTGAAAAACTTGCAGGGTGTGGTGGCACACGCCTTTAATCCCAGCACTCTGGAGGCAGAAGTAGGAGATCACGTGAATTCAAGGCCACCCTGAGACTACATAGTGAATTCCAGGTCAGCCTGACCTAGATGGAGATCCTACTTAAAAAAAAAAATTTCAGGGTTTTCTGGTTTTACTGGTTGTGGACCAGTGGGACATAGGGGAGTTTGCTTGCTATATTACTACTACCTTATTCTCTGGGCTAGCAAAGACAAAGCTTCTATATATATATAACTAATAGAGGAGAATCAAATAAGCCACAGATGATTGTAAAATGCTACTCTTTCTCCCATGTTTGGTTTCTAAACTAGTGAATGCATTTGAGTGTTGGTACACTGGATAGTACATGATCACAGGATGCTATTATAAGAATTAAATAAGCTTTTATTTGATTAGGGTGAGAGAAAAACTAATCAGTAGACTGCGGGCAGCACTGTGGCAGATTACCCTGCCTGAATCAGACTTTCAGGGGACCCAGGGGGTCACCCAGAGGTCACAGATCTCTTTGTTCCTGTTGAAGGTTGGCCCTGATGCTCTGAACGAAAAGAGACAGACTAAGTCTGCTGACAGTATGGACTAAAAAAGAACTATGCCCTACAGTCATTTTTACAATTTTTTGTTTATTTTTTATTTGTTTATTTGAGAGTGACAGACAGATAGAGAATGAGGCAGATGGATAGAGAGAGAATGGGCATGCCAGGGCCTCCAACCACTGCAGATGAACTCCAGATGTATGCACCACCTTGTGCATCTGGCTTACGTGGGATCCTGGGGAATGGAGCCTAGAACCGGGGTCCTTAGGCTTCACAGGCAAGGGCTTAACCACTAAGCCATTCTCCAGGCTCTACAATTACGTTTTAAAAACCCAAATAAATGACAATACATTTTAAAAATATCTTCTAATATGAGTTTACTTTGTAATACTATGAACACTTGTGGGGCTTGAGACTTGAGTAAAAAAATTAAAAATCATCTGCAGGAATAATTAACATATAATAGAAGATACTTCCATTACTGGGCAACGAAATCAGCAGGTTAAGGAGACATTGTAATCTCATGGTAACTACAGCGTCATTCACAATAGCCAAGATAATGGAGTCAATCTAAATATCCACCAATGGATGAAGAAAATGTAAATAAATAACTATATATATTATGATACAATAGTCAACCTAATCAAGAGGGAAGTTATCCGTCACTGGCAGCAACACATGTGATCCCTGAAGGACAAATCATTTATATAAACCAGAATGACACAGATCAAACGATCTAACTTATATGAGGCACCTCAAAATCTTGAACTTGTATCAGAGTAGAATGGATATTACTGGGTGCTAGGAAGCAAGGGAGGAGGTGTTGGTCAAAGGGTATAAAATTGCAGCTCGGAGAAATAAGCTTAAGAGCTATACAGCACAGCATAGTGACAGTAATGTACTTGAAAATTGCTAAGAGAGTAGATTCCAAATGTTCTTGTGACCAATGTGTGGGAGAAAACAGAAGGCAAAGGTCTTATGTGTTCATTTCAATCAACTTTGACAGTTTTGTTTGTTTGTTTGTTTGTTTGTTTTTGTTTTCTGATTTTTCGAGGTAGGGTCCTACTCTAGCTCAGGCTTACCTGGAATTCACTATGTAGTCTCAGGGTGGCCTCAAACTCATGATGATCCTCCTACCTCTGCCTCCCGAGTGCTGGGATTAAAGGCGTGCGCCACCATGCCCAGCTAACTTCAACAGTTTTATTCACTCACTCCTACAATCACCACTGCAAGCAAGATAGAAAACATTTTCATCGCTCCAGAAAGTTCCCTTCTGTGTTTTTCTGGTCTTTCATCTACTTCCACAGCCAATTATTCTTTGATTTCTATCTACAATGGAGAAATCATTTTTTAATATCTCAATTTTTAGAAGAATCAAGAAATAACATACAAAATCCCAATCGTTTGACCTTTAGATTTTTATATTTGGCACCAATGAAAATCTAGTCATTAAAATACAATAATAATTACAAATGTTTGCCTTTTTTATTTGAAAATGATTGATGCAGTATTTGTACATATTTATATGATACAATAAGATGTTTTGATTCATGTGTACATTGACCAGTGATCAACCCTTAAATTTTATCATTTCTTCATGGTGAGTACGTTGAAATTACTCTTTAATTACTTAGACACATGTAATGTACAATTGCTAGATATTATAGTCACAGTGCTAGGCCATAGGACACCAGAGCTTACTCCTTCTACTGAAAGTTGTGTCTATTGACAGTAAATGCATGTATATATATATATGGCATGGAGGTCTTCGGAGCTGTCTAGGAATTTGGTCTTGCCCATTTCAAAAGCAATGTCCAAGACAGCAAAGGGCTTTGAATACATTTTAGCCAAGGTGCAGGGTTAGGCCCCTTCCAAAACACTTGTTAAGATCGTCAAACAGGCCAAAAAGAAAGTGAAGAAGTCAGCACATGTAGCTACAGGGAAGGCCAAGGACCTCACCGACAAGACAGCCACCAAGGGGTAGGAGCAGTTTCTGTAATGCACCAGCCAGTGCAACTCCACCCTCTTTCCCTCTCCCCAGCGTACTTCCTTGCCTTCTCGATTGTCTGACGTGCATGAAGGCCTAGGTTCCATCCCTCACATCTAAAAGAAACAAAAAGTTTGGTAAAATTCAACAGTGAAGTCATCAAGTCCTGGCTTTTGTTGAAGGATGTTTTATTATTTCCTTGGGGTCAGTTACAATGTGTTTCTTTCATGTGGTTTTATTTGGTGGTTCCCTCTTTGTTTTTCTTTGCTAGTCTAGCTAAAGGGAGTTTTATCTTTTTGAAAAAGTGACTAAGTTTCATTGATCTTTTGCATACATTATGTTTTTACTTTTTAGCTCATTTCTTAATTATTTTCTTCTACTAATTTTCTGTTTAATTTATTCTTGCTTCCCTCAGTCCTTGAGATGCATTTTTTTTGGTTGTCTGAAATTAGATTTGACATGGAGAACAATGGTAGTGAGGTTGATGTTAATAAAAAATAAAAGGTTGGGGGGCTGGAGAGATGGCTTAGCAGTTGAGCACTTGCCTGTGAAGCCTAAGGACCCCAATTCGAGGCTCGATTCCCCAGTACCCACGTAAGCCAGGTGCACAAGGTGGCACATGCATCTGGAGTTTGTTTGCAGTGGCTGGAGGCCCTGTGGCACCCATTCTCTCTCTCTCTCTGCCTCTTTCTCTCTCTGTCTGTCATTCTCAAGTAAATAAAAATTAAAAAAATTAAAAAATAATAAAAGTTTGGGTAAAACGCTTGTCGTGAAAGCATGAAGACCAGAATTCAGACCCCAGCAGCTGTGCAAAAGCTGGGTGATGAAGCATATGACTGCAATTTCAGTGGAGGCTGAGACAAGAGGAGTCCCAGGGCTAGCTAGCTAGTTTCATCCAAATGGTGTAGGCAGAGTGAGAGACACTAGCTCAGAAACTAAGGTGGATGTCAATCTCTGATTTCCACATTTGCATGTACATCCACAGATGCATAAATATGCATACATATACCACACACATACAAAAATTAAAAATGAAAGGTGTAGGTATTTTTCTTATTTTATTTTAAAAATTTTTGTATATTTTTATTTATTTATTTGATTTATTTACAGAAAGAGAAGTGACAGATAGAGAGAGAGAGAGAGAGAGAGAGAGAGAGAGAGAGAGAGAGAGAGAGGGAGAGAGGGAGAATGGGCACACTAAGGCCTCCAGGCACTGCAAACAAACTCCAGATGCATGCACCCCTTGTGCATCTGGCTTACGTGGGTCCTGGGGAATTGAGCCTCGAACAGGGGTCCTTAGGCTTCACAGGCAAGTGCTTAAATGCTAAGCCATCTCTCCAGCCCCAGTGTAGGTATTTTTCTTGGTGATAGGTATATCTTGTGTATTTTTCCAACAGTCAGGCAGGTGGTTTAGAAATATATTTGCATACTCTAGGGTATTACTATTGAAATACCAAGGGGCATGGAATTAATAGTAAGTTCATGGCCCAATTTACCCAGGAGGGAGGATTTGAATTGAAATGTGCATTATTTAATAGTACTGTTCTTTGACATGCAATTGAGAGGTTGGTGATTTAATTTAAGAACATCAGGTTTAAAATAAATGCCAACTTTAATCAGTGCTCCTACTGTAAGCCACATTCCTTTTTTTTTTAAAAAAAAAAACAGTTTTTATTTTTATTTTTTAACACTTTTTTATTGACAACTTCCATAAATATCCCATGATCACAATCCCCTCATACTGCTCTCCCTTTTCTTCCCCCTAAATTCCTCCTCTGTTGAATCCCTTCTTCTTCCCAACTAGTCTCTCTGCAATTTTGTTATTTTGATGTCATCAATTTAAAAGGCAGTATTTAAAATGGAAACTTTTTGCTGATTTTTTAAATTGTACTTTCTTGCTTTTATATCATTCAGTTATTCTTCTCAAATATTTTACTTGCAGGAAGTTCTTTCTATAAAAGATGTTTGTTATGTTTTTTTTTTGGAGACACACACACACACACACACACACACACACACACACACACACAGAGGAAGACAGAGATGGGTGTGCCAGCAGTCTCTCAGCTGCTGTGAACGAAATCCAGATGCATGCGTCCCCTTGTGGTCAAGTGCGGCATTGTTCCCTTGCGTCACTTTGCATCTGGCTAAATGTGGGACCTGGAGATTAGAACCGGCATTCTTAGGCTTAGGAGGCAGGTGCCTTAACTGCTAAGCCATCTCTCCAGCCCATTTGTTATCATTTTTAATGTTAATGTTCAATTGAAATGTGAAGATGCATTATCACTCACTGAATTATGGAATATTGGATTTTCAGGATTCTTATATTGTGGAGTCCAAATTCAAGGTCTCAAATTCTCAAATCAACCACCAAGAAAATAGTGTAGAGCTTCTATGACTTGATAATATTACTATCTTATTTATTGAATAACCAATGTTATTGGGTATCTAGTAAGTTTTATGCACTATCATATGCACATATAAAACAGCCCTTGACCAAAGAAGCTTGTAATCCTGTGGGCCACAGATAAGAAATTCAATAGAAATTAACATGAAATATCTCTACTCCCCGCAGGACTTGGGGTGCACGTGTATATCCATGCCCAGCTTTTGTACATAGGTGCTGGGGAGTCCAGCTTGAATGGTCTCAGGCCCTCATGTTTGTGTGGCAAGCACTCTTACTTGCTGAATCATCCCCCCAGCTTCCAAATGCTCATGTTTTGAAGGGCTCACCAACTTGACTTTGGTAACATCTGAGTTTTCTCCAATCTCACTAGAAGTTCTTTCCCAATTTCTGTCTTGGCCCATTTCATTAGATCCAATAGAAAACTCTCTCCATAAAGTCAACTTTAAATATAAAAATCCAAGTAGGTTAAATGGAAAGGAATGGCAAAAAGATACCATGCAATCATTAATGAAATGATTAATAGTAAATATATATGAGTGTAAAAAATATTAAGTGACTAAAAATTTTATAGTAAGGGGTTCCTTTTGCAAGATGAAATAATCCTTATCATGAATGCACGTAAGAACAGAGCTTCACATGCCATCATTTCCTGACAAGTAAAGGCGTAATTCCAATGAAAAATATAATTAAAGTTTCTCTAAAAAGTGGGGAAAAAAAGAACAGAGCTTCAATAAACAGAAGAAACTAAAAGAAGGAATTGACTAATCTACATTTATAGTTGGAGATTGTCACATCCTCTCTCAGTATAACTGTGATAGTTAATATTGATTAACACCTTGACAGGATCTGGAATCACTTAAAAGGCAAATCTCTAGGCATGTCTGTGAAGGCGTTTCTAGATTGAGTTAATCGAGATGGTCACACCCATCCTAAATGTTGGTGGCACCATTCCATGGGCTGGGCTTCCAGGCTGAATGAAAAGGAGAAAGCCAGTGGAGTACCCTCGTTCATCTCTCTCTGTCTGCTTCCTGACTGTGGATGCAACATGACCAGCTGCTGCATGTTCCCACTCCTCTGCCTTTCCCACCACGATGGACTGACTGTGGCCTCTCAAAGGCCATTGGAGACCCCATCTTGGACCCATTAGCCAAAATAAGTCCTTCCTTCAGTTGCCATTTTCAGGCACTTTATCGTAGCAATGAGAAAAGTGCCAGCTGTTTTACAGTTAGTTTGTTCTAATAGGTTATGGATGGGACTATAAGCTGGTGGTAAAAGGTACCAGGTTGCTGAGCTGAATTCTCCTTCTGCCATTTAAGCCTGAATGGCTTTGGGTGAGTTTAGGTAATTTCCTTAAATATGAGGTTTCCTTCTGTCAAGGAAGAATAACACCTAGTTCAGAACTGTTCTGAGGATTGTGTGAAACAGTCCATGCAAAGTGCTTTGTACTCACTGTTAGTTACTGTGCAGATTCCCTTAAAGGGGAATTGTACACTGAACAGGATTTTCACTCTGCGAACTCTTGGTTCACAACTTTTCCCCCTTGATGTTAGTTTAAACTCTTCTGAAAAAAAAAACGTTGTCCAAAGAGACTGGACACCCCATAGTCCTTTCTTCTCCCGAAGACTACAAAAGAACCCACATAGATGGCTGGAGAGATGGCTTAGTGGTTAAGGCATTTGCCTGATTCTCAGGTTCATGGCCTGAATGTTCACATACACTGAACAGTGTCCACCCTGGCATTTACTGAATATATAAAAATAAAAAAAAAAAAAAAGAAAAAAAAAAAAAAAAGAACTGAAATAGGAAGGTCTTTGTTGTGATCCACTTTGTATTTACAACATCTGTCCACCTGTATATCTGATGCTAACTTTGTATTTACAACATCTGTAAGTATATATGCTAAGTGTGTCCAGAGTTAGTGGGGTCACATGTTGCTTGAGGGACTATTTCAGTCACACATGATTTATACCTTAACTAAAAAATGATCCATTGTTTGTTCATAAATAAAAGTAATACAAAGCCAATGATATGGGGAATGGGTATTTCCAGGGAGAGAGGACAAAATCATTGTTTGCAACAGATCTGGACAAATTGAAGGCTAATTCAGACCTGGGCTTGAATTCTTCAGGCTTAGTACACTTTCCTGGCCAAAAGACAAAATGAATGGAGACATCTTGTTGAATTGTCCTGAAGCATAATTATGGTGAGTTCAGAACCACGTGGGTAATGTGGTGCCTGTACGTTCTCTCCTTGTTCCTTAACACTGTGCTGTTTAATCCCATATTTAGCTCAGAACTTCCCAGTACAGACAAAATACAAATACAATGCTAACCAACCAAGGTCCTGCTTTTTAAAAGTAATCCAGAGGTAGGAGGATCGCTGTGTGTTCATGGCCACCCTGAGACTACATAGTGAATTCCAGATCAGCCTGGGCTAGAGCAAGACCCTACCTCGAAAAACAAAAAAAATTAAAAAATTAAAAAAAGGAATCCTCTACAATAGAAGATTAAATAATTACTATCAACCACCCTGGCTGATCTTTCATAATTGGAAATTTTGCTTCATGTTTCCTTATTTAAGAAAAAAGGTAATGTAGTGTCTATCTACTCTTGATGTAGATTCATGGAAGACATATTTGGTGATTTCTTACATTAATCCTCTTTAAAAGCGGAGGTATAGTATTAAATCTTGAAGTAGTGAAGGCACATCTAAAGAAAGCTAATATAATGTGGTCTGAAAACATTACTTTGCAACAGCATAGCTTAATGCAAGAACAGAAATAGAAATTCTAAAAATTGTGGGCAGCTGAAATGACCTTTGAGTTTCTCCTGCATATTAGCTCTCTCCAGTTACCTTTTGGCAAGTGTCTGGTAGATTATATCCTCAGTACAATTGCATGCTACTTGTTTCAATAGCAGGTGATTTATTCTGTGCTCCCGTGGCTGAGATGGCCTGTCATTGTGGGAAATAGCATAGCTCAATCCTCTTGAGTGAACAGGTTACAAAAAAGGCTCGAATTTGAATCTGTGGGTGATTTTCCAATAGGAGGTGGAGGTTTTGCATTGGGGAAGGCTTTAATCAGTTGTAGTATTCTTTTCAGTTACTGGATGACATCATGGCACAGTGAGAGAGTGCAGGTGTGTAGCCAAATTGTACTAGGCTTGAATTTTGGCTTTGTCAGTTTCTAATCAGGTGATCTTCTGCAAGTTAATTTTTTGATTTCTCAGAGCCTTTACTTTCTCCACCCATCAAAGGTGTCCTGGATATCTTACTTTGCAGACTGTTGGTGATATGAAAGGGCATGTCGAAAATAAGTTGTTCTGCGTATTTAGATAGTGAGGATGCCCTGTTTGGAGAGGAAATGTGAGCACAGACATTCTTTTATGACTGGTTAAAAATGGAGTAGCAGAAAGTATTCATTTCAAAAAGTCTGATACCTCTGTTACACTTTTCTTTTTATATATTTTTTATTTTTTTAATTTTTATTTATTTGTTGGTGACAGAGATAGAGATAGAGATAGAGATAGAGATAGAGATAGAGAGAGAGAGGAGAGAGATGGGGGCACACCAGGGCCTCTAGCCACTGCAAATGAACTCCAGACACATGTGCCACCATGTGCATCTGGCTTATGTGGGACCTGGAGAATCAAACTTGGGTCCTTAGACTTCGCAGGCATGAGCCTTAACCACTAAGCCATCTCTCCAGCCCCTCACTTTTCTTTTTTGTTTTATTTTATTTTTTACTTTTTTGGTTTTCAAGGTAGAGTTTCACTCAGGCTAGCTGCAGAAGTGTTCATAACGTCGCTTCCTCTGCAATTTCTGCTGGGCCCTGGCAGATGTGGTAGAGGTGGCACTCAATGGAGATTTGAAGTTTTCTGCCTCATCATATCCTTCCCCTGAAATGATGAGCTGTTGAGTTTACTTAAGTTGGGAAGATAAAGAAAGCTATATAGCCCAAATAGACTTTTTCCATCTGAATTATGTATTGGAGAAAGGTGACCTGGCAGTATTCATCTATGATCTTTGGATCACAGCTGTGATCCATTTAGTCCCTATCTGTAGCCATTCAACATTTTGTCCAGCATTTTTTTTTTTTTTTGGTCCAGGTTTTATGAAAGGTACAACCCAGGCTATTGTGATAAGAACTCAATCCTTTCAGGAAGGGCCTTGGAAACACCTCCATGATAATGCTCACCTATTTCTACCTCCTTCTGAGGGGGAGCAGAGGTAGGTGAAGTGCTTGTGTACAGACATGCTTAGTGAGTGTGTGGGGTGTTAGTTGGGATAGCTGAGCAGGGATGCTCTAATCTCCAACAGTTTACAGGTCTTTGTTTGCTTAGTACTAAGGCTAATTAAAATTCAATTTGCCAATTCAGTTATCTAAATTTTAACAATCTAATTTGGTTGTATTGATAACTTCCTGTGCTCTTGGTTGTGTTTAGAACAAACATTTACAATTTCCCAGTGAGGTCATTAATAATATATTCCTTCTGCTTAAAAAGAATTCTATTCTATGCATTAGAAGAACATTATTTTATAATTCACTGCTATTCTAGAAGAGACAAAGTAATTACTGACTGATAGCTGTCATAGGAGCAGCGTGAAACAGTCCTTGGAATATTGAACTTTAAAATGCAGCCAATAATATCTTCCTGTCATAATTGGCAAAGTAGCTTTAATTTCTGTTTTTTCAAGTTGAGCTTTAAATGAAGCTTTTTGCACCACAACATTAACATTTAATTCATTTTCTTGAAAGCAATTTGCTCTTTTGTATAGAATGTTACATTCACTCCATGTATCATTTCAGCTATCAATAATAGTTCAATGTCAGGAATAACATGCTGATATAAAGATCAAGAAACCATATAAAGAGAATGAAACACTGTTTTTGTGATCTTAGTTCTAAATTGTTGACCATGTTATCTTTCCATGTCACAACAGCAGCTTTTTAACTCTAGTACTTTAAAAAGTGATTGAGTTTTCTCCTGATCAACTTTTCTGGGATTTAATTAGGCCTTTGCAACCTCTGAGTTCATCACTAAACTGCAGAGCATGCCTCTTTAGCAACAAAACACTTTTCGCAACCTGATTAAGGTATTTTGGGCAGACTTGAGGCTCAAATGTCTTGATGTTGTGTGGTCATTTGAATGAAATGTTCCTCAGCAGCTCATGTGTTTTCTGAATAATTGGTCTCCAGCTGGTGGCAATTTGGGAGAGTTATGGAGCCTCTGGGAGGTGGGGCCTTGCTGGAGGAGGTGTGTAACTGGGGGCGGATCTTGAGGAGGATTCATCCAGCCCACTGGGTGTTCAGAGCTCGCTCACTCTTGCTGATGCCTGCCAGCCACTGTGACAAGCCTCTGTTCAGCCATGCTTTCTTTTCCAAGATGAAACTTCCCCTTTGGAACGAAAGCTGAAATAAACCCTCTCCTTCCTTATGCAGATTTTGCCAGTGTGTTTTGTCCCAGCAAGGAGAAATTCACAGTTACATGTTGTAACTAGGGCTTATAAATAAAAAACAAATGAGGAGAGAATAAAAGAGGTGCTGAGTGCTCTTTCAAGGGCTCCAACAGGAATGTTGGTCAATATGTCAAAACCACAATACTGCATTAGGCTTCAATTTTATTTTTATTTGGTTATTGAACTTACCTTGAGCCAGATGGGAAAATTGAATTTTCTAATGAGTGATGTGAAACATTTATGAAAGCTAAATTAATATGAATTTTGATCATAACCCAACTAGTTGAAGCATATCAAGTTTCTACTTTGAAATAAACTACATTTATGCCTATGGTATGTTTATTGCTAGATATTAATTTTTGAAGAACTGAATATTGGAATTTATTGATAACATGTTTGATTAAAGAGGGCTGCTCATCAAGTGTTGGCCTCCTTATATCAGATGGACAGGAAATATTAAGCTTTCTGTGTTGGAGTAGTGCAATGGGGTGGATGTCAAGGATATGCTATGTACATGGATTTCAAATGCAAAACAGTGGAGCTATTTAGAAACTATTCACTGTCTTACAGAACTGGTTATTGTTTATTCATCATTTGTGTTTGCTTTTATTGCTTTATCTTAAAACCACCAATTGAGAGAAGGATTTACTTTCTTTTACAGAGCAAGCCCCTTGTGCTATAAGTAGCCAAGAGCTGTCCCAGGTCTCCCACTGTCAGCAGGGGCTGATCTTGGGCTGTGATCTGTGAGCTCCATGTTCAGAAAGAGACTCTGTTTCAAAAAAAAAAAAAAAAAAAGTTGAAAGTGACTGAGGAAGACACCTGACGTCAACTTCTGGCCACACTCATGCATGTGCACATACATGCTTCTACACCCATACAAATATGCATACTCACATGCATGCTTATTACATACATATATACACACAAAAGAAGTGTGTATGTTGGGGTAAAACAGTGACATGTATTTGTGCATTTTCTGGACATAGTGATTAACAGTAATTATCTCCATCTGATCATACTGGAAAGGAGCCTTTTACATTGAGAGTTAGGACAGTTCAGGGAAAGCTAACTAGTTCTTTCAGTAGAATTTTATAAACATAGGCCAGTTACATATACTATTAACATTAATTATTAGATTATACTTATTAAAACACTTCACATATCATTCTAATGCATTTGACTTTATTCTACAACACAAGCAACATAAATACAATATCTCTTAAAATATTTTCTCTTTAGAATTTCCATTTTTCACTTCAGATAAAATGTACACAAAATACATTTGCAAGCTTGCTTACAGAGAGAGACCTGATAAATGGTGAACAGACAGATTCTATCAAATCAAATAGTCACATCAACATATAAAAAAGGGCATCTTTAGGGTTGTTTTATATGACAAAACTAACTAAAGAACACAAAACAAAAATAATATACTTCCTTGACAAGGCCTTTGGAGTACACAGAATGCTTCAAGGCTCCTGGTGAATGGGTTACAAGAATGACTTTTACATTTTAGAGGTAAAATGGCACACCAACGCAATCATTATGGCTATATCAAGCTTCATTTGTTTATAATTTTTAATGAAAATAAGTTGATTCTTTGGTATAATACAAGAAGGGATAAAAGGAACTATACTACCCACTGGCTTTATCTCAAATGGGAGATGGAAGTAGGGGAATGTTTATAATTTATTCCTCTTAGAAAAGCATCATGGATACAAGTCTTTTGGCATGATTAGGACAATAATAAACATTTTACTTTTAGCCCCTCCCACCCCAAACAAACCAAGAAACAAACAAACAAAACCATGATGTCTCTTAGGCACCTTGTCCTGTCCTAGCATGCCATTACCTGGATTATTCTACTGCATGGTTTCAGTAACATTAACACTCAAATACCCAAATAATTCATCTTTCTCTCGCTAGCCTATGTAGTGGGAAAGTAATTTTTAAAAATATATTTATTTATTTATTTATTTGAGAGAGAGTGAAAGAGGCAGAGAGAGGAAGAGAATGGGTGCTCTAGGGCCTCCAGCCACTGCAAATGAACTCCAGATGCATGTGCCCCCTTGTGCATCTGGCTTACATAGGTCCTAGGGAATCAAACTGGGTCCTTTGGCTTTGCAGGCAAAGGCCTTAACCATCTCTCCAGCCCTGGAAAGCAATTTCTATTAAAGGGGAATACTCACAAAAAGTACCAGAGGAAAGAATTGCAGAGGGGACCCAAGAGAGCAAACCTGTGATTGTGGATGGTCATGGGGAGTTGGTGGTGTCAGGGGCTTAAGCCAACCTAAGCTTTAGAGAAAACCTGAACACTGGCTTTCAGATTCCTTCCCACACTTTTTGGCACTGGTTGACAAAACCGTTTTTGCAATAAATTATTTTCAGAGATTGATTTTTAAATGTAATTCTAAAATCAGAAGTGAAACAACTAAATGCATAATTTAAAAAAATATGGTGGAAAACTAAAAGGGAAGTTTTAAAAGCAAAACTCCAGTCCTTGATATTATTAACATTCTGTTTTCTGATTTGACGAATTCAAATACCTATGGTGACTGATTTCTATTAATATAATAGTTCAATGAATACTAAGGCATTTATTAAGCACAAGACTTTAGAGAAACTTTATTGGGTCAGTAAGAGTTATGTGGCATTAATGTGCTTTATAAATGGGTGGTAGTTCATTTTCTTTCTTGAAGCATTTCTTGCATGCTCCTGTTTTCTTTCATTCTTTTAGAAAATCATTTAATTATTTCTTGACTGTGTGTGGTATGTGTGCATGTGTGTATGTTCGTATGTGTGTAGGCACATGTATGCATGTGTACACATGTGTATGATGCCGATGTTGAGTGTCTTCATCAAATCATTCCACCATATATATTAGTTTTTTTTTTTTTTTTTTTTTTTTTTTTTTTTTTTTGAGCTAGGGTCTCACTCTGGCCCAGGCTGACCAGTAATTCACAATGTAGTCTCAGGGTGGCCTTGAAATCACTGTGATCCTCCTACCTCTGCCTCCCAAGTGCTGGGATTAAAGGTGTGCGCCATCATGCCCAGCTCCACCATATTTTTTGGCACAAGGCCTCTCACCAAACCTGGAGCTCATCGATTCAACTAGACTAGCTCTCCAGCACACCCCAGGATCCTCCGGTCTCTGCTTCCTGAGCTAGGACATGCTGCCATGCCCAGCTGCTATGTGGGTGTTGGGATCTGAACTCAGGTCCTGAAGCTTATGGGACAAGTACTTTACCAGCTGCGTCATTTCCCTAGCCCCCATTTTGAGACAGTTTTGCTATGCTGCGCAATCTAGCCTCAAATATATGATCCTGAATCCTTAGCCTCCCAGGTAGCTGGAATTACATTTACAGATTTTGATTTTATTTGGGAATTTAATAAAAATACAGATTGCCAATCTCCACTCTTCATATTATATGGTTGTTATGTTTTTAAGAGGGAATGAATTTCTAAAAGGAATTAATTGGGACTGGAGAAATGGTACAGTGGCTAACGATACTTACTGTAAAGCCTGATAGCCTGGGTTTGATTCCTCAGTACCCACATAAAGCCAGATGCACAAAGTAGCACATGCATCTGGAATTTGTTTGCAGCAGCAGGCACCCCTGGATTGCCCATCCCCCCCTCTCTTTCTGGATGCAAATAAATATAAATATTTTTAACAAGTGAATTAGTTGAAACAAAAGCTAGAATATAAACTAAGACTCCACCTATATTTGAGTCAATATAATTTCACTGCATTTCCAAAGCACATTCATTTGCTTTTCTATTTTTTCCCATCATTTGAGAGATAAAAATAAATTGGTCTCTACTGTGCAAGTATATGCACTGACACGACATATTTACTGAAAAGTCAAAACAGGCAAAGCTACTGCTCGAAAAGAATTGGTTGATGTCACAAATTTCCAAGAAGCCGTGTGGTAGATTCTACACATGATACACATGAAATAAGCACACTCATGCACATCAGACAGTTAAGTGAAAGATTAGCAAGTAGTGTCGTGTCACCTTGAAATGTGTTTTTTTTTTTTTTTTTAAATGACCAATCTGAGGTAAAATAAATGGCAAGCAAGCAACTACTCAAAACACCTCTGTAAGCCAGGAGCCAGGCTGTCACGGAGCCAACGTGGAAACATCTCATTAAAACTATACGGAAAGAAATGCAAATACTACATACTTAAATTAAAAATCACCTTCAGTACAAGTCAAAGGGTCAACAGGATACCAACGATCATTCATAGAATCAATGTTTCCCTAAATACAAAGACGGGAAGCGTAGACAACATCTCACTACTGTTCCGTAGAAGGATACATTCATTGTCTTTTAGTCGTGTAAGAACCCAGGGTTGGTAGAATAAAACTGGGAAGGTTGGACAGAAGTGTTGTGAATCATCCAATCCCAAGTTGTCTGCCCAAGGGTAAAACTCAGTTTTTTGATAGTGTGTGATAAGTCAGGCTGATCATAAAGGTAGGAGAGGAAGTGGATGATTTCAAAACAATGGTTCCCTAAGCCTGGAACTCAAAGCAGCAATACTGGCTTCACTGGGACCTTGCTAGAAACGTCCATTTCTGAACATCCTAACTTAGCAGCTCTGGCCACCACTCAGTTATCCGTGGTTTGACAACCTCCCCCCTCCCCCCAGGTAAATTTCGATACATGCTCCAAGTTGAGAACCACTGGTTTTTTGGATGAAGGAAACTAGAAAACCCCTGGTCAACCCACCAGGATGGGAACTAACAATACAAGCAGTTCTTGAGGTTGAACTCAAAACCTTGGGAGGATGGGTCTCTCTAGCTGGGAGGTCAGCCAGCCTCCACCCTCCACCCTCCACCCTCCACCCTCCAACCTGTGTGTGACAACGCAAAGAGAGTAAAAGGTTGTGTAGGGCGTCAGTGATGTTTCATCTTCAATTAATTATAAGTGGTGCTGCCACTATGTATCAGGAAGCCAAACATTGTTCTCAACTAAGTTTCTCCTGGATAATCTCAGGGGATGACTTTCTTTTTGTCAGTCTTCTCTAAAGCAATGTTTTTATCTTTTGGAAGTCTAAATGGTGTTTTTATTCCAAAATCTTTATGGAATTATTAGCTACTTTCTTATGAAGTACAAATATTATGATATAGCAAGGCCAAGGGGATTGCCCCCCAAAACCATATTTTTTCTAGAACATTTCATTAGTGAATAAGGGGAACTTTTCTTTGAGAAAGTGTACTTATAAAACAAATTCCTAACCAGCTTTATAAATCTTACCCAATATCAAGCTCATCTTTTCAATAAAGTGTTTTAAAAAACCAATTTTGCTTTTTAAAGGTATCATTAGATCTTTCTGGGCCCCTGTTAGTGGTACCTGGGCACATTTAAGTTTTGTCCTCACCTTACAGCAGGACTCTGGAGTTTCTGCCTGTTATTTACAGAGAGACAGAGAGAGAGAGAGAGAGAGAGAGAGAGAGAGAGAGCATTCCAGGGCCTCTTGTCACTTTATGCATCTGGCTTTACTTGGCTTTACTTGGATACCGGGGAATTGAACCTGGGCCAGAAGGCTTTGCAAGCAAGTAACTAACCACTGAGTTATCTCCCCAGCCCTACAATACTCATTTTAGAAGGTTGCATGTTCACAGTTAACATCCAGTCACCTCCTTCCTGCTGTTTGTCACCTCTTGCTATTATTATTAGTTTTTTTTTTTTTTTAAAGTCTTTGTTTAGTATGATGGGACTGATAATAGATTTTCCAATCTTTCTGAGAAATATGAAAGTTCCTATTTAGGCAATATGGTAGTGCATTTGGGAAGGTCACAGATTTCTATGATGTACTATATTGCTTGCCCACAGTTAAAGCTACTTGTTTCCATTTTAAGCTTTTTCTTGAAACAAGAATAATTGGCCTGTTGATCATCAGACCAGCAAGCTTCAAGTCAACGTTACTTTTGAAATATATTAAGCTTTTTTGCCATGTTTAATTTTTTAATTTGTTTTGAGAGAAGGTCTCTCTCACTCTGTAGTCCAAGCTGGCCTCAAACTCATAGGGCTACTCCTGCTTCAACCTCCCAAGTGCTGAGACTGTAGGCATGAGCCACTATTTTCATGAGCCACATGAAAAATATTTTAATCTGAATGGTTCTATTTGTTAACATCTCCCTGGGTCCTTGTTGGTCAGTCATTAAGTAACCTATCAATGGTAAAATGTGTTCCAGTTTGGCATCTATGGAGAAGGTTGGGATATAGTGGGGAAAAGAGGTAACAACAGGGTGCAATGAGGTGATCTGTCAAAGCTGACTGGGAGATGCAGAAGCTATGGAAGGCTCCATGAACAATTAGAAACCTTCCCCATCACACCTAATTGCCTCCTTTCCCTCTACATTCTTTGAGACAGGCTCTCCTGTCGCTCAGGCTGTCTGAATGACCCTGAACTCCTGATTCTTCTCTCTCCACCATCCAGGTGCTGGAATCGCAGGTCTGTGCCTGCTTATGCACCTCGTTTATATGTTGCCGTGCACTGAAACCAGGACCTTGTGCCTGCTAGGCAAGACCTCTACCAGCTGAGCTACATCTCTACCCGGATTCCTTTCTTAATGACAGAGAGCACTGTGGCCTCGAGTGTGCGTTCTGTTACACTTGGGGTTTTGGAGATGTGTGTTTCATGAAGAACATTTTACGAAAACATGCGAAAAGGAGAGAAAAATCTCAACCTCAAATAACAAACTTTTGGGCAGTAAAATAGAGAACTAAAAGCAATGTGTAAACGCATGGTCTGCTCAGATCTGTATACACAGTGCCAATAACAGTTCTGAATTTCAAGAGCCCACCTTGACGTTGTTTTTACTGCTGCCAAAAAGTGACTGAAGAGAAATATACCCGTCCCATTCTGAGACTAGGGAGGGAGGCAAGATGGTGATGAGTAAAAGCAGAAATCATGACACTGAGAGAGACTGACTAGTGGTGGGGAAAGGAGCATTGTCCACTCACTGCTCCTGTCACTTGTCTCTCCGCTCACCTGCTGGAGGGTTCAGCTGGAGTCATACTCACTAGACATTACACTGCATCAAGCAATAGCTCCACTGAAAACTACAAATACCTCTGGGAAGTATTGCTGTGACTGCTTTTTTTTTTTTTTTTTTTTTTTTCTGGTTGAAACCTGATATGGACATGGATGTCAGCTCTGGAGCCCAGAGGGCATTGGGCATAGAGGTGGGCATAAGAACAATGTGGGACTCAGAATGAGCTATCAAAGGGTGATGGAAGCCAGCCCTCCAAACTTACACTAGTATATGTAGACAGCTGGATACAATCCTCAGTTTTTCCATTTTATTCTTGAGCCCCATGGTCATGCAGTATAGAACTCTTCAGGAATAGTTTGAGGAGAACATTTTCATGTGCTAGTCTTGGATCATGTCTTAGAGAATCTGTGAGAGAATGAATTCTGATTTCTAAATGAATTACTGCCATACGTCTGGGACATTTATATAGTGAGATTACTTCTTTTGAATTTTTAAACTTTTTGAAAAATTATTACATATGAACTTTTCTTTTTTAGAGAAAGAGTGAAAGACAGAGTGAGAGGGAGAGAGAGAAAGAATTGGTGCACCAGGGCCTTAGCCACTGCAAATGAATTCCAGATGCTTGTGCCACTTAGTGGGCATGTGGGACCTTGTGTTTGCCTCACCTTTTGTGTGTCTGGCTTACATAGGATCTGGAGAGAAATCAAAGATGGGCCCTTAGGCTTTGTAGGCAAGCGCCTTGATCATCTCTCCAGCCCCATATGAATATATTGTAAGTGTTTGCTGGTTTACTGAAGCTCCCTATGGCAAGGAAATACAGATCAGTGGTAGAGATCACTTGTTAGCTTCAGTGAGGTCCTGGGTTTGATTCTCAGTACTAGAAAACAGACAAACTAAGCAAAAAGATCAGTTTGTAAACTCAAATGATTATCCAAGTTGAATCAGTATCTCTGAAGGCAAAGTAAATGTTTTGTGCAAGTAGAAAAAAAGTGTTGTCTCGATCCTGTGGTGAGCTCTTAGGTGGCCATTGTTATGATCACCTAAACAAGCCAGAGAACATCGCTTTGCTCTTGACCTTGTAGAGTGCCACACAGTTCTAATGGTCAGCAAAGTTCATGAATACTCATCACTGTCCAGGGTTTTTCAAACCCATTCAAATCCTTACTTCAATACTGCAGGATGGAGGTTTTATTCTCTAAAAGGATGACGTATGAATACATTTTTAGGCACTGGGGAATGATCACATATGCCTTAGTAACTTAGTCTACTTTTTCGATTGTATGAGTGAGCCTGATTGAAAAAGGGTCAGTCACTATTATAATGTCAGAAAGATAGAATAATCTGTGGTAAGTGCTGGGGGTATAGCTCAGTGATAGAGTACATGATGGAACACCAACAAAGCCCTAGGTTCAACTCCTAGCACCTCTGTATGTGTACATGTATGTGTAGATTACATACATACATACACACATGCATAGATACATGCATGCACACTGCAATAAAGTAAGGGCTTCTAATTGGTTTTCTAATAATACTTAGGAAAAGAAATAGCTATTTAAAATTGGTCTGAATGGAAAGACTTAAAAAATAGATGTACTTGCTAGAGAGGAGCAATGTTTTAAATAGAAAAATTAATTTTCTAAATTCATCAAGTCCCTTCCCATTCAGTCTAAAGCTTGTACAACTGACACTTTAATTTCTGAATTGATGTATCATAGCTTCAAATTTAACATGAATCTACCATAATCCCCTCCCCCACCCCTTCCAGCTGTCTCCCTACCCCACACTTCCTACCCCCTTCCCTGAGAAGTCTGCTCACTGGATGGAGGATTCTCAGTTCTTTTCCTCCAAAGGTATTGATATAAAAAAGTGTTTCATCTTAATATTTTGTTCTCTTAAAAACCAAGTGTGGTTGTACCTTACGTTCAATAATTATGGGGCATAGAAATGTCTGTGCAACACAAGACTAAGGCACCATTTTTCTTTCCTTTCCTTGTCTGCCTTGGAAGCAGAAGCCAAGACTAACGGGACCCACGGAATAGTCAGTATCGAATGTCCTGACAATGTATGCATCAGTTGATACCACAGGGTGCTTCCTGTTAAATGCTGCCAAGCCACAGACTTCAAACCCTGCCAGGAAAGAATTTTCTTCTTTTAGATATAGAGAAAGAAAGGCACAGCAGTACCTTACATGGTGGGGAAGTTGGTGAATAGCAATCTGAAAATCATAACGACTTAGGCATAATGTGAAAACACTGTGGGATATTTTATAGTCATTTGTTTCTTGATTGTGATACTGAAAAAAAATACATTGTTGCAGTTTTCTCCCCCAGCCAAATCTATAATCAGAACATAATTTTACTTCTGATTAATAATGACTGGTACTAGATATATGACTGTTAGTCTATCAGCTTGACTTACCAGCAGATATTTTCTTAGGACTTGCATTTATTTTTAAAACGAGGGTTCAATGTCTGGTTTGCAAAGGAGAGGTCCTTGAAAATGACCCATTTGGGGACAATGCTGCAAAAGCACTTGGAAATTTATTTCAAGATTTAGAAATGTATTAAGGAATGTAGACTCTTGTGTAATAATGTGCAAAATCAGAGGGTCACTCTGTCCCCTGGATACCACTGTGGTACCCAGAGTGGCCCAAGTCTGAATAGTTAGCGAGTGCTTGGAGAGTCTTTGTGAGCTAGGTTTCAGAAGAACCAACTTCTCAGAGACCTAGTTTGGGGGTAGTGGTAGGGAGCCTGTTACCAGTACGGAAAAGACAGACTTGGACCCTTGATATTTCCTTGGGTATGGAATTTCAGTCTTCTACACGATGATGTCATAGACACGGCCCACTCGGCCCAGCCATTCCCTCACCGCCTGGCGAACGCGGATGTCAGTCACGTGACAGGTCAGCTGGCTGATGCACGGGAATACTGCTGGCTGGAGGGCAGTGAAGGTCTGGTCTGGGAGGATCTGAATCTGATTAAGAACTGTGAGCACCATATTGGTCCAGGCCTACGAGAAAGGACGAAAGATAGTTAGGGGCCGACTTATGGTTCCACTTAGCTGTGTGGCTAAGCTCTGCCCTTCTGGGTTTCTTGAGATTTAGCTATAATAAACTTGTCTTTAAAACTTGATGAGCCTGTAATAAACTATAGTTTTCACTTCACATTATAGAAGAATGGGGAAATTAGAAATATCTTATTTTTAGCTTTGCACAATCTTTATTATTCACATTTTAAACCCTGCTGATTCTCAAAGTGCAAGTTTTACAGGACGCATGATATTTTTAATCAGTTATCTTAGACTACTTGAAATAATTCTGCCTTAATTTGGGATAACTTTGAAAAATCACTAAGCAAAACTCCAAGTCTTTGGGGGGGGGGCGGGGAACAAGGTACATTATTTGCAAAGAAGCCCACTGAATAACCTTGCATCTCGGCGTTTCTGGGTACTTCTAACTTGACTTTTGCAGAATCTAGATTATGAAGTTTACTTCTATTCCCAAGATGTCTCACAAGAAAAGAAAGGCATCTTGCAAGATCCATGCTCATTTGCACTCATGCTATGGATATATTCTTGTAGAGGTTGACAGGAAGCTCGGGTCATAGGAGCCTAGGGTCCCTGATAATCTAATGTACTATGTCTATGGCAGGAATGCACAATTCAAAGTAACTATTGCGGTTATTTTCAAAAGACTACCTAGAATTGATCTCTCTGTTTTCCCATCTTATCTCTTCTCAAACTGAATAAACAGTACCAATACCATCTTCCCCTCAAACTCATTGTTTTTTTGTTTGTTTTTCCGGGGGTTGGGGAGGTTTCAAGGCAGGGTCTCATTCTTGCCCAGCTTGATCTGGAATTCACTATGGAGTCTCAGGCTGGCCTCAGACTCCCAGTGATCCTCCTCCCGAGTGCTGGGATTAAAGGCGTGTGCTACCACGCCAAACTCATTTTTTGATGTGCCACAGAACACAGCTCTCACATACATGAAGGAGCAGGGACACACAATGCCCCCCTGGGAAAGGAGAACGTGCCATGTGCTCAGCATGGTTAGGAAGCCTGGAGGTGAAAAGACTTCACTGGCCTAACCATGCAATAATATCCACTCTCCCTTCTCCCTTCACCCAATGCTTTAGAACTACAGAAGACCGTCTGTGCCATCTTCTCACAGCAGACGAATGGCTCGGTGACAGCTGAGGTCTATCAATTTGATAAGCTTTAGCAACTTCTAGAGATGGGCTCGTCATCCTCAAAAACGTGTTACAGCTCAGAGAAACGGTTGCTAAATGAACCTGACAAGAAAAACGTCAGTTTCCCACTAACGTGTTGTGAGTGGTGACTTTGGAAGAGGGAACGCATGAGGACGTGCCCAAGCAACCGGGATGCTTCTGGTGTGGGCAACCCAGCCTTCCATGCCCGGGCTCTGGCTGGCCGAGGACTCACCTGGATCTGGGCCTCAGCATCCCTCACCGAGACGCTCAGGGAGCTGCCGGTGGAACCCGAGCGGGGCCTCTTCTCCAGTCTCAGGAGCTCCGGGCCTGCGCTGAAGGAATGACGCATCTGGCCTTGGTCCATGAGATGCTGGGGCCGCTGGAGCAGCGGGGAGTCGGGGCCTCGGGGTCCCAGGGGCTCAGCCTTCTCCACCTTGACGTCCTTGGGGAACGTGGGCAGGTGATGCTGCTGCTGCTGCTGCTGTCTTCTCTTCTTGTATTCGGTCATGAGCTTGGAGATGGTCTTGTCTGTGGCCATGGTGTAAATCTTGTTACCCGCGCTTTCCCACCACTCTTTCTTCCGGCCGGGATGATGATCCTTCTTCTCCACCTTGGGGCTGGGGGGCAGCGTGAAGATGTCTCCGCTGCCCCCCAGCCTCAGACTCAGGGGCTCCGCTGGGTGCTCCCTGCGGTCATCCTCCGAGGGCGTATCTTTCCCGGAGAAGCCCCCCGTGGAGGGGGTGGAGGACTCGGACTGGAAGGACGGGAGGATGAAGAACGGGTCGTTCTTGAAGGTGGGCGGCTCCTCGGCGCCGTTCTCCAGGTCCAAGTGCATCTGGATGTAGTGGTTGCACAGCTCCATGCACAGCTTGTGCAGCCGCTTGACCAGCCACACCCAGTCGGCGTTGCTCACCGGCTGCACGCTGAGCGAGGGCAGGCGCGCCCTCCAGCGCCTCTTCTCCTTGCCTCGCGGGGGGCTTACCTGCGCCGTCTCCTCGAAGATGTCTTCGTCCTCCGAGGAGCACTGCTGCGAGGAATCCGAGCTCCTCTCTTCGTCTTCGAATAGGACCTTCTTCACTTGCTCCGCTGTGATGGTTTCTTGGTTGGTGAGCACGGCGCACACCAAGGCGTGGAAGTAGATGTTGAAGCTCATGGCCGACTGGCGGTACAGGTTGGCAGCGCCCCCGATGCCCGACACTTTCTTCAAAAGACACTTCAGCCCGGGGCTCGTGTCGAATTCCCGGGCCGTCCTGTAGGAGTCGAGCAGCAGGTCAAATATGACGGCCAGGTTCTGCATGGAGATGTACCTGAGGAAGCCGGCCAGCTTGGTGTCTGGGACCTGGGCGGTCTTCTCTTCTCCCGGAGAGGGGCCTTTGACAAACTCCTCCAGCAGGATGTCATACAGGTTCTGGAGCAACACCTGGTGAGACAGCAAGCTCACCACGATTTCCCTGAAGGAAACGCTTCCGAAGGAAAAGAAAGGGTTAGGGTTAGGAGCTTTCTCCCCCCCCCCCAGGGGGTGGGTATTTCCAAAACAAGCGGAAATGCCCCATTTCAGACCAAACCAGCTGTGCTCCAATGCTCGTCTCTAAAAGGGGCGAGCTTCCGTTTTAAATCACAATTAGTGGAATGCCTGGCACGTTTGAAAACGCAGGAGGTGCAGATTATACTACTACTGAATGTCTAGCAAGAAGCCTTAGGAAATACATGCAACGCATTCATAAAAATTGTGCAAAAAATAGGTACAGTTATGGCCTATGGCTTCTTTCATAGTTATAAAACTTGAAGTTAATAAAACTTCAAGTTAGGATAGCAAGAAATCTGTAGATTTTAAGTGACACCTCCCTCCCTCTACCCTGTTTTCTTTAAGAAATGAATTCATTTTGATTTTGTTTATTTATTTATTTGGGAGAGAGAGAGAGAGAGAGAGGGAAGGAGAGATAATAGGTGGACCAGGGCCTCTAGCCACTGCAAATGAACTGTAGACACATGTGCCACCTTGTCCATCTGGTTTTACGTGGGTCCTGGGGAATTGAACCTGGGTCCTTTGGCTTTGCTGGCAAGAGTCTTAATCTCTACACCATCTCTCCAGCCCTACCCTGTTTTCTTAAGCCTAACGGGTTTTGAATGGTCAGCTGCACTGGACAAGGTAGGTGAGAGAGGGCAAATAGGTTGAGCAGCAGGCAAGTCAACTATGACAGTCTTGAACTTTTCTAATCAGGGAATGGCCCACATAAGGTCGTTTAGAAGGAAATGCTCAAATGCTTGGGGATTCAGCCCTTCCCTTTCTGTAGATAATTTCAACCCCCAGACACTATACTTTCCCAACATTTTAATTGACGAGCATAGTTTTGGGTTTGTGGTTTCATGTTCTTTTTTTTTTCTTCCTAGAATTTTGTGAAAATAGCTTATACCATTGTACTGCCAACTAATTCCTGTAAGTGATTCAAAAGATCCCACTTTTATTTTTTTGGTGGGGGAAGTATTGGTTTCTTTTGAGACACTGCCTCCTGTAGCCCAGGCTGTCCTTGAACTTGTTATGTAGCTGAGGGCATCCTCTTGCTTCATCTCCCTCTCTCTCTGTCTCTCTCAAAAGAGAGAGACAGAGAGAGAGGGAGGGAGGGAGGGAGAGGGGGACAAATAGAAAATGGGTGCGCCAGCAGTCTCACAGCTACTGTGAACAAAATCCAGATGTGTGCACCCCCTTGTGGGCAAGTGCGGCATTCCTCCCTTGCGTCACTTTGCATCTGCCTAAACGTGGGACCTGGAGATTGGAACTGGCGTTCTTAGGCTTAGCAGGCAGGAGCCTTAACCGCTAAGCCATCTCTCCAGCCCTTGCTTCATCTCTTTTATGCTGGCATTACCAGCATGAGCAACCGTGCCTGGTTTAAGACCAAGCATTTTGTTAATAAGTCCTTGTTTTAAAAGTCTGTCTCACTATGACCTTGAATTTTAAAATGATGTTGGTTTTTTTGTTTGTTTTTTTTGTTTTTCAAGGTAGCATCTTGCTCTAGCTCAGGATAACCTGGATTTCACTCTGTAGTCTCAGGGTGGCCTTGAACTTATAGCAATCCTCCTACCTCTGCCTCCTGAGTGCTGGGATTAAAGGCATATGCCACCACTCCTGGCTTAAAAATGATTTTTATAGTTAGCAAAAAGTGCTTTTAAAAATATTTTATTTATTTGAGAGAAAGATGAGAGAGAGAGAGAGAGAGAGAGAGAGAGAGAATGAATGGGCATGCCAGGGCTTCCAGCTGCTGAAAACAAACTCCAGATGTATGTATGTATGTATGTATGTATGTATGTATGTATGTATGTATGTACTTTGTGCATCTTGATTCTAGGGAATTGAACCTGGGTCCTTTGGCTTTGAAGGCAAATGCCTTAACTGCTAAGCCATCTCTCCAGTTCCACAAAAAGTACTTTTAAGGGCTGGAGAGATGGATTAGGGGTTAAGGCACCTGCCTCCTAAGCCTAAGAACACTGGTTCCAATCTCCAGCGGTTCCAATCTCCCACATTTAGCCAGATGCAAAGTGACGCAATGCTGCACTTGACCACAAGGGGGCGCACGCATCTAGATTTCGTTCGCAGCAGCTGAGAGGCTGCTGGCGTGCCCATCTCTATCTGTCTTCCTCTCCCTCTCTCTCTGTCTCTCTCTGTGTGTCTCTCTACACAAACAAAAGTACTTTAAAGCCAGCAGAAAAGAATAAAAGTCCTGCCACAAAGCTAAATGCTGATTTTTCCCTTTAAACAGTTGTCACTGAGGGAAAATATATTACTCTCAGTAAAAAGGAAATGAGTAATGAAGGGTTGTCACCCCAAACCAGTAGCCTTTAAAGATAACTCACTTAAGTAACTCTTGTGAAATACACACTCATATCTATCCATACACAACATAACATTGTTAGTTTAACTACACAATTCAGTGGTAAGTGTAGCCATGATGTTTGGCATAATTATTACCACGATGTATTTCTATAACATCTTCATCATCCCGGACAGCAACACTGTACCCATTAAACAAGAACTCATTATCTTTTACTTCCAGTTCTTACTGAGGTTATTTATTTATTTGTGTTTGGCACACACATGCATATGTGTGTGTGGAGTATGGATAGTATGGTGGTGTGAATGTGGAGACCACTGGAGAACATCAGGTGTCCTTCATCTCTCATCCGTATGGAATCTCTCACTTAACCCAGAGATGCCATTGGTTGTTCAGCCAACCCGATTCTCTGGTCTCCACTCCCCACTTGGACCCAGGTTTAGACACGCGTGACCACACCAAGCTGTTTATATGGGTGCTGGAGAATCGAACTCAGGACAAATCAGGCTTTCTCAGGCCCTCACGCTTGAATGACCACTCCTCTTGCCCACTGAGCCATCTTCCCAGGCTCTACTTAGGTAATATTCGATGGTACTTGGGGTATTAGGAAACCTGAATATGTATTTTTGAAAAGAGGTCTTCAAAAGTTACCAGCACGGTCTAGTGTTTCAAGTTCATGACTATCAGACATAAACTAAGAAGGAAAATCCTTCATGGGCTTCACAAGTCTGTTCACGTTTCCATCATCTATCACACAGTCATGTCCTCAAAGGACAGGGCAATATCTTATCCATCTTTTGTCCCCAGTGCTTGAGAAAAGGTCTAGTGAGAACAGCCCTCACTATGTCCCCACAAACCACCAGATCACAGCAGAAAACCAGATCTGGTGCCGGCTGCCTGGACAGATCACCGGCCAGAGAGAATGTTCATGAAACATGGACTTGACACTCGAGGTCCACTCCCCGAAGAGCCTGGACCACTGAGGAAGCACATTCAGAAAGGCGAGTTTGGCCAACCTTTGAAATGATCAAACTCTTAGTCCTTTCCAGAGAAATGGGAAGCGCTTTTTCTGCAAGCATCCAAAGATTTTGCATTGCTTTTTGTGAAAATTGTTTATCAACCATCATCTTCTGTTTGACCCTTCAGGATTTCAAATTGCTAAATGTGCATGGAAAAAAATACAAGACAGAAAGCTCCTATACTTTCAGCATAAAATAGTTTGGTTGTGGTCTCTGATACAATGTTAGAAAATGACTTTTGACCCAGTGGCCAGTGGGAATGGCAACAGAATGGAATGTGGTTTTACTCTTTTAACATATGCAATTGTTGATTAAATGTCTGAGTAGTGTGATGAAGCCAGATGGGACCAACACCCTAATTCCCTAATGGTAGTTAGGGTTACTTCTTCAGAGAGGGGGATTGAGGCAGGTTAGGGTGACTGGGCCCAGAAAATCAAAAAAAAAAAAAAAAAAAAAAAAAAAAAAAAAGCAGCAATGTCCGCCACCTGCCCTTGCTGTCTCCACTTTGCTGGAGGTCAGAGAAGGATCTGGCTTCTCCTCACCTCTGGCCTGAAGGAGTTACATTGATCTGTTTTTCCATAAACTACCTGAGTCTGTCCCTGGGAAGGGGTTCCCCTTTCCTGGAATTAAGATTTTAAACCAGATCCCGGTCATTGTGGTTGTTTAAACTCAGCCCTAAAACTTGGTGTCTTGGCTGGCCTCTTCCTGAGGCAGCTCCTTGAGTCCACACCAATCAGTTCTCTCTCTCTCTCTCTCTCAGAACTCAGCTGAGTCTGAGAGCAAATCCCACTACAATATGATTGTAAATAGATGCTTAAGAGGTGGGCAAGACCTCTTTTTTGACTTTTCACCTTTTTTGAACTTCCAGGTCCCTGCTCTGGTAAGCCCTCCTCACTTTAGCCTGGCTGGGCTGAGATGTAGGATGGAGGGAGGGTACTCCCACACGGGCTCTCTATCGCCTCCTGCCTTCCACATGGCAGAGCTCTGTGTACTTCTTTCTCTCAAACTAATAAAGTCTCTTTAAATCTTACAAAAAGTGTATTTTAAAATCTCAATCTTTAATAAACTCTTTTAGACAATTACATAAAAATATTAGGTGACTGTATTTTTCCTTTTATTTATAGTTAAGCTTATCAATAAACTCTTTTAGACAATTACATAAAAATATTAGGTGTCTGTATTTTTCCTTTTATTTATAGTTAAGCTTATCATTCCTATTTCTATTTTTCCTATGTCTACTTCAAAAAATATTTCAGCAAGAATATTTGGCTGAATAAGAACTGAGAATAAAAAAATTCAAAACTAAAGGCTTTTGCATCTAAAATGCATTTTCAAAATGATCAAGGGCTGGAGAGATGGCTTAGCGGTTAAGGCGCATGCCTGTGAAGCCTAAGGACCCCAGTTCAATTCTCCAGGCCCCATGTTAGCCAGATGCACAAGGGGCGCACACGGCTGGAGTTCGTTTGCAGTGTCTAGAGGTCCTGGTGCACCCATTCTCCCTCTTTCTCTCTCTCTCTCCCTCTGTCTGTCTCAAATAAATAAATAAATAAAAATAAAATCTTTTAAAAAATGATAAAAATGACCAACACTTGGACTGGAGGGATGGCTTAGTGGTTAAGGCTTTTGCCTGAAAGCCAAAGGACCCAGGTTCCATTCCCCAGGACCCACGTTAGGCAGATGCACAATGGGGTGCATGCATCTGGAGTTTGTTTGCAGTGACAGGAGGCCCTGGCATGCCCATTCTTTCTCTCTCCCTCTTTCTCTGCCAAAGAAAGAAAGAAAGAAAGAAAGGAGGGAGGGAGGGAAGGAAGGAGGGAGGGAGGGAAAGAGGGAAGGAAGGAAGGAAGGAAGGAAGGAAGGAAGGAAGGAAGGAAGGAAGGAAGGAAGGAAGGAAGGAAGGAGGAAATGACCAACACTTAAAACCAGTGGTAGGCAGTTGAGGGAGGCAAGGGGCTAGACTTGGCAAAGACCACATAGGATATTGGTACATTTCTCTTTCTGAAGTTGTGTGGCAGATTCCTGGTTATTTCATTTTTATTCATGCTTCATATCTTTTGAATAGTCCATGTATTCTCTTGGATGTACCAAGTGCTCAGCTACAAAAGTAGTGCATGGAAATTTCACCAAATTGGTTATATTAATCACATGGCTTTACTAACTAGCTAACTGTTATGCAGACCACTCTGAACCAATGCAGTGATAACAACACCCTCTCAGCTCAGGTTGCTAGAACAAAATACCAGTGATCAGGCTGTTTCATAAATAAAGAAATTGACTTCACACTGTTCTGGAGGCTGGAAGTTTGAGATCAGAATGTCAGCATGGCTAGATACCATGAGGACTCTGGTGGTTGTAGACAAGGGTGGCCTTGAACTCACAGCAATCCTCCTACCTCTAAGAAACGATTTTTTTAAAAAAAAATTTTATTTAGGAGAGAGATAAAGAGGAAGGGGGAAGAGATGAAATTGGCATATATCAGGGCCTCCAGCCACTGCAAACAAACTCCAGACACATGTACCACCTTGTGCATCTGGTTTACGTGAGTCCTGGGGTATCAAACTTGGGTCCTTTGGCTTTTCAGGCAAGCACCTTAACCACTAAGCAATCTCTCTAGCCCAAAAACTCTCCATTTTTTTCTTTTTTTCTTTTCCTTTTTTTTTCTTTTTTTTTTTTTTTTTGAGGTAGGGTCTCACTCTAGCTCAGGCTGACCTGGAATTCACTATGTTCTCTCAGGGTGGCCTTGAACTCACAGCAATCCACCTACCTCTGCCTCCAGAATGCTGGGATTAAAAGTGTGTGCCACCATGCCCAGCCTAAAACTCTCCATTTTTTAATTTTTAAAAAATTATTATTTATTTATTTTTTGGAGAGAGACACAGAGAGAGACAGAGAGGGAGAGGGAGACAGATAGAGATGGGCGCGCCAGCAGTCTCTCAGCTGCTGTGAATGAAATCCAGATGTGTGCACCCCTTGTGGGCAAGTGCAGCATTGCACCCTTGCATCACTTTGCATCTGGCTAAACGTGGGACCTGGAGATTGGAACCCAGTTCTTAGGCTTAGCAGGCAGGCGCCTTAACCACTAAGCCATCTCTCCAGCCCCAAACTCTCCATTTTTTTTTTTTTTTTTGGTTTTTCGAGGTAGGGTCTCACTCTAGCTCAGGCTGACCTGGAATTCACTATGTATTCTCAGGGTGGCCTCGAACTCATGGTGATCCTCCTACCTCTGCCTCCCGAGTGCTGGGATTAAAGGCGTGCGCCACCACGCCCGGCTTCAAACTCTCCATTTTTATGAAAACTTTTGCTGAATGACTCCACAGCTGATCCTCAGTAGATTAAAATAAGCAAGACCTGAGACTAGAAGTCATTGTCATTTCTAAATGCTCCCGTAGGTAGAGCAGCATACCTCTTCTTGGTGTGCCCGTTAGGTTTCTCATCAGGAGGCAGTTCAATGATGAGCTGGCAGGACTGAGCGTGGTCGAAGTTGTTGGGTGTCTTCGGCGAACACTGGGTGTCCAACATAAACACCTGCAAGAGGGTATACAGCCATGGTTCATACATCACTCCCTCTACCAGCTCCACTAGTGTTAGAGGTGGTCCTGGGCAAGTCGTTCTCGATCCATTTCCTCATCTACAAAATGAGGACGATCATAGCTTCCTTCCTGGTATATTTGATGGATTCACTCACTGATATGTGTACTCTACATATGCAAAGCATTCGAGCAGCTGTTGGTGCCTCACACTAATTCTGTTAAGTGTTGTTTCACATGACATCCCAAACAGCAAGTACTAACATTTAATATTAATTAAGAGCAAATAAAAAATGGGCTATGCTTGTAGAAGATAATCTGTGATTTCTTTTCTTTCTTTTTTTTTTTTTCAGTGCTGGAAATTGAACACAGAGATTTGCTCACGCTAGGCAAACACTCTTATCACTGAGCTACACTCCTAGCCCTTAGTGCTGATTTTAAAAACTATTTATGTATTTGCATAGTGTGTGTATGTGCATATACATCCATGTCAGTGCGTCTTGCTGATGTAAACAAATGCCAGACCCATGCAACACTTTACATATAGCTTTACATGGATTCTGGGGACTTAAACCTGGGCCGATAGGCTTTACAAGCAAAAGCTTTTAACAGCTGAGTCATCCTCCCACCCCCGGGGCCCTTATCTCTGATTTTGATGTTGATTTGGTGTCATTTTACAACCAACGAAGGAATAAAAAGTCAATTAGGACTCTCCTATCAGGATTACTGATGTGACCAACTCATGCCAGTAGATGATGGCAGAAGTGATCAAAAACAGTTACTATTGGGGGCTGGAGAGATGGCTTAGCAGTTAAGGCGCCTACCCGATAAGCCTAAGGACGTCAGTTCCGATCTCCAGGTCCCACGTTTAGCCAGATGCAAAGTGACGCAAGGGCGCAATGATGCACTTGCTCACAAGGAGGCACACACATCTAGATTTCGTTCACAGCGGCTGAGAGGCTGATGGCGAGCCCATCTCTGTCTTCCTCTCCCTATCTCTCTGTGTCTCTCTCCAAAATAAAAAAAATTTAAGAAACAGTTACTGTTGGGTTGGAGAGATGGCTTAGGTGGATAAGGCATTTGCCTGCAAAGCCAAAGGATCCTGGTTTCTCTCCAGGATACACGTAAGCCAGATGCACAAGGAGGTGCATGCATTTGGAGTTAGTTTGTAGTGGCTGGAGGCCCTGGCATGTCCTCTCTCTCTCTTTCCCTCTCTCCCTCTTTCTCTCTCTTAAGTAAATAAATAAATATTAAAAAAACAGTTACTATATATCAGATCTCAGACCTATAGAAATAATAGACTAGCCTTTGCAAAAAAACCCTCTTCTTTCCAAATATTGCAAGAATGATCAGATTTTTGAATACGGGGCTATTTTAAGAGTGATTAAGAAGGAAGGTTTGGCGATGAAGAAGAAATAGAAATATTAAGAAGCAAATAATTCTCTGTTATCCATAAATAATCTATTTTTGAAGAGAATTCCACTGATGTTATTTTTTGTTTTTCAAGGTAGTCTTGCTCTAACCCAGGCTGACCTGAAATTCACTACGTAGTCTCAGGCTGATCTCAAACCCACAGCGATCCCCCTACCTCTGCCTCCTGAGTGCTGGAACTAAAGCTGTGCACACCATGCCAGGCCCATTTTTTAAAAAAAAATTATTTATTTGAGGGAGAGAGAGAATGAATATGAATGAATATGGGCATGCCAGGGTATCTAGCTACTGCAAATGAACTCCAGAAGCATTGCCATCTGGCTTTATGTGGGTGCTGGGGAATCGAACCCAGGTCCTTAGGTTTTGTAGGCAAGCACCTTAACTGCTAAGCCATCTCTCCAGCTCTCAATTTTTTTTTGAACCAAGGTCTCCCAGGTGGCCTGGAGCTCACAAGGTAGTTCAGGCTGGCCTTAAACTCAACATCTTCTTGCCTCTGTCTCCTGAGTGTTGGGATTATGGGCATGAGGCACCATGTCTGCCAGTCATTTTCATATTCATGCAGCCTGGTTGCATATGGGCGAAAAGACTACTGTGTGCACTACTGTGAAAATCCTTTAGCCATGGACCACCACTTCCTGTTTAGAGAAGCCATCCCTTTGGAAGACCACCTTCTTGGTTTCTCTTGTCATTGCGCCAGTGTTGAAAGTGGCTCTTCAAAGCACACTTACATTTCTTCTGTCCTTGTTTTTAGTGTGGGTGTACTACGTGTGGTATATGTGGTGTGTGTATGTGTAGATGTGTGCACCCCATGTGCATGCATGTGGAAGCCAGAGGGTGTCTTTCTCTATTGCCATCTCCTCCGACCCTGTTTGCCATGGGTGCTCTCTATGGACCCTGTTAGAACCAGCAAGGTCAGGTCCCAAGATTATGAATGTGCTTAGCTGATGATATGAGAAGACCAAGCAAGACTTGTGTCCCATTCCCTAAGCATCACTGAGGAAAGCCTTTGAGAAGCCAGACTGGGCCAGGAAACTTCTCAGCTGACAATGTGAACCTGACTCAGTTTCTTACATTGCCTTTTTTTTTTTTTTTTTTTTTTGTTGGGGAGAGGGTGGGACCTGTATTACCTAAATGGAAATGGAAATCTTTTTTTAAAAGCTATATATATATATATATATATATATATATATATAGATATAGAGAGAGACAGAGAGAGAGAGAGAGAGGGAGAGGGAGACAGATAGAGATGGGCGTGCCAGCAGCCTCTCAGACGCTGTGAATGAACTCTAGATGCATGCACTGCCTTGTGGTCAAGTGTGGCATTGCGCCCTTGCATCACTTTGCATCTGGCTAAACGTGGGACCTGGAGATTGGAACCAGTGTTCTTAGGCTTAGCAGGCAGGTGCCTTAACCGCTAAGCCATCTCTCCAGCCCGGAAATGGGAATCTTTTGACTATAACTCTCACATCATTTTATGTCTTTAATTTCAAATCTGACAGTCTGTATACTTTAATAGAACTTATGTAACATTTTAAACACATACCCCCCACATGTGCATATAAAATTGTTACTTTTTTTTATTTTGAGAGAGAGAAAACGAGGCAGCGGTGGGGGAGGGAGGAGAAAGAGTGGGTGTGCCAGGACCTCTAGCCACTGTAAGTGAACACCAGATGCATGTGCCACCTTGTGCATTTGGCTTACGTGGGTCCTGGGGAATCTTGATCCTTTGGCTTTGCAGGCAAGTGCCTTCACCAGTAAGCCATCTCTCCAGCCCCCAAATTGTTGTTTCTTAAATACACATTTGTTGCCACTACATGACAGAGTTTTGAGGCAATCATAAGTTGTTGGAACTATAGTCCATTTGAAACGTTTCAACATATAAATAGCACCATTATGAATATGAATTTAGGGACAGCACTTAGTTAATACTTCTGATGAAAGCCCCACAGAGGATGTCTGTCATGTTACTGATACGTTTAGGAACGTATCTACAGCTCATGGAAATGGTATAAGGCCTTCTGCAGTTTAGTAACTTAGTCAACAACACAGCCAATAGACACGCGGACTTCTCCATGCCTCACTTTACGAGAGCATGTAGAGTAGATTCGGTGCCCTGTAGGAGCTCACATCCAACATTCAGGACTTCTTATGTGTGTCTCAAAGAGAAAAGGCCGTGGGTATGGGATGATTTCTGATTTTTGTGTGTGAATATATTTTTGTTTTTAATATTTTTATTTATTTGCAAGGAGAGAGAGAGAGAAAGGAGAGAGAGAGAAAGGAGAGAGAGAGAGAAAGCGAGCACATGGGTATACCAGGGCCTCTTGCCACTGCAAATGAACTCTAGATATAAGTGCCACTTTGTGCGTCTGGCTTTATGTGGGTATTGGCGGATCTAACCTGGGCTGTCAGGTTTTGCAAGCAAGCACCTTTAAGCGCTGAGTTATCTCCCCAACCCATGAATACATGTTTAATGATTAGCTACACTCAACTCAAGTTTATTAAGGAAATCACTTATTTTTGTTTATTTTTATTTATTTATTTGAGAGAGACAGACAGAGAGAGAAAGAGACAGAGACAGAGAGAAAGAGAGAGACAGAGAGAGAGAGAGAAAATGGGTGCACCACGGTCTCCAGCCACTGCAAACGAGCTCCAGATGCATGTACCACCTTGTGCATCTGGCTTACATGGATCCTGGGGAATCAAGCTTCAAGCTGGGGTCCTTAGGCTTCACAAGCAAGTGCTTGACCGCTAAGCCATCTCTCTAGCCCAGGAAATCACTTTTTTATTAAAATTTATTTAATTATTTTTATTTGAGACAAAGACAGAGGGAGCAAGAAAGACACACAGAGAGAATGGGTGGGCCAGCGCCTCCAGCCACTGCAAACAAACTCCAGTTGCATGAGCCACCTTGTGCATCTGGCTTAGGTGGGACCTAGAGAATCAAACCTGGGTATTCAGGCTTCCCAGGCAAGTGTCTTAACCACCAAGCCATCTCTCCAGCTCAAGGAAATCACTTTTAATTATTAAAGTCTGTGTTCTAAATAGGAAAGGTAAAAAATACTGCAACATGTGTGCCATCATTAGTGACCCACAGTGTAAGAGCAATCATATCTAAGCAAGCACTTCTTTGTAGCCTCAGCAAGTTACAGATGAAATCTGGGCAGCAGGGATGGCTGAGAGGAGCAGGCAATGCAGACTGGGCTAATGTCATTCCAGAGAAAGTGAGGCTGTCAAGAAGTCAGGGCCTGGATGTGTACTCTTGGAAGAGGGGAAAAACTTCTTGGTGATACAGGCTCGTAGGATGACTCCAAGCATGCATTTCAATCTTCCCGAGTCCCAGAGACCCAAAGCTCAGCCCTTACCTGCTGGGCCATGGCCCGGATGCGCCAGTACTCAGCCTCAGCACTAGGGGAGGAGGATGGGGCTGCTACCCGCACCTGGCAGCCTTCCCCACTGAAGCTCTCGGTACCACTGTGGAAGCAGCCCAGCAGGTCCTAGGGAGAAACGGGATGCATCTTGGTTCACAGTGCCAGGCCTAATCTGGGACGTGGCTCCGGGACAAAAGGAGTGACCCAGCTCTTCTTTCTCACCCTTAGTAAGATGGCTCTCTGAGGAGGGGGTCCAAGCCCAGACACCCACCTTGTCCAGGCCTTCGGGGGCGAAGGAAGAAGAGAATACTCTGGCTCTCTCCTCCTGGAAACTTACCTTCACTGGCTTGAGGGTGGCAGAGAAGGCATCCTGCAGGGCACAGCAGGCAAGCCGCCACATTTCCTCCGTGAACACAGGGCCGGCTGTCACCAGGACATACCTGCCAAAAGACACCTTGGATCCAGACCTTTTGTGGTCTCAAATCCGAGCTCCTCCTGCATCATGCGGTATGTTCTGCAGTCTCTTACCACTCTTATTTCCCACCGTCAAGATATTACTTTTTTAAAAAAAAATTATTTATTTTCAAGGAGAGAGAGACAAGGAGAGACAAAGAGAGGGATAGAGAGAGAGAGAGAGAGTAAGAGAGAGGGAGGCAGAGAATAGGCACACCAGGGCCTCCTGCTTCTGCAAAGGAACTCCAGATGCAAGAGACACTTTACACCTGGCTTTACATGAGTACCGGGAATCGAACCTGGGCCATCAAACTTTGTAAGCAAGTGCCTTAATTGCTGAACCAGCTCTCCAGTCCAAGATACAATTTTTTAAATCAAATTAATGCAGAAATATCAGTGGATTCCCTTTGCCAACGGACCAACATTAAACCTTACGTTTGTAGGCAAGGCTACTATTCTGTACTCATTTTCATTCTTACCCTATTTCCCTCACTCTTTGAATAATTATTATACAAAACACAACCAAAGCTGTCTTGTCACTTGCTCTTATCTGTGTGCTCTGGTTTACTTTGTTCTCCTGTTTGGAAAATCCTCACATATCAAAAACTCACTCTGGGGCTGGAAGATGGCTTAGCAGTTAAAGCACTTGCCTGCAAAACCAAAGGACCCAGGTTTGATTCCCCAGTACCCATGGAAAGCCAGATGCACAAGGTGGTGCATGTGTTTGAAGTTCCTCTGCAGCAGCTAGAGGCCATGGCAAGCCTATTCTTCCCTCCCCCTTCTGCCTCTTCCTCTCTCTCACATAAATAAAAAAATAAAAATTAAAAAAAAGCTCACTCACTATAGCAAATATATTCTCCTACTTTATGGATTTTTGTTTACTTTATGGATTTTTTTTAATTTGAGAGAGACAGAGAGAGAGAAAGGGAGAGAGGGAGAGAGGAAGAGTCAGAGAGAAAATGGGCATGCCAGGGCCTTTTGAGCCGCTGTGAACGAACTCCAGACGCGTGCACCCCCTTGGGTACTAGGGAATCAAGCATCGAACTGGGGTCTTTAGGCTTCACAGGTAAGGGCTTAACCATTATGCCATCTCTCCAGCCCTTATTTTTATTTTTTTGAGACAGGATCTTTTGATACAGCCCAGTCTTGAGCTTGGACTCTCCCTCCCTCTGTCCCTTGCGTACTGGGACTATAAACACGTGCCAGGACGCCTGGCTGTTACATCACTGCTCTTTCCTTCTGTCCTGTGCTGAAGGACCTACCACCTAGGGCCAAGATATCTACTACTGTTTCACAATAAGGATTTCTCGTTCTCTTTACCCGCAGGAATAGTGTTCTGGGCCCCAAGTGGGGATGGTAAGAGCAGTACAGGGGCATAAGAGCTAGATCCTGAGGAATCCCTGAAGGGACAGTAGAGCTCATGATCAGACAGAGGCAGGCCACCCGATGGCTTGGGGTCAGCAGATGGCTGCCATGTCTTCAGTTCACACAACATGTTCCACCATCACTGCCCACTGTAGAAAACCCGTCACACTCCTTACACAGTGAGCATTTGCCAACTGAATGTAGAAATGAAGGGTCTTAGTGTATGGTCATCTTTTTCTTTCCTTCCTTCCTTCCTTCCTTCCTTCCTTCCTTCCTTCCTTCCTTTCTTCCTTCTTTCCTCCCTCCCTCCCTTCTTTTCTTTCTTCCTTCCTCCCTCCCTCCCCTCCCTTTTTCCTTTCCTTTCTCTTTCTCTGCTTCTCTCCATCTCTCTCTCTCTTTTTCTTTCTTTCTTTCTTTCTTTTTCTTTCTTTCTTTCTTTCTTTCTTTTCTTCCTTCCTTCCTTCCTTCCTCTCTCCCTCCCTCCCCCCTCCCTCTCCCCTCCCCCTCCCTCCTCCTCCCTCCTTCCTTCCTTCCTTCCTTCCTTCCTTCCTTCCTTCCTTCCTTCCTTCCTTCTTGGTCTCACTCTAGCTCAGGCTGACCTGGAATTCACTGTGTAGTGTTAGGGTGGCCTCGAACTCATGGCATTCCTCCTACCTCTGCTTCCCGAGTGCCGAGATTAAAGGTGTGTCCACTATGCCCAGCCTTAACTTACAAAAAGCCATCTAAAAAGTAGGTTGCTACTGCAAAAGATAATATAAATTCCTTGGATTTCATAATGGAACTCCAACTCTGTGTTTTCTCACCTAATGCAGGAACAGCCCACTCTGGAGATAGTCTCAGTGGGCTTGGCCACACACGCCACCAGCAGCTCAAAGAGGTCCTTCAGCATGGTGTTGATCATGCTCTCGTACCTGATGTCTGCAGCAAGAAGGCGGTGCAAGATTTTACAACTCGAATGCAAAGGGTAGAATGAAATGATTACAGAGAAAGAAAAAAGCCCAAGTGAATGAAAAAAATAGGTACCTGGGAAAAAGAAACAGAACAATGAAAAGAATGGCAATCTCACCCCCCCCCCATTAAAGTAACGCCTTCCTTGGATTTTTACCGGATTTTGGCTCGTTTCATCCATCCATTCATAGAGCAAGATGAAATATGTAGTTCCTCCCTTTGATGTGTTGTGTATTTCCTAAAATTAAGTTTATAACTAATCTACTTAAGCATAATAGAATGCATTATATATCCTGAATGTTAACTGAGACATTATTTTTTAATGGAAATTAAAACATACTTCTCTTGCTGCTGATAACTGAATTAAATTGAATTAATGGAAACAAAACAATCTAGACAGTTTGGTGACTTCCTGAACCTTGTCAATCTGCCGTCCATCTGCACACCATCTGTACACTAAAAGAAAAAAATAAAAGGTTTCCAAAAATCACAGTCTATTTGCCCACTTTAAGGACTGCATCTGCATGTCTTCCCTGAGGTCCCTGTTGTGCTGCAGATTCAATTTTCAATGATGTCCTCCAGAGTCCCCTGCTGTGCAGGGCAGTAAGACTATCAACCTGGAGACACAGTCACTCCTTGTGATGTCTGGTCTTGCTTGTCAGCCGGATCGGATCTAGAATCTCTAGGAGACACATATCTGGGCATGTCTGTGAAGGAGTTTCTAGATGACGTTAAGTGAGGTGGGAAGACCCAGCCTAACTGGGAATGGCACCATCCTGTGGGCTGGGATTCCAGACTGATGGACAAGAAAAGGGGAGAAACACAGGCCTTCAACTCTCTCTGCTTCTTGACTGCAATGTGACCAGTGCCTCACACTTCTGCCACTGGGTCTTCCCTGTCGCCCTTGTAACTGTAAGCTGAAATGAACATTTTCTCCCTTAAGTTGCTTCTTCACAGATATATTGTCACAGTCACAAGAAAAATAAGTAACACATCTCTGTATGTGGGAGAGTTTGCTTCTATTTGTGTTCTTGTTTTGCTGGGCAAATTCTCTTCTTCTTCTTCTTCTTCTTTTTTTTTTTTTTGAGAATTATGATTGTGTGTGTGTGTGTGTGTGTGTGTGTGTGTGTGAGTGAGAGAGAGAGAGAGAGAGAGAGAGAGAGAGAGAGAGGGAGAGAGAGAGAGAGAGAGAATTGGCATGCCAGGGTCTCTAGCCACTGCAATTGGGTTCTGGGGGAGTTGAACCTGGGTCGTTAGGCTTAGTAGGAAGGCACCTTAACCACTAAGCCATCTCTCTAGCCCCAGATTTTCTTTATTAAACAATATATTCCAAATGTGGTGACTCACACCTTTAATCCCAGCACTGGGGAGGCAGAGGTATGAAGATTGCTATAAGTACGAGGCCAGCCTGAGACTACAAAGTGAGTTGCAGGTCAGCCTGGGCTAGAGTGAAACCCTGCTTTGAATCCCTCCCCCAACAAGAAAACTTAACATAGATGCAGCTTCCTACTGCTTGTTACTGTCCTTCAGGGTCCACACGTTCGTTACTATGTCTTCTCCAGCAAGGAAACGTCTTTTTTATACTTCTCTATGTTCTTCTTTTCGGTTTACAACCTGCATAGCTAATAAGCATGGTTTTTCTCCCTCCCAAACCTTCCGATTTCTCCAAGGCAGATCACGAGCAATCTACATGTCACAGGGGTCCAAGCGGATGTATTTTTCCTGCCTCTTAGCCCTTTCCATCTGCTGCCATCCATACACTTTCCCCTCGACACCTTCACATCTTTTTTAAGAACCTTCTCTTCATCCCTGTTCTATTAAGCAACTTCTTGTCCACGTTTGAAGCCCTTCTAGAATTCACCTCCTCCACTTGCCCTCCCTAGACAAAGAAGGACAACAAGATATTCCCCCACCACCCCCCCAACACACACATCCCAGCTGCCTCTTCTTTCCTTATGCACAGCTATGCTAGATCTGCTAGGAGGTATTTTTTAAGACCACAAGGGTATCGGTTTTCCCTTTAGTGGTGTAGCATTAGATGGCTGCACTGACTATGCCATTCTGTTTTAATATAATTCCCAGGATAAAGGCCATCTGCACGGGGAATTCCTTTAAGCTCCTGGAAGAGGGTGAAACTTCCTGATGAAGCAGTACCCAGGATGACCTGCTGCGGCGCTGTAGCTACCTGAGTGAAGGAAGCTTTGAATATGTTCCACCACCAGCTCACACGACAGACCAATGGCGTGCTTGAAGTTAGCAGAGGCCACATCCCAGTAGGAATGGTCTTTATGGCTTCGGCGCAGCCAAAGGGACATCACCGGAAGGAGAAGGTGAACAACTGCATAGATTCCAAAGCCCGGTCCTGAAAAATAAAGGGGACGGTCAGAATTGTTGATGCAAGAGGGACGTTCCTTGCCATGGCTGGCATCATGGGTCTATTTTTGAAAGACTTCTCCATTTTCAGAGAAGATGTGGGAAGGAATTACCACTCGTCTTGGGAAAACCAGTGGCCCTTTTTCTTCTTCTTATGATTTTAGCTGTGCAGGTAATATGCAGATGCATTCATAAAAAATTCAAATAGTGGGTTGGAGAGATGGCTTAGTGGTTAAGGCTCTTGCCTGCGAAGCTTGAGGACCCAGGTTCAATTCACCAGTACCCACATAAGCCAGGTACACAGGGTGGTGCGTGTGTCTGGAGTTCGTTTGCAGTGGCTAGACCCTGGAATGCCCATTCTCTCTCTCTCTCTCTGCCTCTTCCCCTCTCTTATCTCTCCCTCTGTTAAATAAATAAATAAATAAATAAATAAATAAATAAATAAATAAATAAAATATTAAAAAACTCAAATAGTGACAAAGCAAAAATAATGCTTGATCACTTCCCAATCTTCAGATATGAACACATAGATACATATGTGCATCTAAAGACCTATATTTACACATAGAAATATATATATATATATATAAACACAGAAATATAGTTTTGTTTATCAAAAGACTGGGTATCACTGTGTTGGCCAGCCTGACCTTGAACTCCTGAGCTCAAATGTTCTGTCTGCCTCAGCCTCCTGAATAGCTGTGACTATGGGAACTTGCCTCCACACTGGCTGAGTGCTTTTCAAACTACTTTTAGATCCATGACCCAATGTTCACTTTGTCTTCATATTTATCAGCATGGTTAGACAGCCCTTATTCTTCCTGCCACATACCATTTCCGTTACACATGTATGCAATTGATTTACCAAATCCAATATTGATGGATGTTTAAGATGCTTCTCTCTCTCTTTTTTTTTTTTTTTTTTTTTTTTGGTTTTGTGAGGTAGGGTCTCACTCTGGTCCAGGCTGACCTGGAATTAACTATGTAGTCTCAGGGTGGCCTTGAACTCTCGGCGATCCTCCTACCTCTGCCTCCCGAGTGCTGGGATTAAAGGCGTGTGCCACCACGCCCGGCTTTTCTCATTTTTTTTACCCTGCAGACAAAGCTATAAGGAGTATCTTTGTGACATAAATATCTTTGTAATTATTATTTTTTTTTTTTTTTTTTTTTTTTCAAGGTAGGGTCTCACTCTGGCCCAGGCTGACCTGGAATTAACTATGTAGTCTCAGGGTGGCCTTGAACTCACGGTGATCCTCCTACCTCTGCCTCCCAAGTGTTGGGATTAAAGGTGTGCGCCACCACGTCCAGCTCTCCTTTTAATTTTTTTTATTTTTATTTTTAAAGCAAGGTGATAGAAGGGGGTGCTGGCACATGTCTGTAATCCCGGGACTTGGGAGGTTAAGATAAGAGGGTTAGTAGTTCAAAGCCAGAATGGACTGTACAATGAGACACTGTCTCTGAACAAATAAGTAAATGAGAAATGAAAAAAGAAAAAAATGAATAATTAAAGGCAAGGTATCCATTTGTAATGAACATGGAATTATATATGAACCCAAAGTGGGACAAAACTTACCCACCTTTATAATGACATTTTAACATAGTTCCTTGAGTGGTTTTTGAATGCACATGTATATACAAAAATTTTTATATGGTTGTTCTTGTATTCCACAGTTTATAAAATGTTTAAAATGTTTTAAAACAATTATGTAATTAAATGTTATTCACAAATATTAATTTTAATGACTGTAGAATATATTATTCACCATAATTTACTTAGCTATTTTGCATTCAGTGTTCATAATATTTATTTTAGTATTCAAGATATTTCAACAAATACACATACATTTTTGTCTTCCTTGTTGTTAATTCTCTTAGATGACAGAGTCCTAGGAGAATTCATATATATATTTAGTGGCAATTAATGTGGAAAAATGAAAATAGTACTTACTAATGAGCTAGATTTAGAAACAGTAGTAGATAATTAATTCTATAAAATACTTGGCTTTCATTCAATGGAAAGCTTTTAACTTTTTAACATGTGGGAGTAGTTACAGTGTGCTTTTTCCCCCTGGAAAAATTCCAGTATAAACTTAAAAAAATATTGTATTTACTTATTTATTTGACAGAGAGAGAGAGAGAAAACAAAAGAGACAGATAGAGAAAGAATGGGTGTATCAGGGGCTCTAGCCACTTCAAACGAACTCCAGACACACGTGGCACCTTGTGCATCTGGGCTTCTCAGGCATGTGCCTTAACTGCAAAGCCATGTCTCCAGCTCCAGTATCAATTTGATATGAGTTTTGAGACAGTATTAATAATCAAGTCTTCTTCACAATGAATTTATTAACCTTTTCGTCTCACTTTGGAATTAGCTAGTGGCTTCATTTATGGTTCTGATTCTGTTAAGAAAAACTACAATTTCTGTAAGTTTCTCTGACCTTGGTAAAACTGGAACAAAATCATACATATGCTAAGTTTAATTAATTCAGAACAAGGAATACGTTACCAAGGACTCTTCTTTTTCTATATAATCAGGGGACTAAATGTCTTGTAGTACTGAATGTCTTTTTTGAAATCTAATCACCATGACCTTTACAGACACGATGCTGCTGTCTTAATACTCCATGTTCTTGTGAGGATTTCGTGTCTGTGGTAGACCTGGTGAGCTCTCCTGACAGCCCTGGGGCCATCAGCATGTACTGTAAGATCTGGCCACCAAGGATGGTTGTGATCATAGCATAAGGCAAAACCAGCTGACTCATGGAAACACTGATAGCATAGTCTGGTTGATACGGGGCCTCCCGTACCCACAAACTACACAATTTTTGTCAACAGACAGGTAGGACAAACAATTCAAGAGCCACACTTTAAACATCACTGCATCACAGCTAGTCAACACATATTTATGGCATAATCTTTCTACATGAACCTTTGCATTAAGTCGAGGAAACAGTGAAAATAAGTAGACCTCCATAAAAAAGTCCTCCTAAATATAGTTGTTTGTAGGACGGCCCCACCCCCACAGAAGCAGGTGTAGACATTTACCAGGCGTCTTGGTGACATCTCTCAACAGCTCAAAGAGTAAATCCAAGGTCGGCGGCTGGTGCTGTCGAGGACAATTGGACACAGCCGCACTTAGCTGCTCCAAGAGGATGATCCAAACTTCTATCAGACCTGAAGACCAAAAAGCAGACCTCACTGAAACCCAGTGAAGCATCTCCAGTAATCCTTTCAAGATCCAGTCAAACCCTGCATGTGATTGCCAGGGGCCATTCGATGGCAGCCATCACCCAGGGTGTTATCCCTCTGCGCCTATGTTTATGCAAATATTGTGATTTACATGACATGACAAAGAAACAAACAAACAGAAACCTAAATTCTTTACTCTCCCTTTTTAAAAGGCTATATGGAATGTAGTTCTATATGGAAATGGGTATCAAACTTCTTGAGGGTTAATAATAATAAAAGGATAACATATGCTTTCAGTTCTATTTTCTGTCTGCTTTACTTAATTAATTTTTAGAAAATTTATTTTATTTATTTGAGAGAGATAAAGAGGGAGAGAGACAGAAATAGAGAGAGGCCAGGGCCTCCAGCCACTGCAGACAAACTCCAGACGCATGCTCCCCCTTGTGCATCTGGCTTACTTGGGTCCTGGAGAGTCGAACCGGGATCCTTTGGCTTTGCAGGCAAATGCCTTAACTGCTAAGCCATCTCTCCAGCACTTACTTAATTTTTATTAGGAAGGGTTACATAAAGCCATTTTCATGTGAATATGTATGTAATGTACTTTGAACACATTTCTCCCCATCCCCCAGTCCTCCCCCATACGTCCCCTTAGTTCCCCAGTCAATTTTGCTTCTACTTTCATGTCATCAGCACATACATGGGCTGGGAAAAATCCCATTGTGTATATAAAACACATTGTCCTTATCCATTCATTTGCTTTTGGATACTTTGGTTGGTTGTGTAGCTTAGATATTGTCAATAGTATTGCAATTAACACTGACATGCACGTAACCTATGTGATATGATGCCCTGAGAGTCTTTTGGGTAAATACCAGGACAAGGTGTACTGGGTCATTTGGTGTGTCTGTTTTTAGTTTCTTGAGGAACCTCCATACTGATTTCCATACTGGTTGGACTAGTCTTCATTCTCATTAATAGTGCGTATGGGACCCTTTTGTCTGCATCCTCACCAGCATTCCTGTTATTTCTTTTCTTGAATAACTGCCATTCTCACTGTGATAAGATGGGATGTCCATGGAGTTTTCATGTGTATTTTTCTCTGATGATTAGTAATGTTCAATGTTAAGAATATTTTTATTGGGGCTGGAGAGATGGCTTAGCAGTTAAGGTGCTTGCTTGTGAAACCTAAGGACCCCGGTTCGATTCAAGCCAGATGCACAAGGGGGTGCACGCATCTGGAGTTCATTTGCAGTGGCTAGAGGCCCTGGCGCACCTGTTCTCACTCTCCTATTCTCTCTTTCCTTCTCTTTGTCTCTAATAAATAAATAAATAAAAATAAAATCTTTGAAAAAAAAAAAGGATCCAGGTTCGATTCTCCAGGTCCCACATAAACCAGATGCACAAGGTGATGCATGCATCTGGAGTTCATTTGCAGTGGCTAGAGGCCCTGGCATGTTCATCATTTCTTTCTCTCTCTGTGTCTGTCTCAAATAAATGAATAAATAAAAATAAATATTAAAAAATATTTTATTGGCCATTTTATTTCATCTTTTGATATTATCTGCTTATTTCATTAGCCCATTTACTGACTAGGTTGCTTGACTTTTTGATAATTAGTTTTTATATATTTTAGGTATTAATTCTCTGTCAGATGTATAGCTAGCAAAGATTTTTTTCTCATTCTGTAGGATCATTTTATTTTATTCTTATTTTTATATTTTAGAGACAGGGTCTCATGTACCCAGGCTGGCCTCGAACTCTCTATGCAGCCAAGGGTGACTCTGAGATTCTGATCTCCTGCCTCTACCTCTCAAATGCTGGGGTCATAGATAAGAACTACCATGCCTGACTTATGAGTCACTGAAGATTAAACTCAAAGCTTTCTGAATGCTAAGCACGTGCTCTACCATGTGAGTCTCATGCCCAGCATGCCTGTCAGTGCTTTTCAAAAAATTGCCTTTATTGAGGAAAGCATACATAACAAAATATCCATTTTAGCCATTTTCACATGTGCCCCAAGTGGTGCTAATCACATAATGTTGTGCAGTCATCACTCTTATTTCTAAAACTTCCACCATCTCAGACAGAAACTCCCTTCACTCAGCCCCAGGCAACTTCTAATTCACTTCCATGTATGTTGATGGCCTAATTTACCTAGTCTCTAAATAAGACGTTACTACTTCTCTCTGGTTAATCAGCTCTTGTATTAACAGGGTCCCCGGGTCCAGCCCAAGAGCCCACGTGATAACAAAGAGGAGTTAGAGGGGCCGTTTCTATCCTCTGCTTGCTATTTGGAGAACACCTACTGAAGCATTTACAAATGAAATGCTACACTCTTTTGGGTTTTACATTAGACTAATACGTATGACAGATATTTTCTAATACACATGCTATATTATCTATGTAAATTGACAATTAGCTGATATACCATTCTGTATAATTTTGTCTATTCTGTATGTGCACATATTTTGTATTTTATGTCTCATTTGGGGTATATTTGAATTTCCCATTGGGCAGGGAAAATAACTGTGTTTTTGGAATCCACAGGATAATATCCAGAAATACGTCAATGCCGACAGATGTTTAGTTTTCAACATTAACTGAATACTTTTATTTTATGCTTTTTCTCTGATATACTGTTTCATACATAATTATAACTTTTAAGTTCTTGATGAATTGGTAATATGGGACACTTTAGATAGGTGTTTAGCTGAACTCTATCATCTGTAATAAGATGGGCCTCCAAGAAAAAATGAGTTAATGATTTGCCCAAATGGGATAGGGAATACTTGCTATAATCTGTGAATATGCACAACTGTTTAAAAGAAGGGCTAGGGTGATATTTCAGCAGTTAAAGCCATTTGCTTGCAAAGCCTGCCAGTATGGGTTCAATATCTCAGCATTTACATAAAGGCAAAGTGGCTCATGCGTCTGTGATTCCAATGCATCTATGACAGTGGGATGCAGAGCCAGGAAACCAGAAGAATCTGAAGCTCACAGGCTAGCTAGTCAACATATGTTTACCACTTGGTAATTTGTTTGTAGTCGCATAAGACTTTGTCTCAAAGAGAATATATACACATTAGAGAGAGAGAGAGAGAGAAACAGAGACAGAGAGGGAAGGAAATGGACACACAGAGAGAAAGAATAGGCATGCTAGGGCTTGTAGTCATTGCAAATGAACTCCGGATACATGTGCCACCTCGTGCATCTAGCTTATGTGGGAGCTGAGGAATTGAACTTGAGTCCTTAAGCTTCTCATGCAAGCACCTTAACTGTTAAGCCATCTCTCCAGCCTGAGAATAGATATTTTGAAGTTGTCCTCTGACCTCCATGTGCACGTCACACAGTAAATAATTAAAAAAGAAAATGGTTTTGCTTCATAAAATAAAAAAGTTAAAAAAAATAACATCAAATTCTGCTGATAATTATACATGTTGAAAGCTTCAAATGCAAAGTCAAAAATATTCTTATCTGGGGGGGTGGAGAGATGGTTTAGCAGTTAAGGCATTTGCCTGCAAAGCCAAAATATCCTGGTTCGATTCTCCAGAACCCATATAAGCCAGATGCACAAAAGGGTGCATGCATCTGGAGTTTGTTCTCAGTGGCTGGAGGCCCTGGCGTGCCCATTCTCTCCCTCTCCCTCTCTCCCTCTTTCTTTCTGTCAAATAAATAAAAATAAAATTTACAAAAATATTCTTATCTAATAATTGAAGTGAAACCTCCATTAAGCAACATGTAGCCAATTTCTAATAGTTTTTTTTTTTTTTTTTTTGGTTTGTCGAGGTAGGGTCTCACTCTGGCCCAGGCTGACCTGGAATTCACTATGTAGTCTCAGGGTGGCCTTGAACTCACAGCGATCCTCCTACCTCTGCCTCCCGAGTGCTGGGATTAAAGGCGTGCACCACCACGCCCGGCTTCAATTTCTAATAGTTTCAAATCATTCACTACATTTGCTATTTATTCCCTCCTATCCTTCTCTACTAATCTGATTTAGTGAGGCTTTGCCATCTATGACTTCTATCAAAGATTATAAACCTTCTAGCAACTCTTGTAAATGAAAGACAAAAATTAAAATGAATAAGTGAATAAATAAATAAATAAATAAATAAAGAAATAAATAAATAAATAAAAAAAACCTTGCTCCCAAAGTCCTTTTGCAAAGATTTGAAACAACTTCTGCTTGGAAAGTGGGCCTCATTTACATTTCTAGATGTGGAACACTGTAAGGCCTTCTGAGACAGCAAATAGCAGCACGAACAGGATTTAATCCAACTGAAAGTGACCCAGGTGTACTAGACTGAAGTCTGAGCCACAGGAGATTTGACAGGACCTACTTTGAAACAAATTCTTTAAAGTTATTCTTTTCTTCAGCCTTCAGCTCCATCAGTAACAAATAGATTCTCCCATTAGTAATGGCTTAATTTCCCTAGTCTCTTACCAAATAGTCTTGCAGGAAGCAGTTATATAAAGATTGTGTTTCCTAAAGGCTATTAAAGACAATTACCAGCCAATTTAAGTACCAATGCAATTTTGTCCCAGTTTGCTAAATTCAAAGGAAATCAGAGTTCAGAACATGTATAGTGGAATCTGCACATCTCTGCTGGTTGATGGGTGGGGAGGCAACAGTTATAAAGTGTTAGTTCTAGAAATCCAGGGCAACTTTAGATACACTTGTTCTGATACAATTATAATAAGCAATGCAAATGGACAATCATTCTCATAATCTACAAATAGATCAGTTCCCTTCTCATTGCTGGGTCAAAACACCCGACCAGAGACAGCTCATGAAAGGAAAGGGTTGATTTCCAGCTTATGGTTTTGAGAGGACGTTTCTTCATGGCAGGGAAAGCATGGCTAGAGCAGAAGGACCACTGGGCATCACAGCTCCAGCACAGCAGGAAGGAGGTAGTCTGTATCTACTGGGCTTGAGCTGGGCTATATTATCCCAAAGCCAATATCCTCCTCCAGCCCAGCTCCACCTTCCAAAGGTTCCCCCTCCCCCCGCTGCCACCACCATAACCTTCCCAAATTGCCACCAGCTAGGGACCACGGCTGTTGGGACCAAGAAAGAACATATCCAATAACCCATGTTAGTCAAATCCACTAACATACCAGTATCGTCATCAAAATCCAGCAGGACTGACTCGATTCCATCCTCACTGCTTGCTGACTGCTCCTGAAGTCTTCGGGGCAAGCTAGCCAGACGCCCACTAAGGAATATTGGCTTCAAGGGCATTTTGTAGATTTTGGCCAATAACTATATGACAAGACATCCCAAACAGTACAGTTATATTTTGGAAAACTCTGGGTGTTAAGAGTCCAATAAAATTATATACAAGTATTCAAGAGGGCATGGGAAACAAGAGAGGTTCTCAACATACAAAAGTTGTATAGTTATTTGTGGTTTCCATTGAAAAGGAAATGAATAAGCCACATTTATCCCAGAAAGCAGATGACATTGCATTCAGTGGCCACAAAAAATGTAGTGGATAATTTTCAGTATATTAAATACATGTGAGTTTTATAGATTTCTTTTCTGTGTGTGTACATGCATGTGCAGAACACAGGGGCACCTCAGGTGTTATGCTCAGAAACATTATTCATTTTTTTCTTTTTCCTTTTTTTTTTTTTTTTTGATTGGGTCTCTTGATGGCACCAATTAAGCTGGTCAGTGAGCTTCAGGCATCCTCCTGTCTCCACCTCTTCCAGAATTGCATATGCATAGTAACATACCCAGTATTTCATTTATTTATTTATTGTTTTGAGACAAGTCCAACAGACTGGCTTTTTAATTTTTAAATTTTATTATTATATTATTATTATTTATTTGAGAGAGACAGAGAGAAAGAGGAAGAGGCAGACAGAGAATGGGCACACCAGGGCCTTTTCAGCCACTGTGAATGAATTCCAAACGTGCGTACCCTCTTGTGTACATGTGTGACATTGCAAGCTTGCATCACTTTTGTGTCTAGCTATCCATGGGTCCTGGAGATTTGAACAAGCATTGTTAGGCCTCTCAGGTAGGCGCCTTAACCACTAAGCCATCTCTCCAGTCCAGACTGGCTTTTTTAAATGCAAGAGGAAGACAGAGAGAAAGAGAGAGAGAGATTTGCCATGCCAGGGCCTCCAGCCATTGCAATTGGACTTCAGATGCATATGCTACCTGGTGAGTATGTGCGACCTTGAGTGCTTGCGTCCCTTTGTGCACCTGGCTTACATGGGATCTGGAGAGTCGAACATGGGTCCTTAGGCTTTGCAGACAAGTGCCTTAGTCACTAAGCCATCTTTCCAGCCCATACCCAGTATTTTTATATGGATCCTGGGGATTGAACCCAGGTTGTCATGCTTGCACAACAAGCACATTACTAACTGCCTTATAAGTCTATAAAACAGTCCAAGTTTTACAGGTTTTTATAAACCTACCAAGAGAACCGTGAACATGTCAAGAATTATACTTATGAGAACCCCTGAGAAGAGTCTGTGACCAAATGGTTCCCCGACTGTGGCTTGCCCTCCTCCTGACTCAAATTCTAAGGTAACACAGGGACAAAAGCAACTGGGGAGGTGGGGTGTCTGGGGGCAAGATGGAAGAGATGAAGGTGTTTCTCTTAGAACTCTGCAAAAGATATTTGCCTGCATGGTGTCAAGCCCCTGTGAGGCAGCTGTGGGGCCTGGCGCAGAATGGGAGCCCCTCATTACCTGAGAACAGCGCCGCAGGTAATCCAGGGCAGGGAGGCACAGGTCTGTGGACGTGGTCCCTGGTCCAGGGAGACAGTCACCAATCTCTTTACAGTCCACCTCTCCTAAAGCAGCACAGGGGACAGAGACAAAGAAAATTACCCTTATGACAGAGAGCTGCTCATTCACAGTGTCACTTCATCAGATACAGACCTACGGGGAAAAAGAGGAACAATGACATCAAATTGCACTGTCCTGACAACAACCTTGCAGTCAACTTTTCCCCTAAAAAGAACATTTTCCTCATTCTATGCCAGTTCTTTTGGTGGCTGGAAAGAGTCTTTTTATATGGGGACGAAGTGTAATTCACTTCTCTGGGCTCTGTAGTTGGATGGTGTGGCTTCTAGAACTTTGGTGACAGGAAAATCCAAGATACAAGCCTTGAACTGGGCTGGAATGAGACACTCAGCATCTGTATACAGTGATGATAAATGAATATTCTGGGAAGAGTCTAAACACACAGGGTTTGGGACAGAGCCTACTTAGTTGACTTTGAGTCAATACATATGTGACTTTGAGTCATATACATATGTAGAGATTTAACAAGAAGGGCATCTAGACTTTTCTGTAGGTGAAATAATTCAGAATTATACTTTTTAATTCTCATGTCTCAAATTTATTTGTATACTGCTAATTAAATCATTCCACAGTACTGTCATTGTTGCTAGTTATCTGCAATGGTGCAATAAGCATCCTTCCCTGTGAGTAAACAGACATAATTACTAGGCATTAGTTAAAACTCAGAAGTTATGAGGCATGTTTCTTATAAAACAAGAAGGAGTAGGAGGGAAAGAAGAATAAAAATGGAATAGGAGGAGGATGAGATAGAAGGAAGAGAAGAAAAATAAATAATAATTAAAAAGCCAGGTGTGGTGGTGCATGCCTTTAATCCCAGCACTCGGGAAGCAGAGGTAGGAGGATGACCATGAGTTCAAGGCCATCCTGAGACTACATAGTGAATTCCAGGTCACCTGAGCTAGAGTGAGACCCTACCTTGAAAAAAAAGAAAGAAAGAAAGAAAGAAAGAAAGAAAAATAAAAACAAGCTCATGTTATGTTTTTCTAGGATTGGCAAACCTTCTGTAAAGAGTCAGATAGTATCCAAGACTTTGTAGATCACCATATGCCTGGATTGCAACTTTTTTTTTTCTTTTTGTTTTTTCGAGGTAGGGTTTCACTCAGGTCCAGGCTGACCTGGAATTCACTATGTAGTCTCAGGGTGGCCTCGAACTCACGGTGATCCTCCTACCTCTGCCTCCTGAGTGCTGGGATTAAAGGCGTGCGCCACCACGCCCGGCTTGGATTGCAAATTTTAACTCTGTTGCTATAGCACAAAGGTAGACATACACAACTATGCATGGCTGTGTATCAATAAAATTTTATTTCCCAAGACTACCAGCAGGTAAGAATTGGATTGTGAGTTTGCCAGCTCCTGATTTATATATATACCTTAAAATAATAATAAAAAAAAAAACTGGAGGGGCTGGAGAGACGGCTTAGTGGTTAAGGTGCTTGTCTGCAAAGCCAAAGGACCCAGGTTTGATTCCCGAGGACCCAGGTACCCAGATGCACAAAAGGGCGCACACGTATGGAGTTCGTTTGCAGTGGCTGGAGACACTGGCATGCCCATTCTCTCTCTCTCTATATATAGTTATGTATCCAAACTATGTGAATGCACTCTGTGGAGCTTGCTGCTTCACAGTCAATACAGTTTTACTGGGGGTTCTTCGTCTCTCATGGACCCCAAGCCTAACCCCAATCGTTCCACCGTATAAATCACAGAATAAAATAGACTCTGTCTTCTCAAAATATCTTGCACATATACATCAATAATTTGGCATCTCTCTTTTCAGTTCCCAACTTTTCTCTAAGATGAAAACTCTTATTTTTACTCTATGTCAATAGTTCACACTCAATATGGATGTGCCTGGAAAAGGGAAATTTATGAGCTCTTCTCTGTGCTATTGCACCCACGTGGTATGAAAACATTGCATGAAACAATTTCAGAAGGAACTCACAAGTCTGACAGTATGTGCCATTCTCAGTCAAGTGATGAAATCTCATGCTAGCCTGCTTCATCCCATCTGGGATGTGAGCCATCTTTTCGTCCAGTGTTTCCAGACTGTATGTGCTACCCACTGATTGTCACCTAATAGCCATTTGCATGATCAGATCAACTATCAGGGTGTCAGTATTTTGTCATGATCACTATTAGTCATTGTTAATCTTATATTTTGCCTACTTTGTAAGTTAAACTGTATCTTTTGGTATGCGTGCAAAGGTAGAAACACAGCATACACAGGGTTCTGTACTGTCCATGGTTTTAGGCATCCAGTGCTGGCCTTAGAATGTAGGCCCTGGAGGTAAGAGAGGACAACTGTATGTCATAACAGAATGAGGGCGACACCCTTCTAATGAACACTAGATACACTAGATTGACAGCAAGTAAATCTCGAAACTTACTCCAAAGAAGTAAGTGTGATGTGTGTCAAACAACGTCTTTTTGTATTTTATTGATTTATTTATTCGAGAGAGAATGAATGGGCATGCCAGAGCCTCTAACCACTGCAAATGAACTCCAGACACATACACCACCATGTACATATGGCTTACATTGGTAGTGAGGAATCAAACCTGGTTGCTTCACAGGCAAGCACCTTAGCCACTAAGCCATCTCTCCAGCCCTCAAACAACTCCTTTTTTTTTTAAAAAAAAAATTATTTATTTCTTTATGAGATAAAAAAGAGACAATGAATGAATGAATGAATGAATGAATGGGTGCGGCAGTGCCTCTAGCCACTGTGAACGAACTCCAGACACATGCGCCACCATTTGCATCTGGCTTACATGGGTAGTAGGGAATCAAACCTGGGTCCTTAGGTTTTGCAGGCAAACTCCTTAACCACTAAGCCATCTCTCCAGCCCTTCAAACAACTTCTTTGTGCCCAATTTTCTTTAGCAAAAGAATGATCAGTTATTTAGGAAGAAGAAACAAGAATAATATCAACCTTATATTCTCCTTACTTTCCAGGTTCAAATCTAAGAGCATTTGATGGTAAGACTCAAAAGTTCAAGTTTTTTTTTTCTCTAAATTTTTGGTTTCACTCATTGCCCTTCCTTCCAATTTCACCCCAGATAAGTCTTTGCTGTACAAAGCCAGCTCCAACACATCATGCTGGCTAGCAAGACTTCGTGCTTCTAAATGTTCCTAAATTAAGCATAAAAGCAGTGAGATGGGTCTTGCAGTACACTCATATTTAGAGAAGGGGTATATCTACTGATCCAAAACACGTTTTGTGATTGCTAAGATCTAGGGAGGGATTCTTAATTTTTCCTTAGCTGCTAGGACATCAAACGCAGGTCGCTAGCTGTATGATTTTGAGGACAGCAGTTTTCTCTAAGGGCCACCACTGAAGATGATATTGAATATTCCAATACTGAAAAGGAAGTTGGTATAAAACAATGTACAGATTGAAAATATGCTGTAACACAAGATAGTCCATAGACACCGTGAAAACATACCAACCCCAAACAAACCCAGTCTGCTTTCACAGTGTGCTTTCTGACCCTGAGTATACATCTCAAACCCATGTGCTCAGATCCAGGGATGTTTGCTTGTAACTGGCAGTCAGGATGCCCTGTCTCCAGGGGCATCCGTATGAAGCCACCTTGGGAATGGCCTCTGCTGGTTACAAGGCATGAAAGAAAGAGCCTACTTACCCAGTCCTTTGACAAACTTCATAAGGCACATGATGTAGCTGGTGGCTGCATTAGCAAAGACCTGGATGTTGTCGGTATTGAGAAAAGCTTCAAACACATCAAAGACTGGAGCCTGGCCCTTTCCTGAGGGAGGAAGATCACAGCATCTTAAGAAAGGGTGGTTTGTTTCTTCCCTTCAAGTTGCTTAGGTTTCTAGTACCTTCCAAGGCTCCTTGGAACAAGATTGACTGGACAAATTCCCGGGAATTTGAATGGAAAACTGGCATGGCTGTCCTGCTCTGCTTCACCTTCACAGGGGCTGCAGGAAGGCTATAAAGAAAGTGAGGTGGAGGAATGCAGGATTGGAGCAATAGGTGGAACGCTACAGCATAGGAAATTGCAGAATGTCTCCAGGCAGGGGGAGGACTATTCAGAGACACTTTTGATGAGATCTACTCCTTTCTTCATTTCTGGGCAGAAAAGTCACAAAGAAAGCCCGAGACTGCTGGCCTTAGAAACACTTGCTCATAAGGTTGTTGTGGTGATTTGATTCAGGTGTCCCCCCATAAACTTATGTGTCTGAGTGCTAGCTCTCCAACTGGTGGCAATTTGGGAATTGGAGCCTCCTGGAGGCAGAGTATTGTTGGGGGCAGGCTTATTGGTGCTATAGCCATAAGGTGTTGGCCAGGAGGTGATATCCACCCTCTGTTCATGCCATCGTTTTCTCCTGTCATCATGGAGCTTCCCCTCAAGTCTGTAAGCCAAAATAAAACCCTTTCTTCCCACAAGCTGCTCTTGGTTGGCTGTTTTCTGCCAACAACGTGAAGCTGACTGCAACAGTTGGCCATTAAGAGACCCTTGGTTGTCACCAGGGAACTTAGTTATCTATCTCACACCATTCACAAGGTGATTCACTGTGCCTAGACCGTGTAAACATGGTTTACGGTGGACACCTGCTTTCCTTCATCTGGAATTCTCATGTGTACCAGGCACTTCCCAACTGGGTCTCCAACTGGCTTCCCCAAGGACATGTTGCTGAATCTTACTGCTGTGGGAAGATTACTTTGTGCAACACTTCATGGGGGTGTAAGAAAGCCTGTGCATGGCTTCCCCCAGAGCCTATGTCTTTTTCTTCCTCATGATTTGGCTGTGTCCTTACTACACTGCCACTGTGAAGCCATGTAATCAATCCAGAATAACTACATGCTGAATCCAGGAATCCTTCCGGTGGGTTTCTGAATGGAGGGGTGGCCTTGGGGACCCCTGACACAATACCCCTGAGCCCTGGATATGCTGATATGTTTCCAGCCAGATCCAACCTCTCTAATTCTGAGTCACCTGTATTACAAAGTGGTGGTTTGGATGAAATACCCACTCAGGCTCATGTGTTTTGAACACGTGGTCCCTCAGTTAATGACAATCTGGGAATGCTATGGAGGTGGAGGCTTGCTGAAGATGTGTGGCTGGGGGTGAGCTTTGACATCTATTAGTCCAGCCTCACTGGGTAGTGTTAGAGCTCACTCCAAGACTATTCCTTCTGGCTGATGGGACAAGATGTGACACCCTGCTGTCTGGCCTATGACTTGTTTCTCCTGCCATGATGAAAATTCCTTTGAAAATATTAAGTTGAAATAAACCCTTATCTCCCATAACCAGTTTCTGGTCCTGTGTTTTATCCCAGCAATGAGAAGGTAACTGGAACATATATTATTACTCTTCTTCTTCTTTTATTTATTTATTTTATTTTAGAGAGAGAGAGAGAGAGAGAGAATTGATGCACCAGGCCCTCAGCCACTATAATCAAACTCCAGACACTTGCACCACCTACTGGTCATGTGTGACCTTGTGCTTTGTCTCACCTTTGCACATCTGGCTTACATGGTATTTGGCGAGTCAAAGGTGGGTCCTTAGACTTTGCAGTAAGGCGCCTTAACTGCTAAGCCATCTCTCCAGCTCTTTTATTTTTTTTTTTCCTACTAAGTGAGCATAAGTTGAGTATCCCTTATTCTAAGTCATGGGAACCATATGTTTCAGATTTTGAAGTTTTTCAGAAGTTTGGGATATTTTCATAGGCTTTACTAATTAGCATCCCTAATGAATATCCGAATGCTATGAAACACTCCTGTTACATTTTCTCTTTGGCTTTAGGAAGGACCTCTATACAGCAATATGGCATGAGCCAATAGAAGCCTCTATTTTCTACCTGTTGGCATGAGCAGGGCCTGGTAAGCTCAGGGCTCTGTGCCAGCTGACAGGCATCAGGCTCCAGGTCCAGGTCCAAGCTACACATTATTTCCTGCTGACAAAACATGGGTGGCTAACTGGCTTCCCTCTCATTCAATTTCTTTCTTTCTCTTTCTTCCTTTCTTCCCCCTTCCTCCCTCCCTCCCTTCTTTCCCCCTTCCCTCCTCCCTTCCTTCCTTCCTTCCTTCCTTCCTTCCTTCCTTCCTTCCTTCCTTCCTTCCTTCCTTCCTTCCTTCCTTCCTTCCTTCTTTCTTCTTTTTGGTTTTTCAAGGCAGGGTCTCACTCTAGCTCAGGCTGACCTGGAATTCACTCTGTAGTCTCAGGGTGACCTCAAACTCACAGCGATCCTCTTACCTCTGCCTCCCGAGTGCTGGGATTAAAGGTGTGCACCACCACACCTGGCTTCAATTCTCTTTCAGTAACATGAGACTTGGCATAGATAACAAAGCCCACAGAGCAAGAATCACCTGACCATTCTTACCCATGGAGTAGTCCCCAACAAGGTACTCCTTCACCTCTGACTTGTTCCCGCTGTGAACTGTTTCCAGGGCACTGAACAGGGGTCTCCAACCTGACTGGATCTGCGTGGAGCACACCTCAACCAGCTCGCCGATGGAGGTGACTACCTGCACAGGCAAAGGAAGTGGTGCTTAACAGAAGCAGCCTTTCCTGAAAGGGTGGTACATGTCTCTGCCCTCTTATTTCTCAGTTAACTTTAAAATATTTTATTATTTATTTATTTAAGAAAGGGAAAGAGGCAGAGAAATAGAGAAAGAGAGAAATTGGGTGCACTAGAGCTTCCAGCCACTGCAAATGAACTCCAGATGCATGTGCCACCTTGTGCATCTGGCTTATGTGGGTACTGGGGAATCAAACAGAGGTCCTTTAGCTTTGTAGGCAAGCGCCTTAACCACTAAGCCATCTCTCCAGCCCCCTCAGTTAACTTTAGTAAGAGAGAAAAGGCAGAATCTAGGAACTGGGGAAATGACTCAGTGGGTAAAGTGTTTGCTGTGCAAGCACAAGGACCTGAGTTCTGATCCCCAGATCCCATGTAAAGTGTCAGGCATGGTAGTGTGTGCCTTTAACCCCAGAAATAGACAAGCCGAGATAGGCAGATCCCTATAGTTCATGGGCTAGCTAATCTAGCCGAGTGGTGAGCACTAAATTCAGCAAGAGAACCTGTCTCGAAAAATAAGATAGACAGTAAGTGAGAACAGCTGATGTCAACATCTGACCTCCACATGCATGTATACGTGATGTGCACAAGCACCCTCACAAACACATGTGACCCACATGCATACAAACACACACATGCACACCCACTGCACACACTTACACCTGAAAAATGAATAGTATCCAGAAACACTCACTTATTTCACTAGTAACTAATGCTGCTCAGCAAACTTTCAATGTTTATTAGAAAACTAGTAGTTTGCTTCTTCTTAAAGTTGTGTGTGTGTGTTTTCTCATTTTGTGTGTGTGTGGTGTATGCTTGTGTATGTGACCTGGCTACATCCCGTGTGCTTGCGTGCAGTGGGGTGTACTGGCATGTTCAGCTCCATTGCTCCTTTGCCCATTCATGTTTGTGAGGAGTCTCTTAGTGATCTGAGAGCTTCCTGGTCTCTTCTCTTTTTCACATGCTCCAGTGATTCCTAGGTCTCTGATCCCCACAAGACTGGGGATCTAGCTATTTAATGTGGGTTCTGGAGGTTCAAATCACGTGGTCTCAGGTCACTTCAGGCCCTCATGCTTGCACAGGAAGCGCATTTAACCACTGATATATCACTCCAGCCCTCGTTTTCTTTATTGAGAAATGGTAGTGTGCTTTATGTATTATAGATTTGTGTCCTTTCCAAAAGATATGATTTGCAAATATTTTATAAAACCCAAAGCTTGTCTTTTTATTTTTATTATTTAGTTGTACGTGAGAGTACATAGTTAATTTAAAAAAATATTCTTAGCTGGGTGTTGGTGGCACACGAATGCCTTTAATCCAAGCACTTGGGAGGCAGAGGTAGGAGGATCACTGTGAGTTCAAGGCTAGCCTGAGACTATATAGTGAATTCCAGGTTAGCCTGGGCTAGAGTGAGACCCTACCTCAAAAAAATTTTTTTTATTTGTTTGGAAGAGGGGAGGGGGAAGAATGGGTGTTCCAGGGCCTCTACCTACTGTAAATAAACTTCAGACACATGTCCCACTATGTGCATCTGGCCTATGTACTAATGGGAAATTGAACCTAGGTCCTTAGGCTTTATAGGCAAGTGTTTTAACCACTAAGTTATCTCTCCACCCCTAACAATGATTTGTAAAGCTTTAGAATTACTATTTGCATGTTTCTGGGCGTCCACATCAGGGATCTTCCTCAGTCACTCTCCACTTTATTTCTCTGAGACAGAGTCTCTCACTGAACCTCGAGCTCACTGGCTGGGTTAGACCACATCCTACATAACTTTTATTTCTCTGGTAATGGGCTTTCGTTCCCTTGCTGCTTGTGAGCAGTTGCAGGATGGTGGTCTATTGTGGGTTTCTTTATGTTGACCTGAGGTGCAATTCCATTCTTTCTCTAAATAGAGTTTCCCCTCTCCACCTGGGACTGTCACTACATGTATACTGGAATGCCTGCTGTCCCATAGTCCTTCCAGGCTTGATTGTTTTTCATACTTATTTTTTTTTGAATCAATGGTTTTTATTGTAATGTTTATTTTTATTTTTATTATTTTTTTGGAGAGAGACACAGACACGCACACACACACACACACACACACACACACACAGAGAGAGAGAGAGAGAGAGAGAGAGAGAGAGAGAGAGAGAGAGAGAGGCAGACAGAGATGGGCGCGCCAGCAGTGTCTCAGCTGCTGAGAACGAAATCCAGATGTGTGTGCCCCCTTGTGGTCAAGTGCGGCATTGCACCCTGGTGTCACTTTGCATCTGGCTAAAAGTGGGACCTGGAGATTGGAACTGCTGGAGATTGGAACCATTTTTCTTAGGCTTAGGAGGCAGGTGCCTTAACCCCTAAGCCATCTCTCCAGCCCTATTGTAATGTTTTATATATATATATATATATATATATATATATATATATATATATATATATATATATTTATTTCAGAGAGAGAGGAGAGAGAATGTGTGTGTGTGTGCAAGTATATGTGCATGTGCAAATGTGTGTATGCACATGCCAGGGCCTTCTGCCTCTGAAAATGAACTCCAGACATATGCACTGCTTTGTGCATCTGGCTTTATGTAGGTAGTGGGGAATCAAACCTGGGCCATCAGGCTTTGCAAGCAAGCACCTTTAACAGCCGAGCTATCTCTTCAGCTCTTATTGCAATATTTTTTAAAATTTAAATTAAATTAAATTTTATTTGAGAGAAAGAGGCAGATAGAAAGAGAGAGAGAGTGAAAGAGAGAGAATGGGAGTGCCAGGTCCTCTAGCCACTGTCGATGAACTCCAGACACATGTGCCACTTTGTGCATCTGGCTTACGTGGGTCCTGGAGAATCGAACCTGGGTCCTCTGGCTTTGCAGGCAAATGCCTTAACTGCTAAGCCATCTCTCCAGCCCTCTTATTGTAATATTTTTTGAGTTCACTGATTTTTTTTTCCATGTGAAAAATCTCTCTGGACAACTCATTTGATTTGATGTGAATTATCTAATTCACGATTATTGGATAATAGGGTCTTCAGGCATCAACACACTTTCATCCCCATCTTTGTTTTCTTAACTTACATTTTTATTTGTCATTCTGTATAGAAGACACCCATACTTTAGTTCTTCCTAGATCTGATGGTATCATCTACTATCCTGGAAGCACTAACCACTGCTTTATTGCAGAGAATGGGCACACCAGAGCCTCCAGCTGCTGCAAACAAATTCCAGATGCAAGTGCCACTTTATGCATCTGGCTTCACATTGGTATTGGGGAGTCAAACCCAGGTCTGCAGGCTTTGAAGCAAGCATCTTAACCACTGAGCCATCTCCAGCCCAGTGAACTCACAAGATTTGGAACTTTATTTGTGGGGAGTCTATTGCAGCTTGGATCCAAATGAGCCCCTCCACAGGAATTCTGTTGCATCTCTGTAGGGCCCATTTCCAGTTTCTCAAACTCCCTTGCAGACTCCAGAAAAGGGCAGTTCGTAATGTTCAATCCTAGAGAACTGTTTATTCATTTTTATTTATTTAAAAAAATCTCCAGTGTCTGAAACAGACCGTGTCCTCAGGGAAGGTGACATTGGAGTTCATTACTAATTCAACCTTGTCCTGAGTAAACCTCAGCTTTGTACCTGAAAATATGACATGTAGACCTCTACCTTCTGCCAATGGTACATCCCACCAGGGCAAAGCCAGCCATGGGGTTGTGCTTCCCTCACTGGCATTTCAGTACTTTTGACTTCCTTGCCAGCATGCCACTGCATTTAAAGGAAAATTTAAATATTGTGTTTTTATTTGTTATTTATTTATTTGAGAGAGAGAGAATGAATGGTTGTGTCAGGGTTTCCAGTAACTACAAATGAACTCCAGACACATGTGCCACCTTATGCATCTGGCTAACGTAGGTCCTGGGGAATCGAACCTGGGTCCTTTGGCTTTGCAGGCAAGCACCTTAAGCACTAAGCCATCTCTGCAGCCTGGAAATTTTAAAAAATGGGCTGAAGAGATGGCATAGTGGTTAAGGCATTTGTCTGCAAAGCCTAAGGACCCAGGTTTGATTCCCCAGAACCCATGTAAGTTAGATGCATAAGGTGGCCCATACATCTGGAATTTCTTTGCAGTGGCTAGATGCCCTGGCGTGCCCATTCTTTCTCTCTCTAGCTGCCTCTTCTCAAACAAATAATAAATAAAATATTTAAAAAATTTTATAAAACACCTTTGTTCAATATCTGAGTGGATTTCAGAGAAGGCCTCTTGGGTTCTTGCCCAGCATTGTGTTAGATGGGAGGTCTCCATTGGTTTCTTTCCCATTTGTCTTCCTGTAGGAGGATGGTCACCGTCTACTGTGTGGTTTAGATGTAAGATGGTCTATAGTATTTTTAGGCAAGACAACAGACGAGCCCAGCCAGATTCTCCAGGTCAAACCCCAGTTCTACCAGTTGCTAGGTGATCCTTAGCCAAACTGTTCAACTCCTCCTGTCACCCACTTGGGAAGAGCATGTAGACCAAGCAAAGAGAGCAGTGCCCACCACTACCATTCTGCTGGTGGCAACACTGGCCATGGTGTCCCACTGACCTGGTCTTGGACATCTTCATCACATAGCTCCAGCTGCATAATTCGCTCAAAAGGCCGGAAGAGGGCTTCGTTAAAGTGAAAGTGGGGTGGCTCGCTCCAGTCGGTGAGAACCTCGGTCAGGATGTCATGGATGAAGGAAACGGCCTTCTGAGACACGTGCCGCTCCTTATGGCAGGCAGCCTGTACAAGGCAAGAGAGAATTCCACGCCAGCGGGATGTCAGGCAGGGAGAAGGTGGGTTGTGAAGGCTTCCTCGGGCCACCTCATCACATGGAGGCGGAAAAAGCAATTATTTTTAAAAAATTTTAATTAAAAAAAATTGGGCGGCGGGGGGGGTGGGGATTCTAGCCACTGCAAACAAACTCCAGGAACATGCATCATCCTGTGCATCTGGCTTACATGGGTACTGGGGAATTGAACCTGGGTCCTTAACCTTCACAGGCAAACACCTTAGCCACCAGGCAATCTCTCCAGCCCAAACAATTCTTTAACATCAAAATTCTAAGGAATTTCAGCGTATAGATGAGATGTATGCTAAACTGAGTGATAACAACTGACACAACCCCAATTTTACCTTAATGTCTTTGCAAAAATGAGTGTTTCTGTTATTTTCTCTTTCTGCAGCATGATAACTTTCTTAATGAGTGTGGCCCAGGCTTACTCGATAGGCATCAGAACCTAGCCTGGGAACTGCTCAGGGCTCGTTCTTAGCCCCCACCCAAGCACATGAAGAGTGAGTGACTCCTCTGTCCCCGAGTGAAGTGCTTCAGCAGCAATGGTAGCGCTACTCGGATAATCCCAAGATCAGTGACCTTCTCCCACACTGACCCTGAGCTTCGATACAAGACTTTCTGTGGTTAGTGGCATGGTAGAAAACAATGCACTAAAAAATGTCAAGTTCCCACATGTGTGCATAACCCACAACCCCATGGGGAATACCAGCAACCCCACTGAGGAAGGACCCCTGCGGAATCGGGGCAGGGAGGAGGGAAAAAGTGGTACCAGCACATGATGTATCCATACAAAGTATGTTCTTAATTTAAAAAAAGAAAAGAATAAAAACTGAAAATTTAAAAAATTCAAGTTGTAATATGGAGTTTGCCCTCTTGCTATTTTGGAGGACCCCAAGAAAGCCACATGACGAAGCAGCAACTGGTCTGCTGCTAGAGGCCAACCTGTATGCGAGACCATGGAGAGAGAATCATTTGCTCATCGTCACCATTGAAGCCACCAAGGACCTGCTGGTGTTAGTTTTTTTTTTTTTTTTTTTGGTTTTGCGAGATAGGGTCTCACCCTGGTCCAGGCTGACCTGGAATTAACTATGTAGTCTCAGGGTGGCCTTGAACTCTTGGCGATCCTCCTACCTCTGCCTCCCGAGTGCTGGGATTAAAGGTGTGCGCCACCACGCCCGGCTCTGGTGTTAGTCTTTTTATTACCTGACCTCAGGAGCATAAGAAAGGCTGGCTGATATCAGTCAAGCCCAGACCAGAACTACCAGAGAATCGTCCACACATTTCTGACCCTCAGGACTATGAGTGGAATAGATGGTTGCTGTTTGGAACCCCTAGGCTTTTGGGGTGGCTTATTATAGTGTAATATATTGCAGATCATCTTCATCTATAACTAAACTGATAGTTTTCTACCTCTCTTCCTTACTAGACTGTCCCCCAGGTTAGCAAATTAAGTTCTAAGAAACATTTTCATTTCTGATATATCTTTACCAGGTAAGTGCAAAAGGGCTTCTAAGAGCAGTTACCACTGTTAAACAGGGCAACAGCTTCCCCTGGCCACTTAGAAATGGCTCATCATCGTGCACTGAGATGCATAAACACCTACTACAAAACGGATTCTGCAAAGCGCTTTGCTTTGGACACTGGAAGTGTGTTAGTATTTATTATATTGGGAAAACCAGTGTACAGGATTCCCTTTCTGAAATGACTTTGTCCTGAGTAATTGAGTTATTCGAAGAGACACAATGGTAAGAACAGTGATACTTTCCCAAAGAGAAGGTATTAAAAACATATTTGGGACCCTCTATTTTATCTTTTAGCTCCAGACTCCTGGGTGGAAGACAGAACTGCAAGAATGAAGAACCGTTCTGACCCGGAACCTCGCTGATTCATCTACTCGGGAATTAGGAGTGTCATATTGAGGTCCAGCATGGGCCTTTGGTGTGATCCTTCCCATGCCTTGCTGTATACTCAGAGAACAATGTGCTTTGTCCTCACACCGACTACAACTCCCAAGCTGGCTCTGAAGCAGGACTTCCCTGAGCCAGTAGCTGCCTCTTCCCGCTTCCAGGCTCACCTCCACCAGGTGCGGGGCGACGAGGCTCCAGCAGCGCATCACGTGGAGCAGGGGCCGAGCTTTGCTCCGCACGATCCTCAGCATGGCGTCCCCCAGGCGGAACAGGTGCAGGGCACTTTTGCGATCCTGTGTGGACTTAACTTCTCCTATGGGAAGGTTAGATCATACAAGCCCCGAACTCAGAAACAGCCCAACCTACTCCAGCTCAAAGAGAAGTTGAAAACTCAAGGACTGTTCTAGGACTAACAGGCTCTTCAGGGGAGCTATCCATTTAAAGCCAGCTATGTGGTTCATTTAGGAGGGCCAGCACCTCTCAGATTCACCGCTGTGTCCCCAGTTTATAGAATGTGAGGGGTGTGAACCAGTGTAAAGAAGGAATGAAGCGGTGGTTCAGTAGAAAGGGTGGGGAGGTAGACTCTCTTAGCAGCTGTGTTAGGATGGGCCACAGACTTCCCTCTAACCCCCCAATTATCTCATGTGTAAAGTTAGGGGTAAGCATTCCTATTTCTTAAAGTTGCCTTATGGATTAAATGAATGTGATAAATACAAAACAGGTGCTAAGATGAGGCTTGGCACATCCTGATGAGCGCTTTTAGCTCTAATGATCACTGTTGTCCTCCGCCATCATCCACCACTCTGCCAATCCTTAGTGGTACCTCGACAGCCCTTGCCAAGAAAGCCAGATACCACTGAGCAACCTTCTCTATCTTGCCTATGTCAATCTCTTGCTATTTCTTTGCCACTGCCACATGAGTCTTCCTCACTTCCTTCTTGCTCTTGTGCTAAGTCCCACACACTGCTGACATTTATCTGGCTCTTCCACACACAAGGCTCCTTTGTAGTTAATCATGTCATCTCAAATAAACTTCCTAATAACAGTAGTCATAATTACCATGGCATTTACCGGATGTTTACTTCGCATCAGAAAGCACGTTGGTTCTCGGTATCTATCGCAACTTTAATTTTAAAAGCAATCTGGAGAGGTGAATATAGCTGCTGCTGTATTACATTGAATGCCCAGAAGGCAAAATGACCTGCCACAGGTGACAAAGTGGCTAAGTGACAAAGGCAGCATTGTAACTCACACCTTAGGGCTTCCAAAGCCAGGACACCTTCCTCCCCAGTTTGCTAACTCCTCTCAACCTTGATCTTTGTTTTATTTTTTTTAATTTTTATTTATTTATTTATCATTTCAGGGAGAGGGGAGAATGGGCATGCCAGAGCCTCCAGCCACTGTAAAAAACAAAACAAAACAAAACAAAACAAACAAACAAACAAACAAACAAACAAACAAAAAACCCTCCAGATACATGCACCACTATGTGCATCTGCATCTGGCTTGCATGGTGTGGTTTGATTCGTGTGTTCCCCCAAAACTTATGTATTCTGAATGCTAGGGCCCCCGTGGTTGCAATGGAAATTGGATCTACCTGGAAGCCATGCATTTTTGGGAGCAGGCTTATGGGTGTTAAAGCCAGCTTCCCCTTGCCAGTGTTTGGCACACTGTGTTCCTGTTGTCCACCTGATATTTGCCAGGAGGTGATGTCCATCCTCTGCTCATGCCATCATTTCCCCCTGTCATCAGGGAGCTCCCTGTCGAGTCTGTAAGCCAAAATAAACCCTTTCCTCCAAGCTGCTCTTGGTTGGGTGTTTTCTGCCAGCAATGTGAAGCTAACTGCAACATGTGAGTACTGGTGAATCAAAACTGGGTCCTTAGGCTTCACAGGCAAGTGTCTTAACAGCAAGCCAACTCTCCAGCTCCAACCCTGCTCTTTGAATCTCTGTAACCTCAGAGCCTCTTTTTTCTCCACTGAGAAAGACTTTGAAGGTTACCTCTGGGATCATAGGTAGGTGTATCCAACATTTGATGGTTCTGGGAAGATTGGTGTTTTATATCCCAGGTTCGAATCTTTGTTAAATTCTGGGTGGGTGGAGGGGGAGGGAAAATTGTGGTTCTTAAGCTGGACTCTACAATGAACATCAAAAGGCCAAACAGGAAGTCCTTGGATTCTCAAAGATGTAAGGGACTTCACACAGTGAACAGTCCAACCTGCCAACAACTCAGGTGCATCCCCAGACATGGTACCTCACGAGCAACCTACACCCACTGGGAACTCTCAGGCAACTTGCTATACTCCCTTTCCCATAGGGCTGGCCTTCAAAAAGCCTTGCTCCTTCCTCTGCCCATGAAGACCATGATTCTGACTCAGTCCACTAAGAGCAGGATAAGGATTCTAGAAGCTCCTCCCCTTTTCTCTCCATCCTCCTTGAAATCTGTGCTTACTTCTGCATACTGCCTGGGCCGAGGCAAGCGATGGGTTTGTGATATGGAGAAGGACTCCCACTCCTGCAGACCCTGTCTGAACCCCACAGAATAGCCGCACAACTCCTGCACCACAAGCACAAAGTTCAGCACAGTGTCAGCCAACTTCAGGGCCACTGTGTCCCAAAGTTGAAAGATCAGCAGGCACTTCAATTTTGCCATCACTGGATGAAGGGAATTTAGACCCAGATCTTTAGACACGCCACTCCCACCAGAGACCTGCATTGTTCCCTGTGAACCTTCCTGGCAGTTGCTTTGGGGAAAGAATTACCTGGCATGGCCAGAGAGTAATCGACTGTGTCAGTAACGGAATGGAAGAGTTGGGCCTGAGACGCCTTCTTCAGCTGGTAGAGGAATCCTCCTAAGGCCATTAGGTTCAACTTCTCCGTAGCATCTTCAAAGAGTCTGGGTGCAAACAGAGGAGATCTGTTATGTGAAAACAATTCGGCAAGGGATTTGTGGCAGAGTGATTATGGTAATTTTGTTGATGTGATTAATGAAAATTAGTGCTGTGTAAATCCTGCAGACAAATGCATGGTATTATTATATCTATTATCACTGTGCACAAGGGTGCTAACGGGGAGGCTTTGATGCAAGAAACACCACAGGGCATATTAAAGAAAAATCTTTATGCCCTCCTCCTCTGGGTTTAGCTCAGTGAATGTAGGCACTCCCAAAGTGTTTGGTGACAACTTGAAAGACACCAAAGCCCTGCTCCCAGAAACTCAGTCACTGGGGATTGGCCTTGGTTCTAAGGGAAAGACAACAGCACTTAAGAGCAGATCCCTTCGGCACCTCCCCCAAGGGTGGAAGTTGATTTTGGACACTCAGGGCCCTAACGATTATGGGAGCTTAAGTATCTTTTAGAAGAAAGAATTTTCTATATTATAAGGACCAGTGGCTCTTGCAGGTTCTTTGTGCTGTCCCCGCTATTCAGTTCTACACAGACGTTTCCAGCAGAAGGATCTAGGAAGGAAAGGGGGAGCACAGTAGAAGGACTGAGAGGGGATGAATCCTGCAAAGATCAAATAATGAAGATTGGGGGATGGCTTAGAGGGGGACAGTGATTGCTGCACAAGCATGAGGACCTGAGTTCGATTCCCATCACCCATGTAAAGAGCCAGGTATGGTTGTGCAAGTCTCTATGTCCATTTCTGAGGGGTGATGGAGACAGGAGAATGGAGGGACTCAATGATCGGCCTGTCTAACCAAACCAAACCAAACCAAACCAAACCAAACCAAACCAAACCAAACCAAAACAGTGTGAGCTCCAGGTTCAGTGAGAGATATGTCTCAAAGAGATAATGTAAAAGAGGGCTAGAGGAGGCGCCTGCTTCATGTGTGTGTATAGGACATATGCATCTTCACACATGTGCACAAACTATACACATGCATACACATGCACACAAGATCAAATATTAATTTCATGTGGACACAACAAGATGGCAAGCCAGCCTCCTGTCTGATCATCTGTGGCCTAAGCTAAGCCTGTGGTGAGATCAGAAGGTAGGCTGTGGTATAGTATGTCATGTTATGTTTAAGTGTTAATAGATATTGAATCCTGAGTTCTTTTTTTTTTAAGACTTTTTTTTAATTGAGAGAGAGAGAGAGAGAGGAAGAGGCAGAGAGAGAATGGGTGCGCTAGGACCTTTTGGCCACTGTGAAAAGACTCCAGACGTGCGCACCCCTTGTGTGCATGTGCGACATTGAGCATTTGTATCACTTTTGAGTCTGGCTATACGTGGGACCTGGAGATTTGAACAAATGTTGTTAGGCTTCGCAGGCTGGAGCGTTAACCACTAAGCCACATCTCCAGCCCCTGAGTTCTTTTGAAAAAATAATAATAATACACACCAAGTTTTACAGCAGGAATTACTAGTAGTGGGTTTACATTTTTTCTTGCTATTTTGTATTTCTGATTTTGATATTATTTGGTTTCTGAACCAAATTATTTCTTAGCCTGTTAACCTATTAGAGCCTACCTGACACCTTCAGATTCCAAACCACTTTCACAGCCAACTTGCTGGAACCACAAGGAGAGGGATTCATGCACTGGCCAGAACATGTGCATATTTCATGAGTTAGTGGAGAAACTGAGTCTCATTGACACTGTTTCTAAAGCTATGACTAGGACAGTGTCAAAGCCTGGACAGGAAGTCAGGGCTGTCTGAGCCCTGCCCAGTGAATGCTCTGCCCGCTGCTCCAGCTTCTTGTATTTGTCCTCTGTGTAAACGTCATGGTGCCGGTGCTGGGAAGTCTGGGGCATGGTGACTACATGAGGAAGGGTTAAGTGAGATGGAACCACATGTGCCTAGTGACCAGAGGTGTTTGAGCACCAAGAAGTGTCACCAGGAGGTTGAGATGATGGATGGCTTCCCTTTGATACCTTAATTTAGTTGTTGGACTCAATAGATAACATTCTTCTGGTGTAAGATTTTGTAGGTAGCAGGAATAATAAAAATAATAAAGTTTTACTATTTTACAAGTTTAGTTCTAGGTGCTATAAAACTCATTACTCCCCAGCACTGGGACTACAGGCACAAACACCATATCTTATACCTAAGAATGGGTGATCTGGGGTTCTTAGGAAGCAAGCTGTTTATAGAATGAGCTATCTCCCTCCTTGAAAGCAATTTTATAAATGACCTTATTTTACCAGCTAGTTAACCCTGGTGACAGGAGGTGACAGTAAGAGCAGAGACTTGACTTAGTCATCAGAAAATGGTTTGTTCACCAGCTGACAGAAAGCTGGAAAAAGCTATGCTGCATGCAGTTCCATGGGAGAGAGAGAAAAATAACCAGAGGAGATAAACAACAGTGGACACTGCAAGCCTTAAATTTGGCCAGCCAGGCCAAATGAGCCAACAGGTGCAATAGTGGCATGTCTGTTATGGGGGAACCCAACCGCTCTCTAATTGGGCTGGAGGCCTGCTCCAGGGGAGGAAATACATGCCTGATACTGAAAACCTATGACAGGGGAAGTCATGAGCCCTAGAGGTATAATGTCTTCTGGTGTTGGGCTAAATATATATACTATGCTCACCAAACTGCTGGGTAAGCACTTCTCTTAATCTTCATATCCATGTATTAATGCTACTCTCACTTTTGGTTAGAGAAGCTTCTCTTTTTGGATGGCAGTGACCTTGTGATGACTCAAAAGGCACCATAGTGCTGAAAAGAAGTGACAAAGGAGTGTTCAGCACTGAAACATCTCTATCACATCTTCCAAGGCTCAGGGTCCATTGTGGAAGAGGTGGTGGAAAGAATGTAAGAGCCAAAGGAAGGGTATGACTCCTTACAACGTGCTCCTCCAGACACAAAATGGCCTGGCTATCCATGACCTCACAGTGCCTGACACTACCTACACAAGACCATCATAATAGGAGGAAAAGATGATGCCATCAAAATAAAAGAGAGACTGATTGAGAGGGGGTGGGGATATGATGGAGAGTGGAGTTTCAAAGGGAAAGTGTGTGTGTGGGGGGGGAATTACCATGGTTTATTGCCTATAATCATGGAAGCTGTCAAAAATAAATAAATAAAATAAAACAGTTTGTTCAAAGGACAGGACACAGTAGTAGGGAAAATTCTCTCTCCCTCTGTGTGTGTGTGTTTTCTTTTTAAATTTTTAAATTTTTATTTATTTATTTTTGGAGAGAGACAGTCAGAGAGGGCGAGGAAGACAGATAGAGATGGGCGCGCCATTAGTCTCTCAGCTGCTGAAAACGAAATCCAGATGTGTGTGTCCCCTTGTGGTCAAGTGTGGCATTGCGCCCTTGCGTCACTTTGCACCTGGCTAAGCGTGGGACCTGGAGATTGGAACCGGGTTCTTAGGCTTAGCAGGCAGGTACTTTAATCGCTAAGCCATCTCTCCATCCCTGTGTATGTGTTTCTCACTCTAGATGGGTTCTGGAATTCAGTGGCCTCTGCTCCTACCTCTGCTCAGGGCTGGGATTAGACCACACCCGGCTTGAACTGGATTTTTTTTTTAATTTTTTTTTTTATTTTACTTTATTTATTTATTTGAGAGAGAGATACAGGTAGAGAGAGAGAGAGTGGCCTGGGTGCGCCACTCCAGCAGCAATGCTCCTGCATGCCCCTGCCTCTTGAGGGCCTGGGATTAAACTGGGGTCCTTAGGCCACCACGCCCGGCCATCTGCCGAGAACTCTATTTTTAAAAGGTGGAAAGCAGTTTCCATGACACACAATGTTCCCAAGCTGATTCTGAGATGAGCCAGATAAATGCAGGCATATTCAACAGACAATGGACGCCCCCTACTGAGCATCCCAGGGTGGGAGCTGAGACACCCACCTGTCAGCCTGGGTGGAGAGGCTGAGCACCACCTTGGTGGCACTGCTTCCGCTTAGACTGCCACCCCGGAAGTCCGAGGCCCGGCCACGGCTGCATTCCCGGACGAGCTCTTGGATAGAACGAGGCTGGACCACGGGGGCCGTGCTCAGGGAGGGTCCCTGCTCCAGGTTCTGCTCCTGGGGTGAACCTTCAGACTCGAGGTCCCCAAGGAGTCCAGAGCCCCCGGGCGTCTTCTGGGGCTGACGGATGCTCAGAGGGGGTTGTGAGGTGCTGTCACTGAAGTGGGTGTGTTCCAGCGTGCCCACGTACTCACACACCCTAGAAGGAGTCGCAGGCAAGCAGCAGGTAAACCCTACAACCCAGCCAGATCCATGCATCCCACAGGGAGAAACAAAGGACTTCAGCCAGTTCTGCAGTCTGCCCCAATCGTCCTCTTATAACATTCAGCCCTCCCCTCATTTCCTCACTATATAGACCTCTAGTCATAACTTTTCAGTCGGATCATACAGCTGGGACATGAGTGAGGGATTCCTGAGAGCCATCACCTACACTGGACAAAAGTGGACAATGGAGCCCTGTCCGCCCACTTCTCTATAGTACAGCTTACCTGTGTATCTGGACTCTGCTATTTGAAATACTTTCCCTCTTTCTTTCTGGACAATGTTGTGATTAGGAGTTGGGAATCACTTCCCCACTTTGGGATTCCAGAAACAGTGTGCACACCATCGACAGACCTCTTGACACAATAGGGTTCTACCAAGCCATATCCTGCCTGGTCCTGATAGCGCCACATACCTCATGTCCAGGTGGCTCAGGGCTAGGGGGAGATGTACCCTAGCATGGAGGGCCCACAACATATACAACTGCCAATTTCCAAAGTGTTTGTTCCCAATTATATTTGGGACTGAGCTAGGATGTTTCCTAAGAGGTCCCTCAACCCAGAATAATCCAGTTTTTGGCAAAGGGCATCCTGGATAATCCACTCTGCTGTTTTGTGACCCAGGGATTGCTTATCTCACACACCCACTGTTGGGTGCCATCTGAGCCTGTCCCTACCTGTGTTGGAAGATGGATGGAGAGATCTGGTCGCGAGCTTCCCTACCATAACCCATTTGGTTTTTCAACCTTTGCGTTTCTTAGAAACACACTCATGGTTATATTTGCTTTGGTGATACCAAACAGAATCTAGATCCAGCTGGCACTCTGGGCTATCTTCCCACTGCTCCTGCCCCTGGCTGCATGGCACTCGGTGTGGGAGAACCCAGGCACCCAGACACGTGGTGCAGAGAAGGATAACGAACAGTGGGGTGCCCACCTCAGGCCTGCGCCTTGCCTTGCATTGGAGACCCTCTTCTTAGCTTAGATATAAGACGTAGACTATGGGGCTCACTTTGTTTTCCTCTCACAGGCACGGTGGGCTATGTAACCAGCTGGGAGTTCCTTTTCACTTTGGTACCAAAAAAGCTTAGAGTCAATTTTTTAAGCTGGTTTGTTCTTTTTTTTTAAAGGTAGGGTCTCACTCTAACCCAGGCTGACCTGGAAATTCACTATGCAGTCCCAGGCTGGCCTTCAGTTCACATCAATCTTCCTACCTTTACCTCCTGAGTGCAGGGATTAAAGGCATACACCACCATGCCCAGCATTCTATTGCATTTTTATTTATTTGTCTGGTTAAATTATAGTAAGCATCTTTAATAAGGGACTTTATATAACCACCTATACTGTCCCAAATCCTTCCTTAAATAAGGAGGACAATGCTAAACATACAGTTACTGTATGTTATAATGCTGACAGTTGAACATGTTTTAGACTTAAATTCACTTACCAGTACGTAATCTTCTACTTAAGAAATCTGTTTCTCTTCTGCCACACACTACCTTTGTATGTCATGACAATGTCAGGAGATAAATCAGTTTCCTAAATCCAGTTCTAGGACCCTTCGTCCTTCCCTCTTCTTATCTCTGACTTGGAATGTATCCAGACTGTGAATGGTCATAATCTACATAAGTGCTGACATACCCTTGCGTCTACCCTTGCCATCACCCCCAGGCTTCCCAAGGCAGGGTTGGTGTCAGCTAGGGTGGGGATCCCGTCATGCACCTGAACATGTGTGGCCAGCAGTCCGGGTTGTGGCTTCCCATCTCCAGGCCTACGCTGAGGATAGCATCCATGCACAAGACGTGGGCTGTGTGCAGCCACACCCCCTGCACCTTCCCCATCTGCTCCAGTTTCTGCTCCACTTTTAGTTTCACTGTGCCAAAAAGACATTTATTAAAATCACAGTCTGAGCGAGGGAGACAGAAAGGGAGAGAGACAGGCTGAAAAATGAAAGACGGTGTTATCATGCAAGGGCAAGAGGGACATGACACCCTTCAGTGGCTGCAAGGTCTTATTCAGTAGGTCTCCATGGCTCATGCAGACTACCCAGTGGACAGGCTCCCTTCGCCCACACATACTGGTGACCCCAACTCTCTGGCTCTGAAGCCAGATGGAAGCAGTTCTTCCCAGTCCACCCATGGGTCTGGATGAAACACAGCAGTCTGGGTGGGCTTTATGTGCTAATGCTAGCTAAACCATCTGCGCAGAGACCCTTCACGCTCTCCTGTGTACTCAAGTTAGTAATATCGAGGATTTCCCGGCAGTCTGCAAGCTCTCTCTGAGATTGAGTAATGTTATGCTTTTATTATAATGTTCATCCCTAGAACTGTATGTGCATTTGAGCAACAGGATGACTTCTTTTTAACTGAAAATCAAGTCATTTCAATTACATAGAAGCGGAACCTCAGGAATCTCTCCACCTACCATTGTGGAGGCATCGATGCTCCTGCACATGGTGAAAGGAGATTCCATAGAAGCTGAGTCTATATTTGTATCTGTGAGCACTATGATATCTTCTTAAAATCAAAATGATCATTGAGGTCTGGAGAGATGGCTTAGCAGTTAAGGCCCTTGCCTGTGAAGCCTAAAGACCCATGTTCCACTCTCCAGGTCCCACATAAGCCAGATGCGAGTGCACAAGGTCACACATGCTCACAAGAGGGTGCACGCATCTGGAGTTTGACTGCAATGGCTGGAGGCCCTGGTGCACCAATTCTCTCTCTCTCTTTCTCTCACATAAAAAAGGCCAATTTGTTGGGTTTGCCTCAAAAAAAAAATGATCATTGATATAGAGGACAGAGGAAGGATGCAAAACTCAAGTTAGGGTGTCAGTTATGCCACAGCAAGGCTAAATGACACAGAGCTCCTCTTGAACACAGGTCACTAGATCTGGTGGGATAATGGAGGGCTGGGCCAGAACCAAGACTATAGCAAACTAGTTTCCAGGGACTTTGAACCATATTCCTGGAAGATGAAGTTTAGTACATAGTATTTGCCCCATGAATATAATTCTGATTTCACTTTGTATTCATTTAGAATTAGGAAACTTTAGCTTTGTATGTGTTATAAAGACCTGTAAATGTGAGAAGTTTTTGAGAATACTTTATATTATATTCTCAAGACGGGGTCTTGCTCTGTAGTCCAGGCTGTGCTCAAACTTGCAATCTTTCTGCCTCAGCCTCCTGAGTTCTAAGATCACAGACATGCACACGTGGCTAAATACAAGGATTTTTGTGTCATTTACATACAATACTCAAGCAAAACTGTGATTCCTTTTTTTTTTTTTTTTTTTTTTTTTTTGCAGTTAGTATTTGGCATCTGCAATAACACTTTGCCTTCTCATGGATCTCTAAGTATTATTCAAGTGTGTGGAACAGCGACCTGAACTTGCTAAAAATATACATCTGTTTCTGTAACTAGCTAATTCACACATCTGAGGAGGGTTATTACCACAATTTTGACTTGGGTTTCTTCCGATGCATGCTGCTGCCTCCCGGGCTGTTGGGAGGGACCTTTTCTTTCCTGCAACCTAGGTGATCATTGGTTTCCTTGAGATTTTAGCAAGCCAAAGATCAACCCTTGCCTGTGTCCACAAAGCTCAGATTTTTCTCTGACAAAAGTGAGGTCTTTGTCAGCCCCCTTTCATGGAGTCTGTTTGATTTTTCACCTTCAGAACGCCCGCTAACTTGCCATCTCCATTATCACCCCAGAGACTTTCAAACATGCACCTCTGTGAAGGTGGAGGGCCACCAAGAGCCCCACGGTGACCCAGGTGTGACCAGCTCAGCCACCCACACTTCCCTCATCACTAGTGGTCAGGATGTTGAGGATGCACCTGCCATCTTCGGGTCCCCCACCTGAAATAGATCCAGGCCCATGACCCAGTGGGACCTGTGACTAGTGCAGTTCACCTAGGGCATATCACACTTAGAACGAGGACCGGGCATGTACGCACACCATACCTGCCCTGGCACCAGGTGAGTGCCCCCGGCCCCGCAGCGGTTACCTTGAGCTATGGCATCGCTGGGTTCTTGAACTTCCCTCTCTTCTTTCTCCTCCTGCACGCACGAAGCAGCTGCCATCTGGGCAAGAGCTGAGGCGCAGTTAGCAGCAACCCCTTAAGAGGAAACAAAGGGCTACCCCTTAACGGAGCATGTTCTCAGCCCGAGCCCCATCTGAAGAGGGCTTTCCCCGTGAGGTCCGCAGGCCAAGGGCTCAGGGAACTCCCCCACGCTACCTAGGGCGCAGCTCAGCCGCGCTGCTTTCCGCAGCCCGTCCAGGCTCATGCAGATGGTGTCTCGCTCCTTCTGGTTCTGCTCCTTGATGCCCTCGGCCCCCAGAATGAAGGCCAGTCCCTTCGAGCTGCCTGCCATCCGACCGGTCAGGGGGGTTGAGAGAGTGTCAATCAAGTTCTTCCAGCAGCCAACTAGAATATAGCGAGCAAATGCCACACCTAGAAAAGGAAAGGAGGGAGGTCATTTTTCCAGATTCCGACCCCAAATGGGAAAGACCAGCGGTGGTGGTGGTGGGGGGGACTGGGTCTCTGTTCATCAAATTAGCAGTTCCGAGTTACATGTAATTCTGTAACAGGAAATACAATGTTTTAAATTTATTTTAGTGACAGAGAGAGGGAGAGAGAGAGAAAGAGTGAGCATGGGCATGGGCACGCCAGGGCCTCTAGCCACTGCAAACGAACTGCAGAAGCATGTGCCTCCTTGTGCATCTGGCTTACGTGGGACCTGGAGAATCGAACCAGGGTCCTTAGGCTTTACAGGCTTTGCCTTAACTGCTAAGCCATCTCTCCAAGTGGGGAAATACAAAATTTTATTTATTAATATGAGAGACAGAGAGAAAGTATGTATGTATGTATGTATATATATATATATATATATATATATATATATATATATATATATATATATATATATATGGAGAGAGAGAGAGAGAGAGAGAGAGAGAGAGAATGGGCACACCAAGGCCTCTAGCCACTGCAAACAAACTCCAGACACATGTGCCACCTTATGCATCTGGCTTAACGTGAGTACCAGGGAATCAAACCTGGGTTCCTTGGCTTTGCAGGCAAACCCTTTAACCACTAAGCCATCTCTCCGACCCTAAGCATATAGGATCATTTCGCTTTGTGCTTAGACATAATGAATCATGCATCATCCGCTCAGTGGGGTGGTGTGAAGTGACGTCATCAGGTAGAAGACGTGGCACCCATACCAAGTGTGTCCCAGGACGGCTATGAATGCGGTCTGATCCATTTGTAGATGACAACATGATATTGAAAATCCAAAGGTTGGAAACCCTCGAGAGCTACCATCTAACAATGTCATTGCCAGTAGCATATGCAATGTATGGACATCCACAAACTCAAGACCCAAGAACTTACCTGCCACTGTGGCATCATCGATCCTCCTGCTCTGGGCGAAAGGAGATTCTATAGAAGCCGAGGCCATCAACTGGCCTCCAATTGCACTGCTCTCTAAGCCATCAATATCTGTCAATTCAAGCGCCAGAGTCAGAGCTGAGGTTAATGGTCAGGAGTTGAGTACTTCCCTAGCATTTTCAAGGACTCGGGTTTGACCTCAGCATGCAAAAAAAAAAAAAAAAAAAAAAAGTCCCCAAAGCAAAAACAGAAAACAAGACAACCAGCCAAGTTTTTCTTGAATAAAGCACTTCAATAAAGAACAAATAGCCACCACAATATCCATGTTTTTTTTTTCTTCCCAATAAAAATACCACTGTATCTATTATGATTGGAATGAAGAGCAACTTTTATGAAAATATTATAAATTCTGATATAATCACTTCATTTTGCTTTCATTGTCAAAGCCTTCTTTGGTTATGCTGCTGGAAGTCTTATGTGTGAAAAAATAAAGCTAAATTTTTCTGTGATTATCATCAGGAAAATCTATTCACTCAAAATGTTTTGGGGCTGGAGAGATGGCTCAGTGGTAAAGGTACTTGCCTGCAAAGCTTAACGACCTGGGTTCAATTCCTCAGTACCCTATGTAAATCCAGATGCATAAACTGGTGCATGCATCTGGAGTTTTCAGTGGTTGGAGGCCCTGGCATGCTTATTCTCTCTCTGTCTCTCTCTGCTTGCAAAATATTGAATAAATAAATAAATAAATAATTTTTTAAAAGTTTTGATCTTTGAATACTCTTTTTGTTCAAAACCATGGCATTATCCCCAAATTATATAGGTACAAATTATTCGAGTTTGGATTACATATTAAAGAGAGGGTATCAGCCTAGACTGGCCTCAGATTTCTGCCGTGCCTCTGCCTCCTGAGTTCTTGGATTGCCAGCATGTTCCACTATGCCCAGGTTAATGTAGAACTTTCTTTCAGAGTTTCACATCAGAACTGAGGGACTAAGTATGGTGACTCACACCTGTCATCCCAACCCTCAAGAGGCTGAGGTAGGAAGGCTGTTGCCAGCTTGAGGTCAGCTGGGGCTAGAGGGGAACCTGCCTCAAAACAAACAAGCCTTTACCTTCCCTCCAATAAGATTTCACTTAATAGTGTTTAAATTTAGCTTCACTGTACCTGTTGCATGTGTATGTGATGGGTACAGTGCATGAGCGTGTGCACAAATGTGTGTGCCCATGCACATGCATGTCTGTCACTCTTCTGCCTTATTTCCTTGAGATAAGATCTCTCACTGAACCTGAAGCTTGACACACACACACACACACACACACACACACACACACACACACATATATATTTAGCTAGACTGGCTGACCAGGGGACCCCAGGGATCCTCCTCACTCTACCTCCATCAGCACTGGGGTCATAGGCATATACAGCCATGCCTGGATGGTCACGTGGATGCTGGGATTGAACTCAAGTACTCAGGTTTGCGCAGCAAGTGATTTTATCTACTGAGACAGTTCCCCAGCCCCTGTATCTGTGAACCTTACACTGCTTGAAGCAGCCCGCAGACATCTGGGCAACACGTTAGAAGACTGGAAAAGGCACAAACCTATTTAGCTGCCACAGTGAGGCTAGGTCAGTTTCTCTGAAATCAAATTGGCTTTTGGTCAGATGGCACAACGTTACTCACCAGAAATTGTCCTTTGTATTTATGTTATAATGTTTTCTTTTTTTAAAAAATATTTTATTTATGAGAGAGAGAGAGAGAGAGAGAGGAAGAAGCAGATAGATAGATAGAGAGAGAGGAAGCAGATAGATAGGTAGATAGATAGATAGAGAAAGAATGGGCACTCCAGGGCTTCTAGCCACTGCAAACGAGCTCCAGATGCATGCACCCCCTTGTGCATCTGGCTTACGTGGCTCCTGGGGAATCGAACCGAGGTCCTTAGGCTTCTCAGGTAAATGCCTTAACTGCTAAGCCATTTCCCCAGCCCCTGTTATAATGTTTTCTATGTGCTCAGTAGAGGATGGATGAACTCAAGAAATGCAAAGTTTATTTAAGCATAAAATCTCATAGTTCTACAGAATGCCTTGCCATGGCTCCAGATATGACAGGGAATTGACAGGCAGATGCTTCTGTGGCTTCCCCTGGTGGATAATGGAACGATCAGGCTGTGTTTCCAAACCCCAGGTTAACTGCTGCTCAAATTCACTTATCACTTCATATCTGAGATTGGCTACAGAGACTGGAAAAACCCAATTGTTAGGAAAATATTCTATTTTTATCATTAAAGTTAAATAATTTTCCTATGGATATAGAAATTGAGCTTGCTGTTTCTGTTATCAAAGACGTAGTTGAGTAGTGGTGATGACTTTTGAATATGGCTACTGTAGCCTGTTATTCATCTTATATCTACTGAACGATTCCTTTGATTAACTTTGGGTAAGAGATTCAGAAAGATTATATTTGACAGAAACTGTGGCACTTAAAAAAGTGAAAGAATTAAAGTTGGCGCATTTAAGATCCTCAGCCAAATTTCAAGGAATCTATAATCTCTTCATACTGAAGGGAGTCTGTGTAAATGGACAGGCATCAAGCATTGCTCACAGCAAATTAAATGCCTCTTGCACACATGAATGATTAGTTTACAAATGGCATAAATGCTGTCATGATTAAAGCAATGCAAATTGGTCACTTGTCCCATGATCCTGATCTCTAAGTCTTGGGACCCCATCTTACACCCCCAATTCCATCTTTGCTCTGGAAGGAGGATTCCAAATTCTAGGCAATGACCAAAACCCTGTCCCCTGAGGAAAGACTTCACCACTCTATCTAAATGTTCTACTTGGTTCCTAAAAGGGTCTCACCCCAAATTCCCAAGATGGGTCCATCTACGAGTTGTCAACCACTTTTATTTATTTTTGTATATGTGTGTGCCACCTATGTATGTATACTTATATGTATATAGGCATACTGTGTGTGTGGGTGCATGAGGGGGCCAGAGATCAATGTCAGGTGTCCTCCTCGGGTATTTCACTGAACACAGAGTTCACCAACTAGCTAGCTAGATTGCTCCACAGAGCTACCTGTCTCTGCATCCTGAGCGCCGGCATTACAGATGTGCGCCTTCACACCCAACATTTTCCTCGGCTCTAGGGTTTCCAGGTCAGGCTCCCCACACTTAAACAGTAAGTGTTCACTGACTGAGCCAGCTCCCAGCCCCGGCTCTGCCACCTTGATAAGAGTCCAGGTACCATGCATGGCAACATGACATACCCTTGGGTGAAAAGATCCAGTCTCCTAGCTAGATTGTTCAGCTTTACCCTGTCCTGTTCCTGTGTGGGCAGAGCTGCTGAAGTTTGTGAGGCCATGGGACCCTCCAGAGAAAATAGAAGACATCAGTCATAAGGCAATTTCCTATGTGCCCCATGAGCTAGCTCTGTGAGAGGAAAATTCTGGTCAGAAATCAGCCTGGGTACTCAGAACACATTTAGAACAAGCTTGAAGAGGCTTTCCTGATGGACAAACCAAGCTGATGAACACTTCCTGGCCTTCAGCTGACTTTCTGGCGAAGACCAAGAATATCTGCTTTTTTTGCTAAAAACATTCACACCCCAACTACCTCACCACAACACTATCTACAACTCTTGTTTGAAATTTCTAGTAAAGAGGATATTAAAACGTCTGAGCATCCAAGTCAAAGATGCTGGGCAGACTAGCCCTTGGCACCATCTTCCATTCTGATACAGCTGGGAAGGGAGCTCTGATACAGACAGGAAATGGAAGCAATCCAAAGTATAAAATCAATCGCTTCACATTACTGGTCCAATCCCAGGAGCACTGAATGATACACAGCCTCTATTAGCACGTGAGAGCTTCCAGGAACAATTCTGGGTCTTACGCCCACAAAGTACTACGTGTCCATAGTTACCTAGCCTCATTCTAACCCATGATTCAGCTAAATGAGTCCCATCTAATGGATAAAGCGAACCTGACAGGCTGCCCAGGGCAAATGGAGAGCAAATGCTTGCGAGGTGACGTCATGACCATTGTCAGAACCTGTCACATCATGACGGAGAAGCATTGGGGCGCTGTTTCAAAGTCCGCTCAAACACTGAAGCTTTAAAAACCGAAAGAGGTTCTGAATTGCTCGCTTTGCCACCCACCAAGCACCTCGTGGCCCTGGCACCAGCCACTGACCTCTGAGCATGGTGATGAGGGGCAGGCTGTTGTCCTCTGGGCTGCCCCAGTAGCCGGCTTCTCCCAGCATGTTTCTGTCGAGCACCTGGTGGTAAAGCTCCTCCATCCAGGCCTGGGAGAAGACCATGAGCACGCCGCTCGTCTGCACCTGCTTCAGGAACTCCTTCTGCAGAGAGGCCACAGGAGAAAGGGACTGTCGTATACACTCCTCTGTGAGCAAACAGCGTCCCCATCTGTCTCTTCCCATCAACTCCTTCCCTAACTGAACCCAGGAGAAGCCCAAGCCTCCTTTTACTTGAGACATACTCTCACAGGTAGCCTGCAGAAGAACCAGAGATGGTGAGTTTTATATTCTTATGGTTAGTGGGTGGGAGGGGCATCAATTTTATGGCTAGTCTCTTCCTCTTCACTCTCCCCTATCAGCAACAGAGACAGAATATGGAAGAACCATATGCAGCCCAAGAGACACTTATAACCCATCATCTCTTGTCCTTTGGTATACTTGATTTTAAAAATGGGTATTGGGGACTGAAAAGATGGCTTGGTGGTTAAGGTGCTTGTCTGTAAATCCTAAAGACCCAGGTTCAATTCTCTAGTAACCGCATAAGCCAGATGCACAAGGTGGTGCATGTGTCTGGAGTTTACAGTGGCTAGAGGCCCTCGCATGTCCATTCTCTCTCTCTGTCTGCTTCTCTCTCTCTCTCAAATAAATAAATAAATAAATAAATAAATAAATAAATAAATAAAATGTTTTTTAAAAAATGGGCATTGGGCTGGAGAGAACAGTTAAGGCACTTGCCTGTGAAGCCTAAGGACCCATATTCAACTCTCCAGATCCAACATAAACCAGATGCAAGTGTGCAAGGTTACACATGCACATAAGGTGGTGCACGTGTCTGGAGTATGATTGCAGTGGCTGGAGGCCCTGGTGTGCCAATTCTTTCTCTCATAAAAATAAATGGGATGTCAGGCTGGAGAGATGGCTTAGCGGTTAAGGTGCCTGCCTGAGATACCTAAGAACTCATGTTCTAATAATCTCCAGGTCCTACACAGCCAGACACAGTGATGCATGCACACAATGTTGCACTTCCCACAAGGGGGCACACATATTTGGAGTTCCATCGTAGTGGCCGAAGGCCCTAGCATGCCCATTCTCTCTCTCTCTCTCCCTGGCTTTCTTTCCCTCTCTCTAAAAAAAAAAAAAGTGTTGATCTCTTTCTGCAAATACATTATTTAGGCTCACAAACTGGCATTAGGGAACATCATGACTTGGCTTGATCAGTCAAGGGAATGAACCACAGGACAGTCAAGGTCATTGCCAGTTCATAGCTTATAAGAGGTGCTTGATTAATGATACTCAGCAAGCACTGTGCAGTTGCACATCTGTACACTGTCACCACTCTGCAAAGCCACACAGGCACTGAGCACTGCAGAGCAGAGTGTAATGGCACACACCTTTCTGGTCCTCCCAGGATATGAATGCTCAGCTGCACAGCCAACAGGCCAGAGCCTACCCCGCTATCCCTGGGGAAGCAGATGCCAGGGTGCATGCTCACCATCATGCCAGGTGCCAGGGTGGGGCGCTTCCGGTAGTAGTCTCCATGCGAGAGCTTCAGGTTGAGCAGCAGGGCGCAGTGTGCTGCTGTATACAGGCTGTCAGCGTTCATCAGCATGCGGAAGCTCAGACTGCTGCCCCCGTCGAAGCCAGGAGAGTGCATCATGCCTAGGGGAAAGAATCAAGACAGGGATGTTAACAGTGTGCTGGGGCTGGCATCTGGAGAGCCATGGCCGGATCCCTGCAACAGAAACTGCAGCACGCTGAACGTTTCTTCATAGCACTGACCAGTTCATAGGACCAGATGCTTGGGAATGGCATGGGTTCTGGAGTGGATCTACTGCGCCTGTATCTTAAGCTGTAAAACCATGGAAGCCCTCTTCTCACTTTCTTATGGCTCAGATAGGAAAATAATTGCTTTCTGTTCCCCATTCAAACTATCCAGTTGCTTCAGATGACAACATAATAAACGAGGCCTCAATCTCCTGCTTCTCTCTCCTACAGCTCTCAATCTGCCTTCTATGTCTCCGCACACACCTAGACCTTCCTCCGGGCCTGAGCTTTATTTTTGCCACTCACTACAATGGTCTCCAGGACACCTCTGATGACTTGTGTCTTTGGTTCTTTTTAAAAAATATTTTATTTTTTAAAATTTATTTATTTGAGAGAGGGAGGGAGAGAAGAGAGAGGAAGAGGCACATAGAGAGAAAATGGGTGTGCCAGGACCTCCAGCCACTGCAAATGAACTCCAGACACATGTGCCACCTTGTACATCCAGCTTATGTAGGTATTGGACAATCGAACCTTGGTTCTTAGGCATCACAGGAAAGTGCCTTAACCACTAAGCTGTCTTTGATTCTTTCAAGTCTCAAGTCAGCTTCTCAGAACCCTTTCCTTTCAATTCCATCAAAATAGCATCCACCTATCCCATTCTTTGCCTCCTCTCCCTGCCCATGTTAGTGCTTCAATGTGATTTATTATAATCAACATTAAATTAATATTTAGTTCGCAGAGGTGTGTGTGTGTGTGTGTGTGTGTGTGTGTGTGTGTGTGTGTGTGTTACTGGAGATTGAATGCAGGGCCTTGTACATACCAGATAAGGACTCTACCACTGAGCTACATATTCAGCCCCCTCCCACCTTTTATTTAAAATTTAGACAGAGTCATGTCTATTTGCAGTGATGAAAAAGTTCTATCTATAATACTGAAGATAATTAATACCACTAAATTGTTCCTTAAATAATTAAAATATTAATTTTAATGATACATATTTACTACAATTAAAACAGATAATAATGTGATAAATCAAAAAACCATGTAAGGGCTGGAGGGATGGCTTAGCAGTTAAGGTGCTTGCCAAAGGACCCTGATTTGATTCCCCAGGACCCACGTAAGCCAGATGCACAAGGTAGTGGTGCATGCATCTGGAGTTCTTTTGCAGTGGCTGGAGGCCCTGGTGCACCATTCTCTCTCTATCTCTCTGTGTCTGAAATAAATAAATAATATTAAAAAAAACATTTAAAGGGCAGGAGAGATGGCTCAGCAGTTAAAGGTGCTTGCTTGCAAAGCCTGATGGCCTCAGTTCAATTTCCCAGTACCCATGTCAAGTCAGACACACAAAGTGATGCATGTATGTAGAGTTCATTTGCAGTGGCAGGAGGCCCTGGCATATCAATTCTTTCATTCTCGCTCATAAACAAATAAAATATTTTTAAACCATTTAAATGGTCATTTTAAAGGGTCAACTATGGTATGTAAATTTTGTCTCAATAAACTTGTGAGGTAGGAGGATCGCTGTGAGTTCAAGGCCACCCTGAGACTACATAGTGAATTCCAGGTCAGTCTGAGCTACAGTGAGACCCTACCTCAAAAAAAAAAAAAAAATTGTGGGGACAAGGATGGTACAGTGGGTAAAATGCTTGCTGTGCAAGTACGAGGACAGGAGTAGCAGCCAGGAGTAGCAGCACAAACCTACAATGCCAGCTCTGGGGATGTACAGACAGGAGGAGCACTAGCTGGCCAGCTGGACCCACTGAACTGGGTGAGCACTAGGTTCAATGGGAGACCTTGTCTCAAAAACTAAGGCGATCTTTGCTGGGAGTCCTGTTCTTCAGTCGTGTGGCCATTAGTCAGTTGCCCACTTTCCATTAAATAAACTCTCACCTATCCTCATACAAGCAACCCTAATTTAACTCCGTGAGTCACAAATATAGACATGAAAGCAGAAAGGGCATTAGGTGGGAAGAAGAAAGGGTTGAGTGGGAGTGGGGGGACATAAGAGAAGGTACTGGGGGTGAATGTGATCAAAACATATTATACACAAATATGACATTGTCAAAAATCTCTAAAAAATTTAAAAGGTAGCATTATTGAAGAAGACATCAGACTCTAGACTTTACATGTGCACATATGCCCCCATACACATATAGAAATGCATACGCACATGCATGCATAACACACACAATGAGAGAACAAAGATGCTAAAAACATATAATCACAGGATGGAGAGATGGCTTAGTGGTTATTAAGGTGCTTGCCTGCAAAGCCTAAGGATCCAGGTTTGATTCCCCATTACCCACATAAGCCAGATGTCCAAGGTGGCACATGTGTCTAGAAATTGTTTGCATTGACTCAGTATGCACATGAAAATTCCACAAACCCACATTTTCTTCATATCACAACTAAAGTCCTGCGACTGTGCTTGTGGACAGGATGCCAGTCACCTCCTGTGCGGTGATGTATTTACCCGGGGCACGGGCGGGGAGGGAATGTGTATCGGGCTTTCACTGCTGACCTCCCTTTATGGGAATCCATTACATGGATGGGACCCGCATTTCCCTATTTTCAATAATGTCACTTCTTGGCTAGGAGGCATGGTGCCTCCTGAAATTAACAACCAATTTAATCTTACCTACATGTCGCCCCCAGAAATCAATTATCGATCCACTCATTTGCCTATATGCATGGGTTCTAATAATTTGTGCCTTACACTCCAAGCTACAGACATGGCTCCTGTTAAAATCCAGCCAGGCTGAATTTTTGGTTGTGGGTAATTATATACATGACAAAAACAACAATTTGTATCAGCCTCCCGCACCCTGCTGTTCTATTCATACAGACCTGCATCCTGAGTAACAAGAAATCCCACAGGAAACGTGTCAGGAGCCCTATAGGACGTACTGACAAATTGGAAAATTATTCTATTACTGATTAGGGGCCTAAAGTTTGGCTTCATGATAAACATAACCATCCCTTGTCTGTCTACACTTCTATCAATGGTTCAATAGTACATAACAATGATTCTATTATATAGGAGAAAAGAGGGTTATCCACCTCCCAATCCTTTTTAGGAAAATGAACACCACAAACCTCTATCTGGTGACTTGGCCCCACTTTTTAAAAAAATTATTCAGTATGGGAAAGTAAACTTACGAAAGTAAAACATGTCTCCTTCCTATCGCTACCATACTGGACCAGTTCCTTTCTTTCTTTGTATTCCCTTCTACATGTCTTTTTTTTTTTTTTTTTTTTTGAGGGGAGAGAGACACAGAGAGAGAGAGGGAGAGAAAGACAGAGATGGGCCCGCCAGAAGACTCTCAGCTGCTTGGAACGAAATCCAGATGTGTTTGCACCCTTGTGGTCAAGTGCGGCATTGCGCCCCTTTTGCATCTGGCTAAACGTGGGACCTGGAGATTGGAACCAGCGTTCTTAGGCTCAGGAGGCAGGCGCTTAACCACTAAGCCATCTCTCCAGCCCCTACATGTCTTTCTTATTGTTCCTCTTAAAATTACACAAAAGGAAAATCTATTTAATAGTCTATGCGCTTCAGCTGCTCCTATGCTGCCTGTATTACCTGTTTCTTAATAAAAGCATAATTGTGATGGGAGATCTATGCCTTATCCCAGTAAAATACACTGAGCCTTCAAAAGAACCTGGAGCTCACTGTGATTAATAAAGTAGTATAGTACTTCAACAGACCTAAACGGTTTTTTGAACACTCAGCTACTATAGTCATTGCTGTTTTTATCCTAGCTGCTTCTGCCACCTAATCTACTCTAAGAACACACTTTGTATATACAACTGTGCATAATGTAATGAGTGCCATTACCATACAACATGAGAGAGACAAAAAAATCTAACCTAAGCACAGCTAATGGAATCAACCATAGCATATGTTGGGGACCAAATTTGAGCCGCTCGGCTCCAGACCACTTTAAGTTGCGATTGGAAACATAAGTCCATATGAATGACCACATATCTTTAAAATAAATCTAACCATACATGTGATAAAATTAAAGAATAAAACACCTTCAAGGAGTCCTACTTATGTTACTATAAATATTAATTGATTACATGACCAAATTGTTGTCTTACAACACAGTATTCAAAAGATATCTTGATGCCAGGATTTTCCCAACAATTTGTCTTGGCTTAACCCATCCTCCTGGATTTCAAATACTTGGCCTTCCACTTTTGTAGCCATTGGCTTCATTATCTGTACTTGTTTGTTCTTCACACAGTTGGAGGGATCAACCTAAAAATACTTTCTGGCCAGCAGCAACATGTCTTGTTCATCAGACTGCTTTTTTTTTTTTTTTTTGAGGTAGGGTCTTGTATTAGCTCATGCTGATCTGAAATTGACTATATAGTCTCAGGGTGGCCTTGAACTCACAGCGATCTTGAGTGCTGGTATTAAAGGCATGCACCACCATGCCTGGCTTATCAGACTGCTTTTATTATTATTTTTTTTTGTTTTTTCATTTTTTCAAGGTAGGGTCTCACTCTAGCCCAGGCTGACCTGGAATTCACTATGTAATCTCAGGGTGGCCTCAAACTCATGGCGACCCTCCTACCTCTTCCTCCCGAATGCTCAGACTGCTTTTAAAGGAAAAGGAGGAGATGTGGAGATCAAGCTAATTCATAAGAGGGTCATCTTTGCACAAAATAAGCCTGAGGACATGCAAGGCTGTGTACTTTGGGTAGAGCTTCTTTTTAAAAATTTATTTTATTTTTATTTATTATTTGACAGAGAGAAAGGTGGGGAGAGAGAGAGAGACTGGGCACGCCAGGGCTTCTAACCATTGCAAACGAACTCCAGATGCATGCGCCACCTTGTACATCTGGCTAATATGGGTCCTGGGGAATTGAACCTGAGTCCTTTGGCTTTGCAGGCAAGCACCTTAACCATTAAACCATCCCTCTAGCCCTAGGTAGAGCTTCTTGAAGGCAGGAACTCACAGTTTCTCCAAGGATTTCCTCATGTAATAAACACAGACAAACAACTTGTGATCTGATTTGATGCAAACTCGTAGTCTTATGCTCAGACTCCCCATAGTTTTGACTGCTTGAAACTGAATAAAAGCTGTGAGTATGGTCAGTTTGGGAGCACCCAAGTGCGTGTGCCTACCCTCCCTTAAATCATATTTTGTGTGTTGTATGTTCATTTCGCATTCATCCAAACACTGCTTGTTGGTGTGCACAGGCTAGGACCTTTACCATGCTCTGGATAGTGAGTATATTCTCCAGGTTTCCATAACTGAAGTTCATCCTGTCTCTGTAATGGAGACACTTGGTTACTGTCAGGAGGAAGAGAGTGGATCACCTGCTTGACTGGCAACCAGTGAAAGACTGGATACAACATTAGCACAAAGATCTCTAAAAACCCTTTACATGTCTATTTAATATGGCTTTCTCTTACGCATCAATACTGGAGTGGGGAGATGGCCCAGTGAATTTGTTTCTGTGCTGCCCAAGTGTAAAGACTTGAGTTCAGATCCCCAGAACCCACGTCAATATCAGCCATGGTAGGGCATGCATTTAATCTAATACTGGAAAGGTACAGACAGGTGGACCCCTGGGGCTTACTGCCTAGCCAGTCTAGAAGAATAGGTGAGCTCTGTGTTCAATAACAGATCTTGTCTCCAAAAATAAGGCGGAGGCTGGAGAGATGGCTTAGCAGTTAAGGTGCTTGCCTGTGAAGCCTAAGGATCCCAGTTCGATTCTCCAGTCCCACATAAGCCAGATGCACAAGGTGGCGCATGCATCTGTAGTTTGTTTGCAGTGGCTAAAGGCCCTGGCGCACCCATTTTCTCTCTGTGTCTGACTCTAATAAATAAATAATTTTTTTAAAGTAAGGCAGAGAGCTTTTGAGGACACTAGATGTCAACCTCTGGTCTTTTTATGTGCACACGTACACGGGTACAAACACGCATACCACACACAAAATTAATATCAAATATTTGACTTAAAAATCTTTAAATGTACTGTAGGGTGTAAAACCTCAAGAATGATAGTATTGCTTTTTCTAAGCCTCAATGATGCCCCTCCCCGCAAAACTCTTTTCTTCGTGTGCAAGGAAATGCAGTCACAGATCAGATCAGACAGCATATAGTACAGTAATGATGTTTTCTAACAATGTATCTTACACATCTCAGTATTGACACTCACAGAACTGCCTCATTCTTTTTTTGAGGTAGGGTCTCACTCATGACCTGGAATTCACTATGCAGTCTCAGGGTGGCCTTGAACTCACAGTGATCCTCCTACCTCTTCCTCCCAAGGGCTGTGATTAAAGATGTGCACAAATACTCCTGGCAGAACTGCCTCATTCTTTTGAGAGACTACACATACCATTGTATGGTTGCATTGTGACTTGGTTAGTGGATACAGAAGCTGTTTCAGCTATGAAAAAAGATGAAAAGAGATTACTTTTAGCTGTTGTACTTGTATTTATGGGATAAATTCCTAAAAGTAGAATACATATAGCTGAGACAACTTCCAAATAATTTTATGCATACTCTTTTTTCTTCCTACCACCTGTTCACACAAATACTCTTACACCTGTTGAGTGGACAGTGTTCATGATAACCAGATTATAGGACTTTGCCTGGATCCCACGGAAGCCAGACACACAAGGTGATGCAAGTATATAAGGTTGTACATGTGCACAAGATGGCACATGTGTCTGGAGTTCGATTGCAGTGGCTGGAGGACCTGGTGTGCCAATTCTCTCTCTGTCTCATAAATAAGGTGCTTGCCTGCAAAGCCAAAGGACCCAGGTTTGATTCCCCAGAACCCACAGAAGCCAGATGCACATGGTGGCGCATGTGTCCGGAGTTTGTTTGTACTGGCTAATGCCCTGGTGTACTCATTCTCTTTCATTCTCTCTCTCTCTCTCTCTCTCTGTCTGTCTCTCTCTCACATACTTTCTCTCTAAAAAATGTAAAAAAAAATCACAGAAGCCTTGTTTTGCATGAACTAAAATAAATATTTATCTGAAACGTACAAAAAATGTAACTTCAAAGATTTACTTTAGCCTCAAAGTTTATAAAGACCTTGCTAAGATCACAGTTCTCACTCTCCCAAGAAAGGAGGGAGGGCCTTTAGCAGTCTTTTCTACTGTGTCAACTCATGTATGTGCAATGATTAGAGGATGATGTTTACAACCATGAAGCTAACTGAGACAGAAAATTTATATGTTGCTGAGTCTTCTACAACAGAGTTAAAAAACTTTTTTTGGTGTGTGTATATGTAGTATACATGTGGTGTGGTGTATATGTGGTATGATATGTGTGTGCATAGTGTATGTACACATGTGCACAGCTGTGCATGCTCCTGCACACACATGCAGGAGCCAGAGAAGATCGCCATGTGTCATTGTCTATTGCTCTTCCATGTTGCTGTCCTGAGATGGAGTCTCTCACTGAACCTGGAGCTGCTGTTTTGTTCAGTCAGACTGGCTGACTGCTCAACCCCAGAGATTCTACTGTCTGCTCCCCATAGGACTGAGGTTTCAGGTATGTGTGGCCACACCCAGGTTTATATGTGGGCATTTGGGAGCCAACTCACATGGTCCCAGGACCTCTTAAGGCCTCATCCTTGCATGGCAAGTGCTCTTACCTGCTGAGCCATCTCCTTCACCCTAAAATGGAGTTTTCAAATATGAACAATTTTAATTTCAAAAAGACTGTATATATAACATTATCATTTCTCTTGTGTCTAATGCATGTGTATACAGGTGCTCACGTGTGTGTGTGTGCAAGCATGCAGAGACCAGAGAACAACCGCAAGTGTGCTATGTAGGAATGTTGCCCACCTTTTTATTTTTATTTTTTTAGTTAATTAATTTTTTTGAGAGAGTGAGAGATAGACACACAGAGAGAGACATACACAGAGAGAGAGAGAGAGAGACAGAGAGAATGGGTGCACCAGGGCTTCTCAGCCGCTGTGAATGAACTCCAGATGCATGCACCCTCTTGTGCGCATGTGCAACATTGCGCGCTTGTGTCACTTTTGAGTCTGGCTAAAGGTGGGACCTGGAGATTTGAACAGTCATTCTTAGGCTTCACAGGCAGGTACCTTATCCTCTAAAAGCCATCTCTCTGGCCCTTTTTTAATTTATGCATTTTATTTGTAACGAGAGAGAGAAAGAGATTGAGTGAGAAAATGGGCATGCCAGGGCCTTTAGCCATTGCAAACAAACTCCAGATGCATGCACCACCTTGTGCATCTCATTTACATGGGTCCTGGGGAATCAAACCTGGGTCATTAGGCTTTGGAAGCAAACACCTTAACTGCTGAACCATCTCTCCAGCCCTGTCCACATTTTGTGGAGACAAGTTCTCGCATTGGTCTGGAGCTCATCACTTAGGCTAGATTGCATGGTCTGCAAGCCTTAGGTATCCTTCTGTCTCCACCTCCCTGGCTGGAGTTACAGACGCATGGCGTCATGCTCCCCATTTTACATAGGTTCTAGAGATCAAACTCAGGACCTCACACTTACAAGACAAGAACCTTATTTATTTATTATATATTGTAATATGTATAATATAATAAAGTAATATAGTTCTTTTTTCTTTTTGTTCTCGAGGTAGGGTCTCACTCTGGCCCAGGCTGACCTGGAACTAACTCTGTAGTCTCAGGGTGGCCTTGAACTCATGGTGATTCTCCTACTTCTGCCTCCCGAGTGCTGGGATTAAAGGTGTGTGCCTCCACGCCCAGCAGTAATATAGTTCTTGTCTTGTAATTGTGAGGATATATATATGTATATATATATAAAATAAAGTGTGAGAATATAATATAATACAATATAATATTATATTAACTTTATTACAAGAACTTTATTGACTGAGTCAACTCCTTAGTCCATTAATTTCATCATTTTGCAGTGATACGAGGACATTGTTCCCATGATCCTCAGTAGTGCTGTGTTCCGATACCCGGCTATCCTGGGGCAACCTCAGTGTCTGCTGTTCTCCCTGACACAAGGACATCTGGCCAGAGTATTCTGGACTGCCGAGCATCTCTCTGCATGTATATACATCCACCAGTTCTTATTTCTTTACTCTTTTTAAAAAAAATTTATTTATTTATTTATTTATTTATTTGAGAGAGAGAAAGAGAGAGAATGGGCACTCCAGGACTTCTAGCCACTGCAAACAAACTCCACATGCATGCACCAACTTGTGCCTCTGACTTACGTGGATACTAGGGAAGTGAATCTGGGTCCTTAGGCTTCTCAGGCAAGCACCTTAACCACTAAGCCATATCTCCAGCCCCTTTGTTCTCTTTTGAACAGAGGAAACTCCATGATTAATATGGTTTGAGTAATTCCAGCTACAATCAGGGTGACCTTTGCCAAGAAGGCCAAAAGTTTCTGTTGCAGTTAGTACCTTCTGTTGCTGGGACAAACATCCCACCAGAAGCAGCTTATGGGATGTCAGCCTTACAAATTCCAGGGGAAGTTTCACTGTGGTGGAAGAAGCTGGCTTACTTCAACATCCACAGTAGGGAGAAAGAGAGTGAGAGAAACCACCAACCAGCAAGCATGAACAGCCAGAGTTCAAACTGATCCAGAATATACATACCTTACTGCTGAACTACAAGATCTGCCCCCAGTGACACCTCATCCAGCAGGCTGCCAGAAACTTAACTTTAATAATAATAAAAAAAAATACCTCAGGGCTGGAGAGATGGCTTAGTGGTTAAGGCGTTTGCCTGCAAAGCTTAAGGACCTAGGTTCAATTCCCCAGGACCCACATAAGCCAGATGAACAAGGTGGCACATGCATCTGGAGTTTTGTTTTTCAGTGGCTGAAGGCCCAAGCATACCCATTCTTTCTAACCTTTCTCTCTCTCTCTTACTCAAATTAATTAAAAAATTGTTAAACAAAATACCTCAGACTATGGAGGACATACATTCAACATTCAAACCACCACAGGTCCAAAAAAAAAAAAGATTTACAAACCTGAGCAGAAGGTGGAAGCAAAGTTCTGGAGGGCCAAGTCCACCTCCTCCACGCTGGACAGAGCCAGCAGCCGGGGTAGGAGGCTCTCGAGGGACTGCAGGAAGAGCCGGGCGCTGTGCTGGTCAGCCTCTTGGTTCTTGAGCAGTTTGAGGGACAGAGCTGCCGTCCGCAGGGACCGATGGCCCAGGCAGTCCCGTGGGGTCTGCTCTTCATCAGCCAGCGAGCAGTTGTCTGATCCGATGTCTGACACGTCCGATCTGCCCGAGTCCTTTTCGGCGGCCATGGAGTACTGATCACAGGAATCAAACTCGGTCCTTGACAGATCTTGGTCGTCCACGCTGAAGTTACTCTCGCTGTACCTGGATCCATAGGACCTCGTCCTGCAGTCCACCGATAAGAAGTTCGTGATGTCCGGGTAGGCGACCGTGTGGCCTCTCTGCACCACATCTGGCTGGTCTATGGCCTCAGGTTCGGGGACCTTGCTCAGGGTTTCCTTGCGCTCCTGGGTGGCTGGTGACCTGAGCCCATTCTTGTGGTTCTCTAAGTGGTCCTCCGGAGTCGTCTGACCCAACTCTCCCTCCAAGGTGGTGTGGCCCAGTGTCCGTGGTGACACTGATGCTGATGTCGGGGCTCCTCTCGTGGCCTGCCTCCCACGGGGTGTGCTCACAGGACAGCACCCGCCGCTGCCAGCGGAAATCGGCCTCGTTGATCTCCACAGAGTCCCGACTGGACCCGGCTCCATCGCGCAGCTCCTCGAGGCGCGCCAGCAGCAGCTGCACTTGACCTTCACTCAAGCCCTTCCCCTGGCTGAGCTCGTCCAGGGCACCCAGCAAGGTGCACACACAGGACACCGCAGCATAGCAGGCCTCAATGCCACCCTTGATGCAGGCTTCTGTCATGCCATCCATGATGCTAAACAGTGTTGGGGGACGGAAAAGGACATCCAGGGATGAAGGATAAAAAGATGCACGCGAATAAACAAACAAAGAACCGTTAGCCTGGCAAACTGTGTAGTATTCAAAAGAGCTAGTGGGGCTTGCATTAGAATCAAAGGGTCTTGAACAATAAATATATTCTAGGACCAACACACTCAGGTTGGGAGAACGCCCATTAAATTAGCCTACCTCAAGCCACATCCCCTCTTGGTTGGCTAGTTTAGAGGTACTGAAAGGAATTAATCAGGAATTAAACATGAAGGAATCCTTCAGCTATCATATTATAAATCAAAAATAACTAAGATAACACCAAGGGATAATTTTTAGATACCTCTTGTGTATATTTGCTTTTAGGTCAATATGAAAATCAGCAAAGTTATGAGATTATAATAAATTGGGAAGTTTTATGTGGCTTGTGGGTAAATAATTGAGTATGCACATTTATTTAATGTCGGCTCATAAAAATTTCATGCATTTGGAAATAAGATAAAAGTGTTCCGAGAAGCATTGTTGACCAATCAATAGACACCTAAAAGGGGAATGTATCATACAGTTTGAGAAGGTCCAAGTGGGACTTCCTTTTTGAAACCGATCTTTTTCTGGGTTCTGGCTCAGTGGAGCTGGGTCCTGCCAAGTCACAGAGGCGCTGTGGGCTTCCAAGTATCTTTAAGAAAAAAGGGAGGAAGTAACAGAAAGTGATTGTCATACACACACAAATTAACAAATTAACATGAATTTTCTCTACTGAGTGATACAAAGTCAGGAAAAACAATTACAGTTGAACATTCATTATCAGAAACGCTGGGAGCCAGAAGTGTTTTTCAGTTTGGATTTTTCCGGATTTTGACACATTTTCACATATGATATCTTGGAGATGGGCCCCCTAAATTCATTTATGTTTCACATGTAACCTGAAGTTTATGATAGTTTTTTAAAAATTAATTATTTACTTATTTGTAAGCCGAGAGAAAGAGAGATGGGTGGGGAATGGGTGCACCAGGCCTCTTGCCACTGCAAATGAACTCCAGCTGTAGGTACCACTTTGTGAATTGGGTTTACGTGGGTACTGGGGAATTGAACCTGCTTCTTTAAGCTCTGAAAACAAGTATCTTTAATCACTCAGCAATCTTCCAGCCCCACAGAATATTTTTAACAATTGTGTGCATAAGGTTTCATGGGGTGGAATTTTCTACTTGTGGCGTCATGTCAGTATTGAACAAAAGCTTTGCATTTTAGAATGTTTTAGATTTCAGACTAGAAATGTTAACTATAAATTTTAGTAAAATTTAAACTACAAAATAATAATATGATACATCCTTCTAAATGTAGTCATTGTGCTGTGTAATAGCTGTCTAGAAATTATTCATGTTAAATAATTTGCATGAGCAGCATCTCCCCAACCTCCACCCCATCCTCTGGCAACCATTATTCTGCTCTCTCTCTATGAATTCCAAATTTTTAGGGTCCATATCCAAGATCATGTAGTACTTGTCCTTCTGTTCCTGATTTATTTATCTTAGTGTAACATATTCTCAACATGATTCATGTATGTTGCTGCAAATGACAGGATTTCCTTTTTTCTTCAGATCAAATATTATTCCATCAACACTGTTTTTATTAGGTTTAAATTATATCCCTTCTGGAGCTCGTAACAGCATGCTATGATAGCAGCTCTCTGTGGAGACTGTATTGGAAGACCATGCATGAAACAACATCTGTTACAACACAGGGCATCATTTTCCTGGTCAGAATGTTCATCCAGTGTTTTTTTTTCTACACAGTCCTTTAATTCTTCAGTTCTTTCTCAGGTGGTTTCAGGGATGGGGATGCTATGTTGGGACTCTTGGGAACCATGTTTCTTTTCAAATAAATGCAGACACTATGAGGAACAAAATTTCTTTTTGAGAGGAGGTGTTCAAAATGGTGAGGCAGCATAGCTATTTTGAAAGAAAGTTATTTTAGGATTCTGGGGTTGGTGGTTCGGCTCATGAAGTTTATCTTGAGCATATGACTGGTCCATTTATTTAACTGTCATAGATGCAGGCTTTGCCCCAAGATCCTCTTTGCACATTTCCAACATTTAAAGTAATATTTTATTCATTTATTTATTTATTTATTTGAGAGAATGGGAAAGATGGAGGGGGAGAGAGAGGGAACAGAGAGAGAGAGAGAGAGAAGGGGAATGAGTATGGGTGCACCAGGGCCTCAAGCCACTGCAAACAAACTCTAGACACATGTGCACCTTGTGCATCTGGCTTACATGGGTATTGGGGAATTGAACCTGAGTTTTTAGGCTTCACAGGAAAGCACCTTAACCACTAAGCCGTCTCTCCAGCTCCTTACATTTCTGTAAGGTGGTTCTATATGGCGTTTGGGAGAGAAAGCTGAAACCCAGAGACATACACAGCAAAGGAGTAGTTGTATAAGTTCTTTCTCAATACTTGAGGAATTTGTTCCCCATTCCTTCTTCATAAGTATTGCTGTCTGTCCATAATAATCAAGTCCAGCAGCTAATGTTATGGATGCATCATCTCAAATTACAGGTTTTGCCTGAGAAACCTGACTGGGCAAAAAGGAATTCCCCATATTTAGGAATGCAACTAGGGCTTACATTAGCTATACATTTTATTTTACTTAATATTAAAAATATTTTATTATATTTATTTGTGCATGTGCCCAAATATGATCGAAAGAGAGAGAGAGAGAGAGGGAGAAAATAGAAAATATGGGCTATCAGGACCTCATGATGCTGAACATGAACTTCACATGCATGCACCACTGGCTTTATGTAGGTACTGGGGAACTGAACCCAGATCAGAAGGCTTTGCAATAAGTGCCTTTCACCACTGCGTCATTTTCCCAGCACTAAATATAAATTGTAGATAAAGGTGAATCACTTGTTTCTGTCCTTTCCATGGGAGGACATTTACATTTGTAATGTATCACCTTCAGCTACCAGAATTCTTCCTTTTTATTGAGTTCTCTGCACTCTTCAGTTATTGAAAGGCCCAGGAGTACAAGGAGACAGTCTTGTCCTTTGGAGCTGTCCAGCATTCTAACCCCACTGTTTGCTCCTCCAGCTATGAGCTGCTTCTGAGGGCGTTTGTCTACCAGTTGTTTGTAAGTCTTTTTTTTTTTTTTTTTTTTTTTGGTGAGTTACACTCCAGATGCCACATCTTCTCCACACAAGTAGAAACAGCGCACCCACCACTTCTTCCCAATATGAAGAGTCTGAGGCTAGAAGGAAACGTCACCATTTTCTGAACAGTACAGTTGCTGGCGCCATGACTGCAATAGTCCATGACCTATATCTGCCTTTTTTTTTTTTTTTTTTTTTTTTTTTTTTAGAGGCAGAGAGAGATAGAGGCAGACAGAGAGATCAAGAATTAGCATGCCAGGGTCACAGCAACTGCAATCAAACTCCAGATGCTTGTGCCACCTACTAGGCAAGTGCAACCTTGCGCTTGCCTCACTTTTGTGTGTCTGGCTAATGTGGGATCTGGAGAGCTGAACATGGGTCCTTAGGCTTTGCAGGCAAGCACATTAACCACTAAGCCATCTCTCCAGCCCTTGTATCTGCTTTTCCTCACACTACTTTCTGCTTTTATCTGTATCTTCCTGCCTCCTACTACTGTCTCCTCCCTGTTGCTTGGAATATATTGTGCTCATTTTTACCCAAGCTCCCTAGGCTGGAGAATGAGGAAGTCGATCTTGAGTCTTCTCCTTTGTTTTAAAAAATATATTTTATTTATTTGAGAGAGAGAATGAGGCAGAGAGAGAGAGAGAGAGAGAGAGAGAGAGAGAGAGAGAGAGAGAATGGGTGTGCCAGGGTCTCCAACCCTTGCAAATGAATTCCAGATGCATGTGCCCCCTTGTGCATCTGGCTTATGTGGGTCCTGGAGAATTGAACTGGGATCCTTTGGCTTTGCACACAAATGCCTTAACCACTAAGCCATCTGTCCAGCCCTCTTCTCCTTTCAATACAAGCAGGGGGAGCTGTAGTGGTCCCATACACTGCATTATCTACCTTCCCATATGCCTGATGCACAACATTTTCATAGCTGTGAAGTTCCAGCCAACGGATATGTCCATGTGGTGTAAATATTTACAAACATATCATTTTTGAGGCAAGATTAAAGAATGGTTGATGAAGTTATGCAGAACAGACATCCTACTGTGATGTCCATCAAGTTTCAAAGTGGGTAGTAGTCCAAGCAGAGCAGGAAAAGGTATGTTAAGTACATTAAGTAGAAATAATTATCTCTTTTTTTATGAGAGAGAGAGAGAAATGAGTTGGTACACCAGGGCCCCCAGCTACTGCAATCTAACTCCAGATGGGTGCACCACTTGTGCGCACGTTTGACCTTGAGCACTTGTGTCACCTTGTGCATCTTGCTTACATGGGATCTGGAGAGTTGAACATGAGTCCTTAGGCTTCACAGGCAAGCACCTTAATCACTGAGCCATCTCTCCAGCCCAGAAATAGTTATCTCTTAAGGAACTCTCTTCTTTCTCTTCAGAGTTCTTACCACAAAAAGTGGAAGCATTCTTTTTTAATTCACATTTTATTTGTAGTTTTTTTAACTTTCAGAAAGACATGATTATGCTGGGGCTAACATCAGTCAGCTGTCTGTCATCTCTCTCTCTCTCTGTCTCTCTCTCTCTCTGCAAGCCTGCATCCAGATGGCCAGACCTTTGGGCCACTCTTGCTCTCCCACTTGTTGAAGAGTAAATGCATATCTCAGGTGTGGGGATTTTGTTTTTCTTGGTGCTGGGATGAATCTCACAACCTTTTGTATGATGAACACACAGTCTACCACTGAGTTGCACCACCATCTCTAGGGAAAGGAGTTTGAAATGTCAATTTTCTCATGGGTTCCCATCCCACCCTCTAGTCCTACTTAGATAACATATTTTAATTTCTATATTTATCTTGTACTCATTTATTAATTGCTTCAGAATATGGAAGGGAAGGGGGCAGAGCAGGCTTCTGGAAAAGTCCCAGCAAGTACTAAAAGAAAAAAAGTATAATACATATATGTATATATTATATGTATATAATATGTACACACACACACAGTAATGGTGTCCCTAACCCTACTTTTATTTATCAGCACTGGGGGTAGAATTTAAAGTCTTGGGAATGGTGGAAAAGCATTCTAACAATTAGCACTCCAGCTTTTGAAATCTAAGCTTCTTCAGAAGGGCATGAGGAATGTGGGGTCAGTGGGTTGGTGACCCAAGTGTGATGGATACTAGGGACTCCTTTGGAAGCCCATCCACAGGGTAGACAAAAGGAATCTAGTTGTACTTTCTAAAAGCTGATTGTTTGGAGGACAGTAGAAACTGAAGGAGAATGTACTCTGAGAAACACGATGTTCTCCATGTTTTTGACAAATAGGTACATAGTGTGCAGAGCAGAGAGGCTCAGGGAAATAAAACAAAAGGCTTGACAAACAGCCTGGGTAATAATTGGTTTTCTTTGTGCCTAAAAGCCCTATATATTTTGGTGTCAAGGTTACCAACTATCCTAAATTCCTAGTTTTTGTCCTATAAAACAAATACACTGGTTTTCACAATGGCTCGAATTCAATCGCTTGGCTTCCTGGGCAGCACTGGCAGCATGTACCACTTGGGAGCAGATGTTTAATTCCAGCCATTCGTCTCAGAATGCCCTTGGGAAGTGCTGTAGTGCTAAATGCTAGGACGGAGTGCACAAGAGTAATTAACCTATAAAAACTACATGTGGGAAGACAAGAACTTGTTCCATATTTTACTATAAAGCACTCAGCATGCTGGGTAGAAGCTAGCTAGAAGCACTAGCTAAGGGATGGGATGGAGTTTTAAAATGCACAATAACATGTCTGAGGAGCACTGCTGACGAGAGGAGTTTTTTTTTTTGATATAAAAGAACTTTATAGTACATTCCATCTCTTATATATCCTATAAGTTGTGATCATATAGATTTCTTAGATTTTGAGATTCTTTAATTTAAAAATTATATTCAAAACCAAGCTTTGCTTATTTAATCTAAAACTTTGATAAATGTTAAAACTTTTCACTTTAGAAATAGAAAAATAATTTATAGGGGTTTTCTTAGATAATTCAATTTCTAGAATTAAACATAGTCTACATTGTGATTCTTTGCTTCTTAAGACCTCAGGGCTTACAAGGTCTGCAATAACAGTATATAACATGAATCCTATGAACATTTACAAAATGTCTCTCAGACCATTCTCAAATTAACAAGATGTGATTTCAAAGGTCTCGTCTGTTCAAGTGCCTGGCACTTCTGGGTTCCCTGCTGCTGGAAGCCTCATAGAATCCTGCCACCCCCCCCCCCCCGCCATGCCATTCTATAGCAGCATTGACATCCTGAGCTCCTGGTCACAATAGCACACAGCCTGGTGGTATGACATGTCACAGAGAGAGAGCATGGCTACTCCTAAAAGCCACTGGAGGATTTTCAATGTTGCCTCAAGTGGGAATCAAAGGGTTGAGTTAATCTGATTGTAAGAATTTTATTGAGAATCTACTGTGTGCAAGATAGCCTCTCCTCCAGATGTGCTCCTCAAAATGTAGTTTGTTTCACTATTTTCCAATGATTAAGATCACATAGATTCATAAAACATAACAGAAAAATAAGGTATTTTTTATTGGGTTAGTTCTGGATAGGGGATATGTTACCACAATATAAGAACAAAATAAATAAATAGAATGCTATCAAGCCTCTGACATGTGACTGAAACTCTAAATGGCATCTTAGTTTCTTGAGTTCATGGTTCAGGTCTTATTTACATTTTAATTATCTATTCTTAGTATAGAGCAGGTACTTAACATATGTCTAGTGAACTAAACTGAACTTACACCAGCATCTACAACTGATGCATTCCTTTCAACTTACAAAGTAGAAGTTCAGATAAAGACTCTGTGTAATATATGGAATTAGGAGACAATTTGCAAAGGTAAGAGAATATTACTGTATTGACAGTAATATAAGACCCTATTTTAATGACATCTATGACACAGAAGCCTTTAGCCATTAACAATTTCATTTTATGAACAAACTGTGTCTAAATTTTTGTATTATTCATAAAATATCACATGAATTTTAATTACTACATAATATTATTTCTGAACTGTTTTTTTGCAACTTACTCTCAACTCATATTTAAAGATATACTTCATAGAAAAATTTAAAAGTAAGATGGATAAAGAAGAATGTTCCACAGTGATGAGATGATGTAATACACATCCATGCAATGGGATCGGCATGGATTTAGCAGTCCAGGATTGTTCTGTGTATGGTTAGCCAGCTGGCAGATGCTTGCATTCTTATTCCCATAGTTGCCATCTTTGTAAAAATGGAGCTCACTTTCTAAGGAGGCCTGTGTTCATGTGGAAAATCTCCCCCAGGCACCAGCATGGTTCATTTTGCCACTTCATACAGTCACCTCAAGCAACAAGCAGGAATCAGTGAGTGACTTGAAATTGTTGTGGAATTCTCTTCTGCCTCCACCCTTAGGGATAGATGATAAGGCTTATCTCCTTAGGGATTTCTAGCTGGAAGAACTGGCATGGAGTAAGAACCAGTAGGCATTTCTCTATAAAGTACTTTTATTCTCTACTTTCTCAGGTGTCACGAGAAGCCTTCCAGTGGCAGAATTGCTGTCAGGCTAAGTCTTGCAAGGGTTAGCACTGCAAGGCGTCTCTTGGGCCAAGGTTTCAAATCCTTCCACATTCCTCTTGAAAATCAGCTCCAAAGGCCACACAGTCAGGTGTCTAGCAGCAATCCCACTCCTTGGTACCACTTTACTGTTGCAGTCAGGTTCGCAAGAGCAGCTTGTGGGAAAAAAGATGTTTATTTTGGCTTACAGGCTCAAGGGGGAAGCTCCGTGATGGCAGGGAAAACAACATGAGCAGAGGATGGACATTACCCTCTGGCCAACATAAGGTGGACAATAGGAATAGGAGAGTGTGCCTTGAAGAGAGGTTTTTAATGGCCAAGGAGCAGCTGTTTTAGAACATCTGGGTTCATAGCAGAGACTTACTTCTCTGAGGTACAAGATTTCAGACAAGTGACCTCTATCCCTTGAATCTCAGCTTTCTCCTCTGGAAATTGAGCATAGTGTGGTGGTTTGAGTGTAAAATGTCTCCCGTGGCCTCATTTGTTTGTGATTAAACCTCTGACTTGATCCCCAGCTAAAAACCTTTGGGAAGTGGAGCCTTGCTGGAGGAGGTGTGTTGCTGAAAGTGGGCCTTGAGGTTTATTAGTACAGCCTCACTGGGGGTTCAGAGATCACTTTCTTTACTTCTTCCCTGCTCCTGTGGAGATGTGATGCCCAGCTGTCTGCTTTTGCCATGCTTTCCCTGCCATGATGCCTTGAAAGTGTAAGCTGGAGATAAAACTTTTCCTTCCATAAACTGTTTCTGGCTAGGTGTTTGGTCCCAGCAGCAAGAAGGTAACTGCCACAGCACAATTGTTCTAAGGAAGTGAAGTGGGGCTGGAGAGATGGCTTAGTGGTTAAGGCCCTTGCCTGTGAAGCCTAAGGACCCATGTTTGACTCTCCAGATCCCACATAAGCCAGATGCACAAAGATGAGGCAAGTGCAAGGTTGCACATGCCCACTAGGTGGGGCAAGTGTCTGGAGTTCAACTACAGTGGCTGAGGCCCTGGCATGCCAATTCTCTCTCTCTCTCTCTCAAATTAAAAAAAAAAAAAAAAACTAAGGAAGTGAAGTGTCATCAAGGTCTAACTTTGGACATTGTGAATGACATGACTTGTCATCTGCAAACTTCATGCTCAAAACCACACCATGAAGTTACACACACACACACACACACACACACGTGTGCGTGCGCGCATACGCCCCTCATCACATTTTGAGCAAGTTTATGGATTTTGTACTGGACTACCCTGGTGTGCATGTGGCTTGGTCTAGCGGATTGTAATTAGACCCTTGATTTTGTAATGAGGAAGTGGCCCATGAGAATGGGAGCAAACAATGAACAGAGGAAAGAAGGTGGGAATCAGACAACGCAGGGTCAGTCAGTTGGGATGATGAAGGTGCATCTTGAGATATGGCAGAAAGTGGTAATTGTGGTAGAAGGCTCTGGAAATGGCAGAGTGAGTCAAATGATGAGAAAGAAAAAAAAAAAGAAGAGCCAGTTGGGAGCCCTAGGCAATGGCGAAATCATTTACCAACGGTGCTTTATGAGCGTAGTGCAATAAGACAGAGGCGGGAAAGCAGACAGTCAGGAGTGGTGGGGTGGGCAGGCAGAGCTGGACTGTCTACTGTTAATCTCCTTTATGTTTTGGTTTTCTTCTTCCTCGCAGCACACTCCATGTGCTGTTTGCAACTTTACACATACAAAGTGCTCATGAAACTTCATCACATTTTGAATGGGGTAAGCTTTGGAATAGTCTAATGTTGTAAAGATGAGAAGATTGGAGCTTGGGAAGATCGCTCGGTCAGTGAAGTGCTTGCCTCACAGGCATGAGGACCTGAGTTCAGTTTCCAACACATGCTGGGTATGGCGGTGCCCATACTCATAATCCCAGTGCTGGGATTACGGATAGGAGGATCCCTGGGGCTCACTGGCCAGCCAGTGACCTACTTGGTGAATTTCAGGCCAGTGAAAGGCCTCGTCTTTAAAAAAGTGGACACTGTTCCTGAGGATGATACCCAAGAATGTCCTGTGGCCTCCACATGCATGGGCACACACAGTGCACATATATGAACATGCACACATGTAAATAAAGAGAAAAGAAAGGCAGAGGTAGGAGGATCACCGTGTGTTCGAGGCCACCCTGAGACGACATAGTGAATTCCAGGTAGCCTGGGCTACAGTAAGACCCTACCTCAAGAAAGAAAGAAAAGAAAGAAAGAAAGAAAGAGAGAGAGAGAGAGAGAGAGAGGGAAGGAAGGGAAGGGAAGGGAAGGGAAGGGAAGGGAAGGGAAGGGAAAGGAAAGGAAAGGAAAGGAAAGGAAAGGAAAGGAAAGGAAAGGAAAGGAAAGGAAAGGAAAGGAAAGGAAAGTACAAATTCAGAGTTAAATGATCTCTTACTATTGCCTAGCTGAGGAGTGACAGAGAGAAAGTGTGACCCTTACATTCAGGCTCCTGTGTCAGGAGAGGGTCTGCTGGACTTCTCTGCATTGTCATTTGTCACATCCAGGAATAAGTGAGGGACAGGAAAAGACAGTGGGCTTAGGGATAAAGGGGAACTTGGAAACTTCAGTTGACCTCTGAAAGCTTTAGTTTCGGCATGGGCCAGAAATGCCTTCCTCTGGCATTTTGTTTCTCTACAGAATTTCTGGTGAAGTACTTCCTTCTCTCTCTTCTCCTGGTGCAGGGGATGCCCTGACCTGGACGCTGTACTGAGAAGAGGGTGAAACAGAGGTTGTAGTTGAGCATGCATGCCAGCTCCTTCCTCTCTCTGTTCCCCGAGAATCCACCTACACAGAGAAATCCCACTCCAGCTCCGTCAAGCTTCAAGTTCAACAGGGTAGGGGGAGGTCCTGCAGATGGCTCTGCTGTCTGGGTCATAATGAAATAGCCTAGTCTTATTTACCTTCAAAGCTATGCTGCCCTCACCAACCTGAAGGTGCTCAGTTCTTAAAGCTGGAAACGCTACAGAGAAAAGAATCCACACTCTTCCCCCGGAACAATAATGTTGATATGCAACCTTAACAAGTTATTATGAAGCTTAAAGGTAATGTATGTGAGGTGCCTGGCACATAGCAGAAAGTTATTGCTGTGTGCTCACAGAGTTTATTGACTAGCAAGTACATCTGGATGACTTCACTTTTAGACATGTTGGGTCAGAAATTTCCATTATTCAGTCAGGGCTCATAAATGCAAGTTCAAGAAACAGTTCAAATTCAACATTTGCTCTTTTGTCTTGGCTCTAGAAGTGAGGTGACAAAATGACCATCAATATTCAGATGGCACTCAATAAGACACGTGACACAGCTGTGGTCCCTATGGCTTGCCATGTCCAGAAGTTGACCTGTGGGCTGTGTGACTACTCTGCCAGGCATCAGATAAAGCATAACCAGAGTCCAAGGGTGAAATATGAAAGGCCACCAGGACTTGGTCGAATGGGACGCCTACACATAATACCCAGAAATTCCTGCATGTGCCCTTGTGAGAATACCAACTAATGGATAGCTTTTACAGTATCCAGCTCATCTTAAGAATTTCAATGACAGCCGGGCATGGTGGTGCATGCCTTTAATCCCAGCACTCAGGAGGCAGAGGTAGGAGGATCACCATGAGTTCAAGGCCACCCTGAGACTACAGAGTGAATTCCAGGTCAGCCTGAGCTAGAGTGAGCCTCTACCTTGAAAAACTAAAAAAAAAAAAAAAAAAAAAAAAAATTTTCAATGATTACTTTTACAATAAATGATCTGGTTAAAAAAAGTAACATTTTAGGGGTGGAGAGATGACAGATAGCTTAGTGGTTAAGGCAGCTGCCTGCAAAAGCTAATGACCAGAGTTCTGTTCCTCAGTACCCATGTAAAACCAGATGCACAATGTGGCACATGCACCTGGAGTTCGTTTGCAACAGCAGGAGGCCCTGTCACACCCATTCTCTGATCTGTCTCTCTTCTCTCTATCTTTCTCGCTTGCAAATAAACAAATAAAAATATTTTAAAATAACATTTTAGAAACTGGCAATCAATGTTGTTTAAATTGAATGAATCATCAACAAAAGAATTTTGTTACTCTGTTTTGGGGGGAGTTAGACACCCTAAGGAAATGCAAACATGTGACTGTCATAAACAAGCACACAAAAAACAAAAATGCGGATCCCTTTTCCTTGTAGTTCTTTGGGAAAAAGTAGAGATTCTTTATTGAAATACCTTCAACATAGCTCCAATTCTTCCTCCAAACCATGAGGAAACACATGGAGTTGGCTAATTCTAGCTGCAGAAGCTTTCTATTCTTGTCTGGGTTCTGACCTTTGGGAGAAAATGGGGCATGTGGAGGTAGGGGGCCAAGGGATTCCTTTTAGCTAGAAGAGTCTGGTCAAGCTCTGTTTTGTACAACTCAAGAACTAAGTCATTCTGAAATCTGATTTTGGCAACTGTGACAAGCACTTACATCAGCAGAATGGAATATCTGGGGCAGAGTCAGGTGCATGCCTAGTGGAATTTTAACAAATACAAGGCTAATTATCAAAGGGCTTGGAGTTAATATTATACATATATATGTATATAATTTTAATATATTTATTTATTTATTTATTTATTTATTTATTTGAGAGAGAGAAAGAGGCAGGTAGAAAGAGAGAGAGAGAGAGAGACAGAGAGAAAATGGGTGTGTCAGGACCTCTAGCTGCTGCAAACAAAATCCAGACACGTGCACTACCTTGTGTATCTGGTTTACGTGGCTACTGGGGAATTGAACCTAGGTTCTTTGGCTATTCAGGAAGTACCTTAACCACTAAGCCATCTCTCCAGCCATATATATATATATATTTTAATCACAGCTCCCAAAATGTATGCACACCAACTGCAGAGTGAATTTTTGTTACTGAACTCCATGTAGTAGCAACGGAGTTCCTAAAGATCACCAACGCTCTGAGTGCATCTGCAAAACCCAGACATTGTCCCACACCTCCCTACCTCTTTCATGATCTTGATGGCTTCCACGCGGTGCTGGGGTGGGGGATAGAGCAGCACACGGTGATAGAGGGACTGCAGCACGGGCTTCATAGAGTCCATCGACCCCACCAGGCGGATGAGCTCGGCTGCAAGGTAATAGATGGTGCGTGCCACGGGGCTGCTGAGGGCCGGTGCAGTGCAAGAGCAGCCAGAGCCCCGGCCATGGTCAGACACCCCCGCAGAGGCAGAGTCTGAGTCCACGCTGATGCCCGCGCTATTGCTGTGAGCAGAGGTGATGGTCTTGTCATGGATGGGGTTCCCCAGGATCACAATGAGAGCGGGGCAGAGGTTTTTCCTGGGAAGAGATAGGGAGAAAAAATAAGTGAGCTTCAGCAGAAGCTGGGTCATAGAATGAGAATGTCACACCAAGGGCGAATAGCAGATGCTAAAAAAAAAAAGAAATGAATAACCAGGGAGAGCTGGGTCCCTTACTGCTTATTCTTTTGTGTACCTTCAGCTTCTCACACTAAGGTTGACTACACAAAATAACACGAGAACAGGGACATTTTGTTTGTGAAAAAAATGGACTTGGGCTGGCGAGATGGCTTAGTGGGTAAGGCGTCTGCCTGCAAAGCCAAAGGATCCTGATTTGACTCTTCAGGACCCACATAAGCCAGATGCACAAGGAGGTGCATGCATCTGGAGTTCATTTGCAGTGTCTGGAGGCCCTGTGGTGCCCATTCTCTCTCTTTCTCTCTGCCTCTTTCTCTCTCTCAAATAAGTAAATAAAATATATTTTAAAAATAGACAACATGCTTAGTTATCAAGTTTCATTTTATAATATAAAATAACAGTGTCATTTCTCATTTAAAATGTTTATTTCAAATCCCATACTGACAACTGTCATTCAGTCTTCTGTCTCTGCAAATAAACTGGGGACTCTACAGCAACTGACTGACTGCCTGCAGGTACGTCACTTCCTGGAATCTCTGATTACGAGTAAGTGATTAACACTCAGGTGGCAATGGCCAGCCAGCGTCCAGGCTCAGCATTTCTTGTCCCTGTATAAGTTTCTGACGTGTTCATATGTTTTCATATGAACAACAAACCCTAAAACCCAGACAACTGACCGCCTGGTTCAGTTCTCTCATGATTCCATGTCACAAACAACACCTTCCAGGGCCAGTGGATCCATGCTTGTTATGACAATCACTTCTTTTCTCTCCAGATTTTCGTCTCAGACACGTCCACAAAGCAGTTTCCCTACTTGCCAGACAGCTGTGTTCAGATGAATCTACTGTCAGTCACAGGTGCATGGGCGGGGAGGGGGCGAGGCACGGTGACAGGAGCCCCTCCGGCTGGCATGGGGCTGTCAGGAGTGGGTACTCACCAGATGAGGTCCGTGAATCCCCTGTGCAGGTGCATGGAGGAGGAGGAGCTGCTCAGGACGGAAAGGATGCACTCTAGGTACAGAAGCTGCAGCTGCTGGCTGTCACTGTGGAAGAGAAACCGCATCCCAGAGCAGGCAAAATGCAAGGCAGCATGAAGGGGAAATGTTAGACACCAGCAAAGCCCTGGGGGGCATGGATGGTTAGTGCTACAGGCTGATATGCGTTCCCTCTCCAAATCCATGGATGGAAGTCTTCACCATCCCCCAGTAAGTGAGAATGTGATTTAACTTGGGGGAAAGTCTTTATAGAGGCAAGTAAATTCAAGTGAATAGATTAACATGGTCCCTGATCCAAAATAAAGAGAAAGACAAGGGACGCTGAGGCATGGCTAGAGGGAGGAGGGAGGCATGGACTAGATTCTTTGACGGTGATTATGAGGAGTGCACCGCAGTGACTTCTTGCTCTTGGCTGCAGAGCCTCTAGAACCGAGAGACATATGTCTCTCTAGCACAAGGCCCTCAGTCTGTTATGGCGGCCCTAGCAAGTGATTAGTTAGACTGATTTCTTTTTTTTTTTTTTTTTAATGAAAACCTAATAAACTTTGCTTTGTAGAAAAGTTTCTGTATATTTGTACAAAAACTAAATATGAAAGAGAATCACCTCAGCTTACTCCCCCTTCACAGTTTAACATCTCAAATTACTACAGTGTATACATTATCATTAATGTACAGACATTGGTACATTCACTAAATTCTAGTTTATGTCAGAAATTTTAATTATTACTGATTCTAAGCTCTCAAGAAACCATTTACCACATTATCTTTCCCTCCCCCCTCCTTCCTTCTCTTCTCTCTACCACCTCCCTCACATTGGGACTTGAACCCAGAGCCTCACATGTGCCAGGCAGGCACTGGAACACTGAGCTAGCTGAACCTCCAGCTCACCATGCATGATCTTTTAGTTAGCCAACATTGTACTAATTTACATTTGACCTTTATGTATGGGAAAAGATGGTTCAATGGAAAATTTACTTTTCTAAAAAGTTATTAGCCGGGCGTGGTGGTGCACGCCTTTAATCCCAGCACTTGGGAGGAAGAGGTAGGAGGGTCACCATGAGTTCAAGGCCACCCTGAGACTACATAGTTAATTCCAGGTCAGCCTGGGCCAGAGTGAGACCCTACCTTGAAAAACCAAAAAAAAAAAAAAAAAAAAAAAAAAAAAAAAAAAAAAAAAAAAAAAAAAAAAAGTTATTATAGGGTGTTTCTCCATAAAGCTAGATAAGAAAACAGACAACTTTATAGGATGTTTAGTTTTATGTGCCCATGTTTATTTTCCATATGTCAGTAAAAGATACTAAAATCCCAGTAGGTGGCAGGAGAGCAGATAGAGGTGAAGGAAAACATAACTTTCAAGGATGCATTTTACAAATAGTAGCCTTTTTTTTTTAAAGAAAAAAGGTATTTATTTGACCATATATATATATATATATATATAGAGAGAGAGAGAGAGAGAGAGAGAGTCATAGAAACCTGCAACACTTTCTGGCTTCTATTGAGGTCTGTGGATCTGAACTCAGGACCCCAGAGTTGTGCAGCAAGCCTTTATCCTCTGAGCCATCTCTCTAGCCCTAAAAATTTATATGCTTTTTAAGAGAAGTCATGCAAAAATCTTTTATGTAATGGAATATTCAGTAAAAGGAGAAATCTGCTAATAAAAAAATATTTGTTTGTGCCAGGAGTGGTGGCGCACGCCTTTAATCCCAGCACTCGGGAGGCAGAGGTAGGAGGATCACTGTGAGTTCAAAGCCACCCTGAGACTACATAGTTAATTCCAGGTCAGCCTAGGCCAGAGTGAGACCCTACCTTAAAAAAAAATTGTTTGTGCTTATTTTCTCCTACATTTAAAATAAATTCTGGAGGGGATTCAGTGGAAGGGGCTAAGGCAGGAGGAAAAGGGAGTGTGATGGGAGGGGATTATGTTGTCTATATGTTTGAAGGTTGTCACTAGGAAGTTAAGTAAAATAAAATAAATGCCAAGAAGAAAAGTGGCAATATCAACAGTTTCAATCATTCCCTGAAGAAGGAGGTGGGAGGGACAGGGAAAACTACAACAGAAAACTAGAAAGGGAAGGAGAGAGAGAGAGAGAGAGAGAGAGAGAAGAAAATGACCATCTGAGGGCCCAGAAGATAGCATCCATACACTAGACTGAGAAAAACTGTGTGCCTGTAAGACAAGGAACAGAGAGATGGAGGGAGGGGGTTGGGGTTGCCATCACTCGAATGCTATGCTAAGTACCTCAAGTTGACTTCAGACTCTAAAACTGGTTGACAAGCTATATAGCCCAAGGACAAAACCCTATACATAACCTATGGACTAAAACAAGGTTTTTTTTTTTTTTTTTAATTAGAGAGAATTGGCACATCAGGCTCTCTAGCCACTGCAATCCAACTCCACACGCGTGCACCATATTGTGTGCATGTATGACCTTGCATTATCTTATGTGTCTGGCTTATGTGGGACCTGGAGAGTTGAACATGGGTCCTTAGGCTTTACAGGCAAGCACCTTAACCACTAAGTCATTTCTCCAGCCACAAAACAAGGTTTTTATGTTTTAAAGGGTTTATGAAATAAAAACATCTTTGGCTACACAGCAAAATGGAAGCCAGCCCTATCTATGTAAGTCCACTTTCTATAAAAGTGGGGGGGACTAGAGAGATGTAGAGGCCAGAGAAAGAGGGGTCCTGTAGACTGTGCTGAGATGTTATCTGGACTTTATTTTGCACAGAAGAGTAACTTGACCAGGCTTGTATCTTACACGGCTCATTCTGAATGTTTTTGCCTGAACAGATCGGAGAGGGCAAGACAGCAAGACCACAGTTCAATTAAAAATCAGTTCTGACAGACTTACCTTCCCCATGCCTCAGGGTAATCTTTTTTGATTCATTATTAAGAGGAAGAATATTAAATATATTAAGGCAAAGGTTTCTTTATCTCAAACTGTTAGTCTAGCATCAAAAAAACTAAAGTAGGACTGGAGAGATGGCTTAGTGGTTAAGGCGCTTGCCTGTAAAGCCAAGGGACCTCAGTTTCATTTCTCAGGAGCCACGTAAGCCAGATGTACAAGGTGGTGCATGCATCTGGAGTTTGTTTGCAGTGGCTGGGAGCCCTGGCGCACCATTCTTTCTCTTTCTCTCTTTCTTCCTGTCCATTTCTCTCCCTCTCTCAAATAAATAAACAAAACTAAAATGCTAAAAAAAAAAATAGAAAAAGCATGTCACTTAAAACTAAACTAGATTTTGGGTAGAAGGTTCTGTATATGTCTGTTAGGTCTAGTTGCTCTATGGTGATGTTGAGCTCTCTTACTTCCCTGTTAATTTTCTGTTTGGATGATCTGTCTATTGCTGATAGAGGACAATGAACCTGAAGGGAGGACCAGCCAATCACACCTCACCAGGGCCCCAGCTGAAACCATAGAGTAATGCAGGGGAAGGGCAAGAGTACATCATTTTTGGTGATCACGCCACCAGAAAAAGGCTGAAGGAGATAAACACAGAGAACATCCAGCTTCTACTAAGCCAGATATCCAGAGACACAGAGGCTCCCAAGACCTCACCATTGAAGTAGAACTAAAATGATCCCAATGTGGCTCAGGGAAATTCACGGAAGAGGGGGTGGAAAGAGTGTTAGAGCCACAAGTTGGGTCATTATGCACAGAGACTTGGCCTATCCCCCATAACTCTTGACTACCCCCACAATCCATGACCCATATTCCCCATTGATGAGGGTCCCTTTGGCAGAGGGAGGACAGGGAGGAGGATAATGGAGTCACTATTATGAATGTAAAATTAGAATAATATAAATAAATTTTAAAAACTAAAGTAAATATAGTAAAAAAATATTCTTAATTTATGAAGCCATCAGAAATGAAGTGGGAGAGGAAAGCTTATAGATGGTGGAGATTCCTGTGACTTACTGCACAGCCTGCCATGGAGCACAGTGTGGTCCCGAAACCAGCCTCACTGTCAGGGAATGCATTGCCAAGGAAACTGGCCTGGGAGTCTCCTTGGTGACAGCACAGCAGCTTTTCTGTGGGCTGCAGCAGTCAAGAAAATGGGTTCTGGTGGCCTTGCATACGTCATACCACTAACTGGAGTCATTTGAATTTCTCAGGCTCCTTGGCCCATGCTCCTCTTGTGGAGACCCACACAAGTATGACTTTCATACTGCATGAGTGCAGACAGAAAGATTTGTGTGTACACGAGGTGGAAAGGAGGCTGGAGTCTAGCCAAGTTGCGCCCCCTTGGGAAGGTTGAAGTCTGGTGCTTTGCTGGGACATTTCCCAGTGGGCAGGTTCAGTATCTACTGCTCGCATTGTCGTATCGTTGCTGTGTCACCTCGCAGGTGCACAGTCCAGGCTGGACAGCTCTCAGCATGGCCTGCTGCGCTATTGATTGAGCAGCTATCCACCCCAGCAAAGTCCCTGGGTGCGTGGGTAGTCACAGTGCTTCAGCGTCCCTTGCAGCTCTTTGAATTTTCATTTTAAACGTTTTTTTTTTTTTTTTAGTCCAAGTTTCTGCCCCTCCTTAATTAAGAGCATTGCAATTAGTTAGGAAAAAGAGAGAAGGAGCAGGGTAATAGTACAGGGTAGAGTGCAATTAGTACACGCAGTGCAACCACTCAGGCTGGCCTTGCTGCTTCCAAGCCTGCTTTGGTAGAGATTCCTGCTTGACATTCTGTGCTAGGAGGACAGGGAGATGGGGACAGATCAGCAGGTGAAAGACAGGCAGCAGAGAGTGAAAACACATCACCCCGAGCCCCATTATCCTTCCAAATTATCTTGGTTCAAAGCAACCTTGTGCAACTCAATTTGCCTAATATAGATTCTCTATTAATATCACGTCCCCAAGGCCTGTGGGTGAGTTATACTGCATATCTGAATTTATTTTCAGAATCCTCCTGAGAGATTGTATCATGCACGTATTTCTACTGAGCCAAAGCTCTGGGGAATATGTGGGCTCTGATTTTGAAATGGTTGTTAAGAATAAGTACTGAGGGCTGGAGAGTTAAGACACTTGCCTGCAAAGCCAAAGAACCCAGGTTCAATTCCCCAGAACCCACATAAGCCAGATGTACAAGGTGGTGCATGTGCTTGGAGTTCATTTGCAGTGGCTGGAGGCCCTGGCATGCCCATTCTCTCTCTTTCTCTCTCTCTTTCTCCCTACCTCTTTCTCTCAAATAAATAAAGAAATAAATAAAAATAAAGTATTAATTTTTGTAAAAAAAAAAAAAAGAAGAAAAAATACTGACCATCATGACATTTCAGAAAAGGCATCTGTATCAGTTTCTTACTTATTGCTCAGAAAGAAAAACAAAACAAAACAAACAAACAAACAAACAAAAAAAACACTGACCAGGAGCTAAGGAAGGAAAGGGTTTATTTTCAACTTACACTCTTGAGGGGAAGTTTATTTGTTTATTTATTTATTTATTTATTTATTTATTTATTTATTTATTTGAGACAGAGAGAGGGGGAGAGAGAGTGAGAATAGGCTCACCAGGACCTCTAGCTACTGTAAACAAACTCCAGACTCATGCGCCACCATGTGCATCTGGTTTACGTGGGACCTGGAGAATCGAACGAGGGTCCTTAGGCTTCGCAGGTGTGCGCCTTAACCACTAAGCCATCTCTCCAGCCCTTGAGGGGAAGTTTTCATTAAGGCGAGGAAGGCATGACGGGCCTGAGCAGGAAGCCAGTGTCACACCTTCACATCAACAGGGAAGAAACAGAGCAGGAACACCTAATGGGACTGGAATAGAAAACCTCAAGGTCTGCCCCCAAGGACCCACTTCCTCCAGCAAGGCTCCACCTCCTAAAGGTCCCATAACCAGACCAAACAGTGCCACCAGCTGGGAATTGAGTATTCAAACATGCGAGTCTATGGAGGACAGTTGACATTCAAACCACCACAGCACCTATTTAAGATGTAGGAAATAACTAGCTTAGCTAATGAAATAAAGGAATTCAGGCAGTAACATAAGAAGCCACACAAATGTGAGCACTTCTACGAAGAAAGGGCTGAACACGAGAGTGCCAGCAGATAAGGGCATGATGTCACGTGCCCAGGCAGTACTAAAGGTCTCCTGTCACAGCTATACTGGGCATGTGACCATCTAACTTCTCTAGCAATGTTGTCTTCCATCTTAGGGTAATGCTGATAGGAAAAACCATAATCAAACAAGCTCCAGAGTCTGAATTATGACCAGGGGAATGGCATCACAAAAAAAAAAAAAAAAAAAGTCCACAAGAACATTATCCAAGCCATGCCACACTGTCATACTATAATGGTGATTGTCAAGTCATCTTTGATCCAATATTCAGCCACATGAATTATTTAAAGCTTATTCTCAGATGAACAGGTTAAAATGTTTTCTCTGACCAGTAGGTACTTCCAACCTTTGGTGTTTTTTTTTTTTTTAATTTTTTTGTTTATTTTTATTTAGTTTTTAACATGCATATGTGTATATTTGCAATGTAGGCTTGTACAGTGCATTTTCCTAGTGACCTGCATTCTGGTTTTAGTTAAGAGATTCCTAACTGCATCATAAAAGCATGCAAACCAGTTTAGAAGGGAAATATATCTGATATTTACTGCATGCTGCTGGGTACTGTTCACTTAAAAGACTCCATTATAACAGTACTTCCTTAAAGGTATCAAAACTGAATGCTTACAACACCTACACAAAAGGGCTAGCTGTGGACTGACCTGGGTGAGCCTGTTCACACGGTCTCACCTTCTAGACAGATGTGCCTATGGATGACATTGCAGCTGCCCAGATTTTAGGAACCATAAACTTAATGTCAGGCACCCATAGGACCTAACTGAAGGTTCTTTTCTGAACAACAAACAATGGTACATTTTAAGGTTATCTTTCACAGACCTATAGGCTCATGCTGACCTTTCCACGTGGCTGAGTTTAATTATAAATTGGCGTGCTTACATAAACTCCAGATATTTTTCTTATATAACTTCCCATTCCTTTTCATTTGCTTATGCAGTAATGGCCACAATCTTTATATTTTTCAGAGTTCTAGAAGCCTGTACATTATTTGTTGACAATGCTGAGTCCTGGGGAGGTGGCGGAGCGTGGGGGAAGTATCTTTGACAGCTGGCTACTCCCTAGTAGCCACCAGCTCCACTAGCCTTCCCGATGACCATCAAGAAGGCCACAGAAGGTCAACACCAGACGAGACCCCTGCTTGGTCATGGCAGCCCAGGCTTGCTCATTGATAACCGCTCCTGATCCAGGGTTGAAAGAGAGAAGGGGTCTGCGCAAACATGCGGGTGGCCAGATTGCCCTTCCCAAGAGTGATGCCTGTTTCTCCAGTGACAACTGGCCTCCACCTGTTCCCCTCATGTGCCAGACAGAAATTAAGGTATCGAATATCAGAATTAATCGTACTTCCTAGCAATGCCCGGTCCTTGAACACATACTCAATTCACTCTACAATCACCTAGTTCAAGTTCAAATCCTCCGACAACAAGCTCTCCTGACAGACTTTCACTGGATGCCCTTTGCTTTCCCATGGAGCTCAGGTTCTCGCACTGTACCAGGTTAATAAGCCTACCTCTGTTAACATGAACGCTTCCTAATGCTCTTACACAGCACGCACCGATTGTCTTTCATGGGAGTTTTCAGTTGTGACTGCTCAGCCCTAAGTGGGACATCTATGACACCCTCTCCAAGGCCCAGGGAACATCACAGAAGAAAGAATGTAAGAGCTGGGGAGAAGGAAGGAATGTTGTGGAATGCTGTTTTCCTGACGTGGCATGGTTGTAGGATTCATGAGCTCACAACAGTTTTGGTAACCTGCACAAGACATGTACAATATTGGTCCCATCAACATTCTGCAAGGATTGGGGGGGGGGAGGTCATGAGCTCCATCCCTCCCCAAGAAGCTCCTGGTGGCTAATGGTAGCTGGTGTAGCCACTGGTAAATTGCCCGTGCTCCCATAAATGATGCCCCCCCCCATGCTTATGCACGCAACCCTAATTAAATTCACTGGGTCACAAGCAAAAAGAATACATGGTAGTAGAAGGGGGACCAGCTGGGAAGAAGAAGGGGTTCAGTAAGAGTGGGAGGGGGGCCAGGGAGTGAATAAATATGCATGAAATTGTCAAAAATATAAATTTAAAAAGAGTTTCACTCGGCTAAAATATACGGGTACCTTAGGGTAATTGAGGGTAAATTGATTTAAAAACCACCTGGCAATAACTTGTAAGTTGATGTCTAGGCTTAACTTTAAGAAATAGGTGAGTTTCTGGGCTGGAGAGATGGCTCAGTCATTAAGGGCGCTTGCTTACAATCCCAATGATCCAGGTTCAAATCCCAGCATCCATGTAAAGCATTTGGAGTTCATGTGCAGTGGTGGGAGAGCCTGGCCCACCCAATCCCCACCCCTCTGCTTGCAAATAAATAAAAATATATTTTTAAAAGGAAAAAAACATATGAGTTTATGAAAACAAACAAAAACTAAAACAACTTTCTGCAATGTTTGCAACAAAGCGAGAGGCCTTGTTCATGACTGCAACTAGACAATTTCTCCCAACCATTACAGGTAAATTACACTTGTGGAAGGTTATATATTATCAAATGTTCTCATTGCCAGTAAGTGATAGTTTAATGTGTCTTTTATTATGCAAAGGATACTTCAGAACCTCATCTTGTGGTAGAATTTTGTCATTTGGTCTGTGGATAGCTGGCCAGGGTTTTTCATCCCCTCTTGGGAAATGGCTATTTCAGGGTTTGGCTTTTCCCTATATGCAGATGTTGTCTTCTTAACTGAATCACCTACATAAACTAGCACCATCGATTCAACTGGCAGGTAAAAGAAGTTGAAAGTCTGTACAGGTCAAAGTAGCAAGCCTTTAAAAAACTTTCTGGCATGTGTGCATGTAATATGTGTGGTATGTGGTGTGGTGGTTGTATGTATGGTGAATGCACAAGTATGTGCAGATGTGTGTGTTCCGTGCACATGCATGTGGAGGCTGGAGAACATCAAATGTCCTCTTATATTTATGTTCTGATATGTTTCCTTGAGTTGAAGTCTTTCTCTAAACCCAGAGCAGCCGTTTTTGATCAAACTGGCTGACCAGGGAGTCCCAACCATGCTCCTGTCTCTGCCCTCACTCTCCTCCCACTGCACTGGGAATATAGATATGTGTGATCATGCTGGCTTCTTAAGTGGGCACTGGGAATGGACCTCAAGCTCTCATGCTACTGTAGCTAGCAGTCTTACTGCTGAGCCATCTCCCCACCCCACAAGCCTTTTTTAAAGCCAAGCTTTCGACACGTTCATCCTACATTTGTTCCACTTTCTCCATTTCCTCCCACTCCACCTATTTTATTCCTTGTCTTGGTTTTTTTCCACTGTTTTTTATTAAAAATGTTTGTTTATTTACTTATTTAAGAGCAATAGTCAGAGAGAGAAAGAGGGAGAGAGAGAGAGAGAGAGAGAGAGAGAGAGAGATGGGTGTATCAGGGCCTCTAGCCACTGAAAATGAACTCCAGATGCTTGTGCATCTGGCTTACGTGGGTCCTGGGAATCGAGCCTCGAACATGGGTCCTTAGACTTCACAGGCAAGTGCTTAACTAGCAAGCCATTTCTCTAGCCCTATTTTTACTGTTTTATATCTATCTCCATGTATCTGACTTCTGTGTGCCTGATATAAAGAGCTTGAATGTTGGAGAAACAGAATGTTCACATAATGCAGCCTCATCACTTACAGGGGACACAGAGCCAGCTCAGAGCAGTGAGGAGACTCACTGACACCCACACGGCAAGGCCACTCCCGAATTATCAGCACCCTCACATCAACCATCTTTGAGCCCCACACTATCCACTGGGCTCTGCACTCAAGACTCACCGCTCCTTACAAGATACTGTTATTCCATTTCACTTCAGAAATTACTGTATTCTTTTATAATGGCATTTAGTTGTTTGGGATTGCCCATGGTCTCTGAATATATTTCTCAGGAATGACAGATGAATGTCAATGGAGAGGGGAACCACTGTGTGTGTGATCTGTGATTTCAGTGAAGCTGTAGACAAGTTATCAGAGAAATGGATCACTTACTTTATGGAGGCTTGAAGCTTCTCACACAGGACAGTGAGGACAGACACAACATCGTCACAGAGGGCCTCTACTGTTAACCCTTCAAAACAGAAGAGGTGACAAGAATTAGATATGGGTGGGGCACAGGGGACTCCCTTAATGTCATTCCCAACCTGTGCTTCCTCTTGTGCTCAGGACTGAAATATGATTTTATTTTTAGATGTGAGACCTCTCTTAGGCTGTCAGAGCAATCAGAGGAAAGATAAGAGTGAAACAGAACCATTCCCCCTAATGGAAAACACTCAAAAGATAGTCTACAGGCTGGAGAGATGGCTTAGTGGTTGAGGCACTTGCCTGCAAAGCCAAAGGACCACAGTTCGATTCCCCAGGACCCATGCAAGCCAGATGCACAGGTAGTGTATGTGTCTGGAGTTCAGGCCCTGGTACGCCCATTCTCTATATCTGCCTTTCTCTCTCTCTCAATAAATAAAAATAATAAAAATATTTTAAAAAGATAGACCATGAAGAAAAGATCATATTCCATTATAAGTACAGTTTATTGACACTTAATGCAAAGCTATATGGTGAATTGCTTCCACTCTTCTTTTGGCAAATGAGATGACACTTCACAGAACTATGGAGTTAAGTGGAACAGTAAGTGAAAACAGTTGTTGCTTTATTTTTATTTACTTGAGAGAGAGAGGTGGGGAGAATGGGTGGGCCAGGGAGCCTTGCCACTACAAACAAATTCCAGGTGCATGTGCCACATTGTGCATCTGGCTTTACCTGGGTTCTGGGGAATCAAACCCAGGCCTGCAGGCTTTGAAAACAAGCACCTTTAACCACTGAGCCACCTCTCCAGCCCGCAATTGTTCTTTGAGGATCTAAAGGGCTAGATAGCTGATGAAAGTGCAAATGAATGAATGGCCATGAAGTCAAGAAAGATGGAGGGAAAATAGCAAGAATGTAAGAGAGAAAATAAATCTTGAGTTGGAGGAGGGTAGGGAAAGGAAGCAAACAGTTGATCCTCACAGGCTAAGATCTCAAATCAGGAAATGCAAAAAAAGGAGCAGTGACATGATAAGATTCAATTATAAAGCAATTTTTAAAATAAATAAATTCTATAAGTAGTCCTTTAGCTGAATTTTGAAGAAACTTAAAATGAACTTCTCCATCTTTTTCTGTTTTTACATCTTATTCAGGATGGCTTTGAACTTAAAAAGTTCTTTTTGGAGGCTGAAAAGATGGCTCAGTGGTTAAAGGCACTTGCCTACAAAGCCAAACACCTAAGTTCAGTTCCCCAGTATCCATGTAAAGCCAGATGCACAAAGTGGCATATTCATCTGCAGTTTGTTTGCAGCGGCTAGAGGCCCTGGCACACCCATTTTCTCTTTCTCTCTCTCTCTACTTGCAAATAAATAAATAAATAATAAATATATTAAAGTACTCTTTATTTTTTTATTTTTGGTGTGTGTGTGTGAGAGAGAGAGAGAGAGAGAGAGAGAGAGAGAGAGAGAGAGATTGTGTATGCACATGCTCATTGTGTAAGTGCAGGTGTCCACATGCCATGGCATATGTAAAAGGTTGGAGGTAGGGGTTGTTCCACTTCGTCTGAGGCAGGGTCTCTTGTTCTTGTGTTTCATTGATATTCACCAGACTAGCTTGTCTGTGAGCTTCCAGAAAATTCTCTTGTTTCTGCCTCCCATCCAACCGTCAGTATGCTGTGATTACAGAGGCCGGCCACAGTGGCTTCTGGCTTTGACATGGAGTCTTGGGATCTGAATTCAGGCACTCCAGGCTTGAGTGGCAATAGCTTTATCCCCTCAGCCATCTCCCCAGTGCCCCTTGAACTTCTGACCCTCTTGTCTCAAGTTGCCAAGCAGCTTGGATTACAGGCATGGACCACTACACCTGGACAACTAATGTGCTTTTAGAGACGTAGCCTGAACCAAAAGCACCGCAGCTCCCTTTCAGCTTATAAGAGCATCCTCCATGACAGTGAAGCTTTTATGAGAATGCAGTAGTCAACAAAGGAGGAAAGAACAGGTGGACAGTCCTGTAGTACATCAAGGAGCGAGTCAAAAACTGAAAAGACACTACAACATTGTCTGGCACAAGGCAGGTTGGGACCAAAGCCACTTCAGCAATGTTTTTGAGTAAATGACTTAAAGCATTTTGTTCTCTTTTCTTCCACTCCCTCTTTTTTCTTTTCTTCTAATTGTGGCTGTTTAACTCTCTCCCACCCCCATTTTGTTTGTTCCCTTTGTTATTTTCTTCCTATTGCAACTCCTCCCTACTTTTATTATCAAAAATCATAAGCATGGATTTTTTTCTAGTATATTTTAATGTGTGTGTAGGGGGGTGGACATGCATATGAGTGTCTGTGTATGTGTGTGTGTCCATGTGTGTAGAGGCCAGATGACAGCCTAAGGTGTCATACTCAGGAATGTTGTCCATCTTTTCGGAGACAGGGTCTCTCATTGGCCAGAGACTTACCAAGTAAGATGGCCAGTGAGCTATAGAGATCCCCCTGTCTCCACCTCCTAAGTGCCAGTATTCAGGCATGCGCCGTCACACCTGGCTTTTGACATGAGCACTAAGGATTGAACTCAGGTCCTCACACTTGTATGGCAAGCACTTTACTGACTGAACTCCCTTTACAGCCCCTCTAGTATTTTTTTTCAAGCATTGAATATTCTGAAATACAATTTATATTTAAAATTTTTTAACTAAATGATTTTAGTTTTTCTTATCTTTTTTAGAAAATATTTTGGCATCAAAGCAGTTTTTAAAAAAACAAATTGCCTGTCAATGTTACGTTGATCATTATTTGGATCATCATGTAGGTTAGAAAGTTCCTTAATTTGATTTCACCTGCAGCTTAAATTGCATTGTCTATAAGACATTTTGGCAATTGATTCATTTTTTGACAAGAAATTGATACTTGTCAGCCAAGTGGTGGTATATACTTGTAATCCCAGCTCTTGGGAGGCTGATGTAAGAGGACTGCAAGTTCAAGAGCAGCCTGAGCTACAGAGCAAAACTCTGTCTCAAAATGAATGAGTGGAAAAAGAAAGAAAAAATGAAAAAGAAACAAATAAGAAGTTGTTATTGGTAAACTGGTATAGTAGTATTGTTTGCCAATCAGATCGCTGTAGCTTTCTACCCAATTTTCATGTTAGTAATTAAATGTGGATCCATGGAGAGAGGAAGGAAAAACAAAAGGAAGAAAAGAGGGAGAGAGGAATAAAGGAAAGGAAGAAAAGAAAAAGACAGGAAGGAAGGAAGGTTCCAAATGGGAGGAATGTGAAGAGCTAATCTCCCTTAACACAGTTGGAACAGGAATGGGTGCAGTTGGCATGAGCGTGTAGGAACAGAAGGAAGACAGCAGCTGACTAAATAATACTAGGCAAGGCAAAGCGCCCAGGTTGACTGGTAAACTAACCTGAGAGCTCCTGCCATCTACACACCCCCAGTTCCAAGTGCAAAGTAGTTATTCTTACACCTGCCTATTAAATCAACTAATAAAATTGAACCCAATACCTTGACTCCCGAATTCCTGTGGAACATCTGGGTTTTCAATTATCTATTGAGGGAGACATATACAGACAATTAGGAGAGTTAGGCAAGGCAAAGTGTGGGCTCTCTTAGACAACAGGAAGTTCTAGGCATCATGAATGCTCTGGGCTTAGCTTCCTTTCATAAGTAAACCTCCCCCATGCTTGGTAGTGAGGCCGACCAGCATGGGATTAGTTTAGCCACCCAGGATGCCACCGGACTTGTGCAGTCAACATGCCCGTCTCCTAAACAACGCTCCTACCAACCTGCTGGGCACCTGGGCTCCTCACTTATACCAAGCTACGCGTACACCCCACTGAAGACAATGAACCTAGGACCATTATACCTGACCAGTACCTGTTGGAATATGTTCTTACATAGATGAGGACCAGAACAGCATGAGGCCATCCAGCCTGAGCTGGTTTGGGGTACATGTGCAGTAAGGCAAACTGTGTCCTCTAAGTGAACTTTTAGGGAGAAACCCCTATTTACCATCCTATGCCTATGAGCACCTGAGAATAGATAGGATTAAAATCAGATGCGGCATGGAAGGAACACGTACAGTAGAGAAAATGTTACATATCCCAAACCTGTTAATCAACCCAGTCTAGACCCCTAGCAACCAATCCATCCTCCTCTAGTGACCCTATAAAGAGAAGTCCCCAGCAAATGGTTGTGTACTCTTGACTCAAGTGGCCCGCTGGCCCTTTGGTGGTGTATTCAAACACTTACTATTGATATGTCTCAATGAAGTGTCTTTCTGTATAACTGCTTGTGTGGACCTTTCTAGAATTCTTTGAGTAAGATGCCAAGAACCTGGAAACACCCGGAGACCACTGGTAACAGTAATAATTCGCAGCTCACTGTCTTTCTGGGAAAGACTTTGATGTTTAGAACTGAGTTCCCTCAGTTCACAAAATAATTCATTCAAGAGCCCACCCATTTCCTGGAAGTTTAGGCTCTGTGGTACCCTGGGTAATAATTAATTGTTAATAAAAATTAATAAATTAATTTTAAAATTTAATAAATAATTAGCAGCCAGATTGCTGGGTAATAACTTGGGGCAATTCGCACTTGAAGAGGTGTGTTAATCATTGCACAGACAACAGTTCATTCCACAGTCATAGACTACATACACTGTGTGCTTGGCCCTAACAGAGTAAGACTTAGCCAGAAAGAGGGATTAGGCCTGCTGGACTTCAGAATACAGGTTCAAAGATGATCACAGAGCAGAAGCGTTAACTTCCTGATTAATGAGGGAACAGATTAATTCCTATCTATCAGATCAGCCGCTCCTGGTTGCTGCTGGGTAGATCCAGTAAGGTAAAAACATTACCTGGAAAAACTATGTGTGTGTTAGTGTGAGTGTGTGTGCGCTTGCTATCTTTATATTCCTTTCTAAATATGTTATACCACTAGCTGATGCATTATAATATGATGATTATCCTCTACTTAAAACTTCAAAAATAAGATGAAATAGACATAACTCAAGCAGATGTTGAGATGTTTCATTTAATTATCACATTTTACAACATTGAGGTATTAATAATAGAGATTTGGTCATGTTACCATGTAGCACAGATGGAATGTGACTTCATACTAATATAAGAATTCTTAATATCTTAGACTTCCATTTTTCTCCTAATATGGTTTCTATTTTATAGACTTTTAGAGATAGTGTTTCCATACCCATCATATTCAAAATTCTAGTATAAATGAAATTGCTTTCAACAAGGGGTAAGCTAAAGTAATAAAGATATCTCAAATTAGCAATTTTTTTTTATCAGAAACGGGCTTTGGGCACAGCAAGCAAAAAAAGAAAAAAAAATCAATATTTGTTTTTCCAGATTAATGCTATTTTCAGCACAGGCCGCCAGAGCATGCATGAATGGAGACGTGGCCTGGGAGCCAGTCGGGGTTCAGCGATTAGTTTTGTCTTGTTCATGTGAAGCTCATTAACTTTAGATTTCAATTTCATCCCTCTGGGCTTTGTCTTCTCATTTGCAAAATAAGAAATGAAAGAATTTGACTTGATGATCTGTAAGGTTCCCCCCCCAACACTATGGTTTTCTAAAACTTAAAAAAAAAAAGATTGAAGTTAAAAATGAGATATATATGAAATTAAGCAGGAAACCTTAATTTCTATCAAAAGAATTAGCTGAGATATTTCTGACTCCAACTAATATTTTCTGTTTAAAAGAAGAAAACAAGGCTGGAGAGATGGCTTAGCGGTTAAGCGCTTGCCTGTGAAGCTGAAGGACCCCGGTTCGAAGCTTGATTCCCCAGTACCCACGTAAGCCAGATGCACAAGCGGGCGCATGCATCTGGAGTTCGTTTGCAGTGGCTGGAGGCCCTGCTGCACCCATTCTCTCTCTCTCTCTCTGGCTCTTTCTCTGTCTGTTGTTCTCAAATAAATAAATACAAATAAAAGAAGAAAACAATAAACTCATGTCATTTCAGAGTATTCCATGCAAGATTTTATGTGTCCAGTGGGAAGCAAGAGGGGCCCGAATTTGGGACTTCCAGCAGGCAGTGACAGACACACATCACCAAGTCCTATGCAAACATGCGGGGCAGTGACTCACCGTGTTCTCCTGTCTTTGTCGCAACTGCAGAGACAGGTCACTCAGCATCTGGCTGAGAGTAGCCCTCACCGCAGTGTTTATGCTACGCTGGTGACAGCTGCATGTGTACGTCTCAATGCACACCTGACAAGGAAACAAGACAGCAATGCACAGGCTCCAGGCATCAGATCACTTCATCCCCAAATGCTCTTTGCCATTAGCCATGGAGTTTTTTTTTTTTTTTTTTTTTTTTTTTTTTTTTTTTTAGATAGGCTTTTACTTACATGTGACCCAGGCTGGCCTGGAACCTGAGATCCTTCTGTCTCAACCTCCAATCCTTCTTAACCAGAGAGTCAGACTGCCTTTGGACTTGTTATTAATGAAAATAACTAAATGTGATGAAAACGTCTAGAAATCTATCATTAATCATACAGGGAAATTAATATTTCCTTAAGAATTAATGCTCTTAAACTTATTCTTCGTGACAGAATACAAATTAGTGAGCTTCTAAGAGGCAAGGCAGGTGGCTGGAGAAAGCTTTATGTCATAAGAGAATTTATTAACTCATGGGTTATAAAGTGTAGGGAAGGGTTATGGAAACCTTTTTCCTGAGCTATAATGAGTTTGACTTTGGGTCAACTGTCACTGAGCTCTGTGAACATTAATAAAGGTAGACTAGTGTGTGTGTGTGGGGGGGCATTTTCTGATCACTGGGCTGCACCTTAATCAGGATGACAGGGAATCAACTCTGAAACCTGGTGGGAAAAGACAGGTTTGCGTTTCACTGGGAACAGGGAACCCTGAAACTGAACACATCACCTGAGGGAAGTGTTTGTTTATGGAGTTCTTGCAAAAACAGGTGATCTTATTAGCGGTGTGTGTGGAGCTCTAAAGCCAGGGTGATTCTCATTCTGGAACACTGATCTGCCATCTGAGAGCCAGAGACCTTGGACTGCTGTGAGAACGCAGAAATCCCTTGCCAGCCGTTCAGTTCCCTCTGTACAGCGTCCTGCTGAGTGAACACACCAGCTGGGGCCTCCCTGGAGCCGTAAGTCTGAATGTCTTGCTGAGCCTAAAAAGGCTCCCAGGTGATGATTGATGGGGAAACTCCAATTTTAGGGGAAAAAAGTGTTTGATAATGATACCACTGGATGTCATGACCTTTCAGGGTTTATGGCCCCTAATTAATTTTTGAAGCTATGAGGATGGGCTTAATAATGAATGAACGCTTTAAACTTGCCTGCTCCCCCCACCCTTCCATTCAGTATTCTGTTCTTTTGATTTCACAAAGACAGACATGGGACTAGCTCCCAATATCTATCTATCATGAAAGTGGCTGAGACACGAGAGACTAAGGATTAATGTTTGCTGTTGTTATTGCTCAAGGTGTGAGAACTTTTTGACAAGCTTCACCTATAATCTTTCTGCAAAATTAATCAAATAAAAGCAAATGTTGTCTTCTCCTTCTCCTCTTTCTTCTTATCTTAAAAATATTTTTATTAGCCGGGCGTGGTGGCGCATGCCTTTAATCCCAGCACTCGGGAGGCAGAGGTAGGAGGATCACCAAGAGTTCGAGGCCACCCTGAGACTACATAGTTAATTCCAGGTCAGCCTGGACCAGAGTGAGGCCCTACCTCGCAAAAAAAAAAAAAAAAAAAAATTTTATTATTATTTATTTATTTATTTAAGAGAGAAAGAGAGAGAAAAAGAAGCAGAGAGGCAGATATAGAGAGAATGGGCATGCCAGGGCTTCCAGCTGCTGCAAACAAACTCCAGACGCATGTGCCACCTTGTGCATCTGGCTTATGTGAGTCTTGGGGAATTGAGCCAGGGTCCTTAGGCTTTGCAGGCAAATGCCTTAACCACTAAGCCATTTCTGTAGCCCTCTTCTTATTTTCTTTCAGTCTAGGGATGGAACCCCTAAGCAAGCAATTCTTTATAATTTACCCACACTCCAACTCTCCAAAGTAAATATTTTTAATTTATATCTTATAAACAAGATTAATATTTCAAAAGGACATTTAAAACTCAATATTGTACTTGAATGTTGACCTAGACTGATTCATTTTATAGTTAAAAATATAGCCAAGTTATATTTATTTTTGTAAGACTACTTAGGACATGTCAATTATAAGCTCATATTCTCAAATGATTATGGATTATAATGGATTTAAAGACACAATAATTGATACCTGCTTTTAGAAAGGCATTTTAAGCCCCCGAGCTTCTCTTTAGGCATGTGATAAAATAATTTAAAACCTTTGAAAAGATTTCTAAATGAGTGCAGCATTGCACTTTGGTGAAACTAAATTCTCTGCAGTCTAATTAGGCATACTAGCACCATTTGTCGTTTATAATTTAACAATTTTCTTTACCTTATATTTTTCCAGGAAATCTTGCTAGCTGTTGGTGTTTAAGATGTGCAGGTTTTACATATATTTATAGAGGAATTTTAAACCATGAAAGCATGGGAGATGAAAGGGAAGCTATTCTGAGCACTCACCTACACAGTTAATATAAATTCTCTTGAACATTGAAAAATACACACTAGACAACCTCCCTTTAGATACATGAAAGTAAGTATACCCGAGGAATCTGATTTTATATGAGATGGTGCCATAAAGAGAGAACTCTGAAAATACCAAGCTTTTTTTTGCGGGGGGCGGGGAGGGAAGGGCTTTAATGTCACATGGTTTTTCGTTTCTAATACTCAGGCATAGCATTGGACATGACTTATCACAGGAGGTAGTTTTATTAAGGGAAAACGTGAGCATATTAACTGAGTGAAGAAGAAAAAGTGTTAATTCAAGAAATTTATTCTACCCAAAATGGGAATATGTATGACTGAATATGACAATTGTTAAAGATAAAAATTATCATCTTGGGCTTGGAGAGCTGGCTCAGTGGGTAAGGTGCTTGCCTGCAATGCCTGATGACCCAAGTTCGATTCCCCAGTGCCCCTGTACAGCCAGATGCACAAAGTGGTGCATGCATCTGGAGTTCATTTGTAGTAACTGGAGGCCCTGGCAAATCCATTCTCTCTCTCTCTCTCTCTTTCTCCCCTTGCAAATAAATAAATAAAATATTTTCTTAAAAAAATTCTAGGCGGGCGTGGTGGTGCATGCCTTTAATCCCAGCACTCGGGAGGCAGAGGTAAGAGGATCACCAAGAGTTCGAGGCCACCCTGAGACTACATAGTTAATTCCAGGTCAGCCTGGACCAGAGTGAAACCCTACCTTGCAAAACCAAAAAAAAAAAAAAAAAAAGTTCTCATCTCTCTGATAGCCTCTCTGCCTTTAGGTACTCAGAAAGAAAGAAATGCTTTATCAGCCAGCCTGGTGTCTCAAAAAGAACAGTTTCTTAAGCTTCCTGCAGTTAAAACAAGTCAGCCAATAGTCTGTTACCAAAACTAAGGGTTCCAGTTTAAATCTGAACACTTAATATTCAAGACCAGAGGTTTTCTTTTAATGTATGAATGTTCTTCTACCACAAGGCAGGACTAAGATAAGCACCTTGGATAAGAGAATACCAGGTCCAGGGCTGGAGAGATGGCTTAGCAGTTAAGGCATTTGCCTGCAAAGCCAAAGGATACTGGTTTGACCCATGTAAGCCAGATGTATAAGGGATGCATGCATCTGGAGTTCGTTTGCAGTGGCTGGAGGCCCTGGCATGCCCATTCTCTCTGTCTCTCTCTCTCTCTCAAATAAATAAATAAATAAAATATTTTAAAAATGTTTTAAAAAAAGTATACCAAGTCCAAAGGCAAGCTGAGTTTCTGAGTAGACGCCTGTGGTGTCATCTTTTATTTTATTAGTTATTAATTTATATTTTGGTTTCTTTCAAGGTAGGGTTGCAATTTAGCCCAAGCTGACATGGAATTCACTAGGTAGTCTCACTCTGGCCTCAAACTCACAGTGATCCTCCTACCTTAGCCTCCCAAGTGCTGGGGTTAAAGGTGTGCGCTACCATGCCCTAGCATCATCCTACCTCACTGTGAAGCCCTTGGCTTTTGTCCTACAGAACTTACAAGCCTCACACCTCAGCCAGAAGTGCAAAGGGCCAAATGAAATACCTTGTGAAAAGCCATAGGCCCCTGATCGGCAGGGAATGCACGAAGACACAGGGCAGCAAGGAGGGCCGTAATGGACATTTTGATCATTTCATGCATTTGAGGACATCCAGCTTTACATGCTAAACACAACTGAGAGTAAAAACAAATGGTTAATGAAGCCAAACATGCTCGTGAGAAGGAAAAGAGCAAGAGAATGCAAGTGTGCACACATGCCTAAGCAATAAAAGTTAGACATCACTGGGTGAGGGGACTATGCATAACAGTACCAGGTTAAACCCAAGTTTGGATCGTAACATTACTGAAAACCAAGGAACATAGTGGAACATAGTGGATTCAGTATACATTGGCCAAAGCAGGTATAATTTTTAAAGAGATGCCTCAGGAGAAATTTGCTTAGCTTTGCAAAGTACATGTGACCTTCAGTTTGCCAAACTATACGTGTGCTTTTCTCTTCCTTATGTGAATGATGTTAATGGCATTACTATATCTTTAAAAAGTGTGAGGCACTGAATCAAAGGTTCATAAAGAGAAGAGCTGGTATACTGCCAATTGGAAAAAATAGAGATGAAAAATAGTTAAGGGTGATAAAAATTCAGTTAGAAATTAAGCTACATAATCTTTGTCTCCACAGGATTCTGATCTGGATTTGGGAACCAGTTCAGAATCCTATGGAGACAAAGATTATGCTCTCCAGTGTCCAGCTCTCACTAGTCTTTGGCTAAAAAGGGGGTTACATACATCAAATTTACCTTAAATTAATAATGCTTATCCCATTTAAACTATGCTGACTTCACTTTCCTTCGGAGAATCTGTTCTTCTTTTGTAGAAGGTTGCAAGACTGGAGGAGAGAAACTACCCCTAGCACTTCAGGCACAGCTGAATCCACAGAGGAATTGGGGAGACCAGCAAGAGTGCTGCTTCCATGCTGAACCTGATAATCAGTGCCAAGGTGAAGGAGACAGACCCTGAGGATACTCAACACCTACCAAAGCAGAAACCTGGAGGCCCCTAAGAGCTCATCACTGCAGAAGACTTAACACTCACCCACCACGGCTCAGGGAATTTTTCGGAAGAAGGGGTGGAAAGATTATAAGAGCCACAGGACGAGACATCAAGCCTAGAGGCATTCCCTCCTCCCCCCCAAAATAACTGACTACTGCTCCCACAACCCCATGGGGAATACTGGAGAGATGGCTTAGCAGTTAAGGCATTTGCCTGCAAAGCCAAAGGATACTGGTTTGACCCATGTAAGCCAGATGTATAAGGGATGCATGCATCTGGAGTTCGTTTGCAGTGGCTGGAGGCCCTGGCATGCCCATTCTCTCTGTCTCTCTCTCTCTCTCAAATAAATAAATAAATAAAATATTTTAAAAATGTTTTAAAAAAAGTATACCAAGTCCAAAGGCAAGCTGAGTTTCTGAGTAGACGCCTGTGGTGTCATCTTTTATTTTATTAGTTATTAATTTATATTTTGGTTTCTTTCAAGGTAGGGTTGCAATTTAGCCCAAGCTGACATGGAATTCACTAGGTAGTCTCACTCTGGCCTCAAACTCACAGTGATCCTCCTACCTTAGCCTCCCAAGTGCTGGGGTTAAAGGTGTGCGCTACCATGCCCTAGCATCATCCTACCTCACTGTGAAGCCCTTGGCTTTTGTCCTACAGAACTTACAAGCCTCACACCTCAGCCAGAAGTGCAAAGGGCCAAATGAAATACCTTGTGAAAAGCCATAGGCCCCTGATCGGCAGGGAATGCACGAAGACACAGGGCAGCAAGGAGGGCCAGAATGGACATTTTGATCATTTCATGCATTTGAGGACATCCAGCTTTACATGCTAAACACAACTGAGAGTAAAAACAAATGGTTAATGAAGCCAAACATGCTCGTGAGAAGGAAAAGAGCAAGAGAATGCAAGTGTGCACACATGCCTAAGCAATAAAAGTTAGACATCACTGGGTGAGGGGACTATGCATAACAGTACCAGGTTAAACCCAAGTTTGGATCAGAACATTACTGAAAACCAAGGAACATAGTGGAACATAGTGGATTCAGTATACATTGGCCAAAGCAGGTATAATTTTTAAAGAGATGCCTCAGGAGAAATTTGCTTAGCTTTGCAAAGTACATGTGACCTTCAGTTTGCCAAACTATACGTGTGCTTTTCTCTTCCTTATGTGAATGATGTTAATGGCATTACTATATCTTTAAAAAGTGTGAGGCACTGAATCAAAGGTTCATAAAGAGAAGAGCTGGTATACTGCCAATTGGAAAAAATAGAGATGAAAAATAGTTAAGGGTGATAAAAATTCAGTTAGAAATTAAGCTACATAATCTTTGTCTCCACAGGATTCTGATCTGGATTTGGGAACCAGTTCAGAATCCTATGGAGACAAAGATTATGCTCTCCAGTGTCCAGCTCTCACTAGTCTTTGGCTAAAAAGGGGGTTACATACATCAAATTTACCTTAAATTAATAATGCTTATCCCATTTAAACTATGCTGACTTCACTTTCCTTCGGAGAATCTGTTCTTCTTTTGTAGAAGGTTGCAAGACTGGAGGAGAGAAACTACCCCTAGCACTTCAGGCACAGCTGAATCCACAGAGGAATTGGGGAGACCAGCAAGAGTGCTGCTTCCATGCTGAACCTGATAATCAGTGCCAAGGTGAAGGAGACAGACCCTGAGGATACTCAACACCTACCAAAGCAGAAACCTGGAGGCCCCTAAGAGCTCATCACTGCAGAAGACTTAACACTCACCCACCACGGCTCAGGGAATTTTTCGGAAGAAGGGGTGGAAAGATTATAAGAGCCACAGGACGAGACATCAAGCCTAGAGGCATTCCCTCCTCCCCCCCAAAATAACTGACTACTGCTCCCACAACCCCATGGGGAATACTTGCAACCCCACTGAGGAGGGTCCCCAGTGGAATGGGGGCAGAGACGAGGGAAAAAAGGGTACCAACACAGGATGTATCCATACGAAATATGTTGTTAGTGATAATAATAAAAGCAAAAACTAATAAATAAAATATATTAAAAATAAATTAAGCCACAAAAAAAGAAAAGAAAAGAAAAGAGGGCTGGAGAGATGGCTCAGCAGTTAAAGGCACTTGCCTGCAAAGCCCAAGGACTGGAGTTGTATTCCCCAGTATCCACGTAGAGCCAGATTTATAAGGTGGCACATGTGTCTGAGTTTGTTTGCAGTGGCTAGAGGCTCTTGCATGTCCTTTCTTTCTCTCTCTCTCTTCTCTCTTTCTCTCTCTTTTTTTTGGGGGGGGGTTTGGAGGTAGGGTCTCACTCTAGCTCAGGTTGACCTGAAATTCGTGATGTAATCTCAGGGTGCTGGGATTAAAGGCATGTGCCACCATGCCTGGCTTAGATCACATAATCTTTTGCCTTTTTAAAAAATAAAAGAAATGTCTTCAATATAGGGAAGTTTATAAATGCTTGAGATCACATGAGGACTTCTGGTTCTCACTGTAAGTCTAAACTGTATGGTGAATTGTGTGATGGATCAGTGGTCAGGCCACTTATTTTTCTTTTCTCACAGAGGGTCAATGGCAGCAGGTGGGCACGTAACAACAGAGAGGCACCTCTCAAATTGGTGAAAATACAGGTAGATAGAGATAGAGGGAGAGAACTGATGCTGCACCCATCCTAAAAAAAAGTGTCACCTGAGCCCCACGCCCCACGCCCCACGCCCCACAGGGAGGTTCGCTGGATTTTCTTCCGGATCTCAGCTAGAAAGGAAATTCCTCATGTGCTAGCGATACAAGGAATAGTCTATCATCCTACTTCTTGGAATCTATCCTCTCTCATGTTCTTCTTAGCTTGTGCTGGCATATAACAAATGGCTTTGAGGGGGCTGGAGAGATGGCTTAGCAGTTAAGGTGCTTGCCTACAAAACCTAAAGACCTGGGTTTGATTCCCTACTACCCACACAGAATCAGACGCCCAGTGGCACATGTATTTGGAGTTCGTTTGCAGCAGCTGGAGGCTCTGGCATACCCATTTTCTCTCTCTCTCTCTAGAAACCTGTTTGCAACCTGGGACCCCCTCCCTTGCACCTGCATTGATCTGCATGTGCACCCTGATCCACCAATGGCATACACTTCTCCTCCCTTACTGACCATTAGTCCCTCTTTGTGGTCAGTGTCTAATCAAATATGTTTTTATGTATACTTGGGATCAGAGATGGGACATTTAGCCTGGGCTGGTATTGGGTATATGCGCAGTAAGGCAACTGGGTCTGCTAAGTGAACTTTTGGAGCGAATTCCCTTTCTACCATCTTATGCCTATGCATAACTGGGAATGTTCATGATTACAATCCAGAGCGTCATGGAAAGGGACGTGCATAGTGAAGAAAACGTTATGTAACTCAAATCTGTCAATCAAAACAGAGTACCACCCAAACCATGCCCCTTTGGAACTGACCCCTCGGTCTCATGGATACCTTAAACAAAAGCCCTGGGCAATAACCTGGACCCCTTGGGTACTTTCCCTCTCAGGCGGCCCGCTGCCCCTCTTGGCAGGATGTGCAAGCTTGTACCGTGGATTTGCTCTTAATAAAGTTTCATGTTGCTTTACGTTTTGTGCCTTTTCCAGTTCTTTGAATTAGTTCCAAGAACCTGGAAGCAGAGATGATAAGTAACATCATAAGACTCCTCACTGCACTAGTGCTGGCAGGTATTCAAGGAACTAGACTTTAGGTCTACAGAGCCTCATCCTCTGCCCTATGAAGCAACCCAAAACGAAGAAGAGAGAATCTCTTATTGACATGTGTCTTCTAACTCCAACTCTGTCCTTTAAGAGCCAACAAGTAAGAGGGTAGAGGAGATGTGAAAGTTCCTTGCACTGGAAAGACTGGCTTTCTCAAAGTCTATTTGGCAGCAAGCAGTCAAAGAACACATGGGTGGGCTGGGGGTGGTGGTGCACGCCTTTAATCCCAGCACTTGTGAGGCAGAAGTAGGAGGATCACCATGAGTTCAAGGCCACCCTGAGTCTACATAGTGGTCTCAGAGTAGTCTGGCCTAGGCTAGAGTGAGACCCTACCTGGAAAAACCAAACAAATAAAACAAAGCAAAACAAAACAAAAAGAACGCATAGGTCGGAGAAGGCAAACCAGATCCATACAGAGACTTGTGCAGAAAAGACGGGAGAGGGATTCAGGCAGGCCAGGAAGAAGGAAGCTCCTCAGAGTGGGATTTCCTCATGGTCTAAACTGGTCTAAGGTAGTGGACCTGCCTGTGTGGCTAGTTATCGTTCTGGAAGATGGGTATTCTCCTTCCAGACTGCAGAGACACACATGATACTTCTGGGATGAATGAGTCGGGTCACCTGTGCATGTGTCTTCTGAATTAATCATGGGGACTATCTGTTCTCAGTTGTAGACTATTCGTGTCTCAGAAAAAAGCTGCCACATCAGAGTAAAAAGAGTACCATGGAACATTTGAAAGGTTATAGATAGCCCCAGGTTAAAAAAAATACATGAGTGACAATTAGAACCATTAAATAGATATCTTTGGTGGCAAGTCTTGAACCTCCGTCCTTTTAATCTCCCCGGATAACAAGCAGAGCTATTACTAACTCAAGATCTTCTCTGATGATACCATGATAATCAAAATAAATAAATAAGCTGCTAATACACAGAGATGCCCTAGAAAGTAGCATCTTCCTAGTAGTTTCTTAAATCTATGGACACACAAAAAAATAAATTCATCTATATTTAACTTCATCACCATGTGGCAATTATCTAACTAAATGCCTCAGATAAGGTTCAAGGAAAATATATCTCCTAAGAATTTCACTGGGTGCCAATATTATTACAGTGATATTCAACTAACATTTTCTAAGACCGAGGCTAGCCAGGGAGCAATACAGTATAGACATGAGTAGCACATGTTTGCGATGTAAAATGTCTGGCTTTGAATATGAGGCTATAGAAACCCAAGTAAGCAAATTAACTTCATTTTGCATGCACGTAGTTCTTTATTTAGCTCAGTTGTGGTAGAGATTAAAGGAGAATGTATATTGCTGCTTACAGCCATGCCCACAGAACTCAATGACTAACAGCTGTTATTAATCAGTTTTTTTTTTTTGAAAAGACACTTACATAAATAGAATGAGCAAAGGGAGGGGTCTCTGAATAAAGAAATATTATAGAAAAACAACCAAGGTCTTTGAAGCAATATTTGGCCTAAAAGTGACAGGCTACCACAGGAAAAAAACAAAAACAAAAAAAACCTGGAAGTTTCTAGCAGCCAGTAGGATCAAATGATCAGATACACGTTTGTGGCTTAGTCTTAGGTTCTCTGCCTTTGAGTTATTCAATTGAGAAGTCTAGCAGGCGTGGAGACATGCCCCCCAACCATTCTAATGGAACAACTGCATTAACCATCTTCAAATTAGCTTCAGAGAGATTTTGGCTATGACTCCATCTTTACCTTTACTGAAGACCTAGGGATTTCTACACCCTCAGCGTTTCCCTACGTTAAGGGAGCTATCTTTAGAAGATCCAACATATCTGCTCACCTACGCATAATACTGAAAGAAAACTTGGGCTTGCTTTCAATAAAGAGGAGGACTGCATATCCATCCATGCCGAGGTTTAGTAATGACAGCTCATGAAACTGAATAGTTAAAACTGGGTGTTTATCTCCATAATTGGACTGAAGGCCCTCTCTACGGGAGGGAATACATAACCGGTACTGAAAAACCTAAGTAAAAGTCTATGGTAGGTGAGGTCATGAGCCTTGGGGGTATAAGCCTGCTCATGTCTGACTAAATGTATATATTATTCCAACACTACACTAAATGTTCATGTCCACATATTAACGCTATTCTCACTTCTGGCTAGAGAAGCTTCTCTTTTCAGATGGTGATGACCACTGGGATGACACAAAAGGCAACATAGTGCTGAGAAGAAGGGATGGAGGAGTGCCTAGCACTGAAACACCTCTGTCACATCCTCCAATGGCTCAGGGACCATTATGGAAGAGGGGCGGATAGAATGGAAGAGCCAAAGGAAGGATATGACCTCCATGACAGAAATTGGCCTCGATATCCATGATCTTGCAGTGCCTAGCAATACCTTTGCAAGACCCTCAAAATAGAAGAGAAAGATGATGTCATCAAATTAGGAGAGAGACTAATGGAGAAAGGGAGGGGGATATGATGGAGACTGGAGTTCTAAAGTGGAATAGGGAAATATCAGGTGGGGTTTTTTTGGTATGTAAGATTAAAAGTCAATAAAAATAATAATAAAAAAAATTTAAAAAAAACTGGGTGTTTATTCCATAACTGTCCAATCCTTAAAAGTTGGTGATGTTTCTTATTCCTTTGCAACACAGAAGGTGCTCTTCTAGAATGCTTTCCTATTTGGAGTTTAACTAAGCAAGTTCATGTTAGACACACAAGCCCAGATTGCCTCCTTATTTACATTATTTTGAGAGCTTAATGATCCTTTTAAACTTTCAGCAGTACTTTGGGAAAATAGCCTCATTCATCATACTTTAAGTACACATCCCATTTCCTGATCAACAGGCTTCAGGGTAAACACTACCCTTGAGTAATTGTCAATGTATATGCAAGTGAGAAAGGAAAGAGCAGCCAGATCCTTCCCACCATCCCCAGAGGCGTTTTAGATGACTTACTTTATGGAGGTTTTATAAATTGCTTCTGTATTTAAAAAAATACAACAGCAAACATTTCACACTATGTGTCTGTACCTATGCAAACAGCTTTCAATGTAGACTATAGACTTCTTGTCTAATTGGCACAATTAGACTTGTCACTTCTTTTACAGCAGCAAATATGAGGCTTAAAGAGAAGCCCAAGAAAACCTCTGTGGGGCAGGATCCATTCCACTAGGGTTTCAGGGCCCATTCTTTGTGTGTAGGCGTGTTTGTGTGTATAGAAGTGTGTGTGTGTTTGTGCAGGCGCACATTGTATGTGCTTGTACATGTGTGCACATGAGTGTTGAGGGCAGAAGACAATCTCAGGAATTATTCACTTTTTGAGACATCAACCTTTTTAAAAAAAAATTTTTAAAATTTATTTGAGAGAGATAGGCAAAGAGAAAGAGAGAGAGAGAATGGGTGCCCCAGGACCTCTAGCCACTGCAAATGAACTCCAGATGCATCTGCCACCTTGTCCGTCTGGATTAACTAGGTATTGGGGAATCAAACCTGGATCCTTGGGCTTCATAGGAAAGTGCCTTAACCACTAAGCAATCCCTCTAGCCCTGACATCTAGCTTTTTTGAGACAGGGGCTCCCATTGATCTGGAGCTTACAAATTAGGTTAGACTGGCTGGCCTGTGAGCCCCAGGGATCTTTCTGTCTCTGCCTTTCCAGGGCTGGGATTACAAGTGTTTGTGCAGCTAGCATTTTTATGTTGATGCTAGGGATCAAACTCAGGTCCCCATACATGCCAAGCAAGCCCTGTGCCCACTGGGCTATCAGCCCCATGGAGTCTGTATTTTTGACCACCAAGCTTCAGGGCCTTCATTGCCATAGCCTTCATAGTCTAAGACTTTTTCTTTGGGGTCATATGACTCCTTTTCTGATTTTTAGACAAAACTGTGTCTTGATGATGCTCACTATCTGTTGTGTCTTTTTCTGATTTCTAGGAACTCTCAGTGAACACTTTTCATTACTGTTTAAGGACCACACATTTTGAATAACTCTGACTCATTCAGCATCTCATCTCTCTCCATGAGAGTAAGACAGCCCGTCACGTCCTCTCTTGGGGTAGCCCAGTCTGGAGGTCTTCCCAAAGGCACTACAACTCCTTGTTGTCTGCTTCCTAAGCTCCGTCTACATGGCAACAGCTAAGCAGTGACAAGGGACATTTTCCCATCTTCCTTCAGATGGCTAACAACATTTTGCATGCCGATCCTGCTTCATGTTATTTTCAGAAGCTATGTCCTGTTGACAAACGAATTTACAGATCATAGGAGCAATCATCATGCCTCTTCAAATTCAGTTCAAAACAATCCTGACAACTAGCCTAGTAAAACGTATCACTGTGCAAAAGAAGCGTGTTTGTGTCTTTCTCTAGTTACACATTTGGAAACTGATTCATAGTATAGTGAGGGGCCAGCTGGTTGGCTGCTGTTTCTTTATGGACGGACACATTTATTATCCCTATGCTCAAAAATGACTTCCCCTGGGCTGGAGAGATGGTTTAGCGGTTAAGGCACCTGCCTCCTAAGCCTAAGAATACTGGTTCCAATCTCCAGTGTTTCCAATCTCCAGGTCCCACGTTTAGCCAGATGCAAAGTGATGCAAGGGCTCAATGCCGCACTTGACCACATGCATCTGGATTTCGTTCACAGCAGCTGAGAGGCTGCTGGCATGCCCAACTCTATCTGTCTTCCTCTCCCTCTCTCTGTCTCTCTCTATCAGTGGTAGAATGATTTCCTGGATGTATGAATTCCTGAGTTCTAGCCCCAGTATTGGAAAAAGAAATTTCCTCTTAATTTCACTCTTCAATGCCACCCAATACCCTTGCACATGTGTATCTAATGTAAACAATGCATAGGAGTGCTGATAATGAGGCTTCCTCTTTCTCCATAATTTCAGAATTCAGAAAATCATTGCCTTTTGGGGGGTCTGAACATATATTCCTCCTGCTAGAACAAGCAGGTCCTGAAGATTCTCATTTCAAGAAACCTTGTTTGTAAGTGTTGCCAAGTTCAGCTCCAAAATGATGAGTCCAAAAGCCAAAAGCACACACAAGACATTCAGGAAGCCAGGCTTTTTGCTAGATGTGTTACTAGGGATGCAGGAAGGCGCCAGGATCTCTAGGCTACAGCAGAGATGAGAAGAACAAAGAAAGAGGCTTTTCAATGATAGCTATAAAATGTATTTGTCAGGGCTTGGGAGACAGTGATGAGATTGGATCAATAAACATCTTTTTAAATTTTGTACTTAGTTTCTTAAAAACCATTTTTACAAACCAAATGCTTTACAATGAATCTCAGGGAAAAAACTGAGAAAGCAATATGCCTGGTTAAAAAAAAAAAAAAAAAAAAAAAGACTTTTTTTTTTTTTTTTTGAAAGAGAGAGACATAGAGAGAGAGGAAGAGGGAGAGAGAATGGGCATGCCAGAGCCTTTCAGGTACTGTGAACAAACTCCAGACGTGTGTGCCCCCTTATGTGCATATGCGACATTGCACACTTGCGTCACTTGTGCGTCTGGCTAAACATGGGACCTCAAGATTTGAACAGGCATTCGTAGGCTTCGCAGGTAGGCGCCTTAACCGCTAAGCCATCTCTCCAGCCCAAGAAGTCAATTTTTATTCAAATAGCTTCTGGGATAAATCTGAGCTGGGGAATGGGGCCTGATCCAGCTTAGATTGGTTTTGAATGTATGAGCAGTAAATCCAACCATGTCCTTTGATTGAACTTTGAGGGAGAACCCCCTATTTACCATCTCGTGTCTATGTACCTCATGATGTATATATGATTCAAATCAGATATGCCATGGCTAAGAACAGACAGCACGTGGGAGGACCTGGTACTGTTATCTTTATGGTGAGAGCTGTGCATGGAGCCAGCACAAGCATGCAGAGCTCTACTACCCACGGCGTTAGGAGTAAGGATGGTGGGGCACATAGCATGCAGCCCACAGAGCAATTCCCCAGCAGAACCCCTCCCTAGAGATCAGAGAGGGGTTCATCCCTGCTGGGGATCAAGTTCCATGCGAGTCTCTAGCGCAGAGAGAGGGAAGCTGTGAGCAGGTGGCACTCACCTCAGCTATCTTCAGCACAGCACTGCCGTTCAGGTCAAACGTGGGAGTGTAGGTGACACACAGTAAGACCTGGACCCCACAGGGGGTGAGGGAAGAAAGGAAAGGTTGGGATTAAAGACACAGAAATGAGTGTTTCACAGGTCCTCTGTGCAGTCCCAGCTGTACGAGAGCTTTGCCTTTCTTTTTCTTTCTATCCCACTCAATGCTCTCTCCAATAGTGACTACCACTGCCTAATAAAAGAGAGAGTAGTAGGGCTGGAGGGATGGCTTAGTGGTTTAGTTGTTTGCCTGCAAAGCCAAAGTACCCAGGTTCAATTTCCAGGATCCACATAGGCCAGATGCACAAGGGGGCACATGCATCTGGAGTTCATTTGCAATGGCTCTCTCTCTCTCTGCATAAATAAATAAGAGTTTTTTATGTTCTCTTTTTAAAATATTTTTGTAATTTATTTGACAAGAGAGAGAGAGGAAGAGATAAAGAGAGACAGAGAGAGAGAGAGAAAATGGGCCTCCAGACACTGCAAAACGAACTCCAGATGTATGTGCCCCCTTGTGCATCTGGCTTACATTGGTACCGAGGAACAGAACCTGGGTCCTTTGGCTTTGAAGGCAAATGCCTTAACCACTAAGCCATCCCTCCAAATAAGAGTTTTTGTAGAAAGAGAGAGAGTAGGGATTAGACAGAAAGTTGTTAGCCTGCTCTCACTAGAAGGACCACTAAAAGACTGGCAAGAAGCAGCATTCCTCCAAGCTCCAGGATCTGCGCTCAACAACGACAGAAGTCAGAGGAAAAGGCCAGACTGGGACTGTGGTAGGCCATGTCTCGTGAAACACGCAGACTGATATTGCAAACAAGTGTTAGGATTGTCACCATCTTAAAGATCAGGAAACAGAAACTCACATTGATTAAATAGGTTGCCCAGGTTGACGCAGCCAACAACTCATAGAGCTGAGGTTTGCATTCAAGTAAGCTGACTCTGAGTGATGAGCCACTGAGTGACACTGCCTCTACCTCTTCCTTGACTCAAAGGTTACTCTGATTTTCTGTCCTTATTGAGGCAGGCAATCATAGGAAAGGCACACACCCCTGTCTGAACAATGCACTTAAAACCACAGAACCATCATCTGCACTGAGCTGCACACCCCATTTCAAACATGGAAGAAGTTTGTTCCCCACAGTAACTCATTAGTAATGCACATTTCTCTCCCAACGTCTGGGATATGGTAGAGATGGGAGATAGGGCCTGATCCAGCCTGGACTGGTTTGGGGTACATACACCATAAAGCAAACTATGTCCTTGTGTGTAAACTTTAGACAGAATCTCTTATTTACCATTTTTTGCCTATGCATAACTTGGGGTATATGTGATTGAAATGGGATGCATCATGGGAAAGGAAATATGCAGTAGAGAAAAGTTTACAGAACCCAAGCCTGTCAATCAAACCAGAGAACCACCTAAACTATAATCCCTAGTAACCAGCTACTTCTTCTCATAGGCTCCATTGAAAAAAGACGTCCCAAACAGTAACCCGCTGCTCTTGGGCAATCTAGCTCGAGGACTCGCTGCTGTCTTGCTGCATATTCCCCACATTTTGTGCTTTGACTTTACCCTTTAATAAACTTCTTGCTACATTTGTGCTTCTTTGACTCTTTGAACAACATGCCATGAACCTGAAAACCACCAGACAGACCACTAGCCACATGATCCTCTTCCCAGATCACGTGGCATTGGCAATTCTTTTATGCCGCTTTCTTCTTCTCCCCTATAATCCCCTCTCCTCCAAAGCCGCATAGTGTTCTCTTATTTCCTATTCCCAAGTTTCCTTATTCCTCAGGATATATGGACAATGGGTTGGTGACATTTGCAGGATTTTTAAGGACCGTTAAAATTCCGCTTTTAACGTACAAAATCATTAGGGAAGCAATCAATAAAAGCCCGTGACATTTAAGGATTGCTTCTGACTTTTGTCTTCTTGGCTTCTGGCTTGGAGAAACAGACATGCATATGCTGCAGGGTACTTCTTGACCCCAGCTCCAACAGCTGTGCCCTACCTGCAGTGTGGCCTGCCAGCTTTCTGGGAACTTTCTTTGTGGGTTTCCATTCAGCAAAGAGCACAGAGGCCCAGCATATTTACCTAACACAGGGCATTCTTCACCAGCATGCCAAAAAGCAAAGCGATGCCACTGCCTGCTGTCTCCTAGGCTGTCCATTTTAGCTGGTGCCATTTAATCTGCCTGTTGTCTTCAAGAAAGCCAAGTGTATGTAGCTAAAGAAGTAAAGAAAATACTTCTGCCAATTTGTGTCACCACATGAGATGACTGTGGGTCTGCTTCTTCCGTGGGGCCAAGAGAAAGGGATTGTAGAGGCAACCGCTCTTTCACCCTGGGAGACATGGATTTCTTCTAATGGCCATCTTTCAGAGCTGGGTTTAGTAGGTAAGGAGGGAGGGAGCTTGAGGACCACAGGGTTATTAGGGCCCTTGGAAGCCCTTGTTCTGGGCTCCTCCTGTGTGGCAAAGCTGATTTCATCAGCTTGTTCCAGGTCTTACCTTCCAGGCTTCAGCTCAAATGTCACCTCCTTGGAGAAGTCCTTTGTGAGCACCCTCCCTAATATAGTCTCTGTCACAGGTGGTACATTTACAGCTGCACCAGTCTGGTAAGTTGCTGGTTTATATCCTCTTTTATAATTCCTATAGGCCTTAGTATTTGTTGGGCCCTCAGAACACTCTCAACTTATGCCTCTTTTTCTTTCTTTCTTTCTTTCTTTCTTTCTTTCTTTCTTTCTTTCTTTCTTTCTGTTTTTCTTTCTTTCCTACACTGCAGTGTTTCCATTCCTTCTTTTTTCATGCCATGCCTCAGGGCAAGGTGGGGAAAGGGAGAGGAATGCTTGAGGAGATGGCAGGTGGAGGTGGCACCTGACCCATCTGACCTTTGGCCTTTAGAGTACTGCCAATAAAGATTGGCAACTAGGGGTGGAGTCAGAGAGATGGCTCAGCAGTTAAGACACTTGCCTGTGAAGCCAAAGGACCCAGGTTCAATTCTCCAGGTAAGCCAGATGCACAAGGTAGCGCATGTGTCTGGAGTTTGTTTGCAGTGGCTGGAGGCCCTGGTGCACCCATTCTCTTTCTCCTTGTATCTACCCCCTCCCTCTCTCTCTCAAATAAATAAATACATAAAATATATAAATTTAAAAAAAAGACTGGCAACTGGTAACACTTTACAATTAGTAGATAGCACTTGCAAATATTTTAACTGGTTAAGTATTAGCATTACTTAAAGGACCGTCCACCAGTTTTCTGTCTTCCATCTCTCCGGGAGTTCAGGTGAGCTGCCTAAAAGTAGGTTTAGAAAGCAAGTTTTCAAAGTCTGACCCAGTTTTCTGTGAGCAAAAGCTACATTTCAGCCACAGTGGCTGGAGAAGCAGGCACATGCCTGTTGGGAAGCTGTGAGGGCTGTGGGCTGGCAGCCTTCACTGATGATGTTTCAGGGGAACATGGAAGCTGGCAGTGTGACACGGATGCCCAGCACATGAAGACAGAGACACCTCCAGCCACAGGCACACGAAGCAGAGGCTCCATCTCCAGCCCGCCAGCAATGCTGACTTTGCTCAAAAGAGCTGGCAGCAGGCTGGAGAGATGGCTCAACTGTTAAGGTGCTTGCCTGCAAACTGTAAGGGTTCGATTTCCCAGTGCCCACATAAGCCAGATGCACAAGGTGGCACATGCTTCTGGACTTAATTTGCAGTGGCTAGAGGCCCTGGTGTAATAAATAAATCAATAAATAAAAAATATTTTAAAGAAATAGCTTGCAGGAAAGGCTTTCTGTACCTAGTTTTCAGGCTCACTGAGCTATATGAAAAGAAAAAAAAAAACAGAAAACAATGGGAGGAAATGAATAAAGATCATGCAGTTTGTTGTGCGGAAGGCACAGCAGGTTTTCATCATGGGGTTGATAGTCATCACCAGCCCCCATGACTCACAAGATAAAGGGCATGCTGTCTAACCAGGCAGATGTGACCCAGAGCACTGCCTTACTAAAAATGACAGAGAAACTGGTATTCTCCCAGTGCCTACCAAGCAGTAATCCCCAGATCACAGCACACACGGGGTGTAGCAAGCACAGGACAACAGCAAATTAATTCACAGTCTGACATACTCTTTCTAATGAGCAGGAAAAAGTTCACATTAACGTTCTGAGCAGTTTGGCTCCAAAGAGACTAAGAGCTCTATAGATGGAGGGCAATTCCTTTAGAAATGTATCCTTGCCAGGGTCAGGAAAGCATGCTGACTGAATTGACTACTGAACAGCAGGAGCTAGAGAGGCGGACAGCACCTAGCAATCCAGTGGCTGGCACTGTCTCCATCAATGAACTAAGAGAAAAATAGGGGAAATGGGTCTGCCATGGGAAGGGACAATGACTTGCTGAATTCAGTGTTTTGCAGAAGGCACCATCACTCACATTGGCCCTGCAGTTACCCCTGCCCTAAGTCTGGACAGTTATCTTCTCTACTTCCCCAAACAATACCTCTAAGGCCAGGGCTACAAAGCCTTTCTAAAAAAAAAAAAAAAAATCTAGGGCTGGAGAGATTGTTTAGCGGTTAAGGTGTTTGCCTGAGAAGTCAAAGGACCCAGGTTCAGTTCCCCAGGACCCACGTAAGCCAGATGCACAAGGTGGTACATGGGTCTGGAGTTTGTTTACAGTGGCTGGAGGCCCTGGTGTGCCCATTTGCTCTCTCTCTCCACCTCTCTCTCTCTCTCTCTCAAATAAATAAAATAAATAATAAATAATATTTTAAAAAATTAAAAAATCTAAACGGTTGGAAAAGCACTTCTACTCCAATGCTGTTTAAGCCCAGCTAAAAACTAAACCATTCCAACTTCAGTTTATTTCTAAGAATGATTTGATAGTGCACATTGGTCAGTTCTAAAATAAATACAGGGCTGGACAGATTGCTTAACAGTTAAGGAGCTTGCCTGCACAGACAAAGGACCCAGGTTCGATTCTCCAGGACCCATGTAAGCCAGATGCACAAGGGTGGACTTCATGCACCTGGAGTTTGTTTACAGTGGCTGGAGACCCTGCTGTGCCCATTCTCTCTCTCTAAATGTATATATATATATATATATATATATATATATATATATATGCCTATTCTCTCCCCAAATAAACAAAACTAAAAACAAATCTAAAATACCAATAAGAATTATTTGATAGCACACATTTCTTAATTCTAAAATACAAATCTAAAATACCAAACCATGCTGACATTTCTCATGTTTAATTCACACAGATTATTATCTGTAATTATAATTTAGTTTCTTTTGTCTGTTGTTTATCCTGGTAGAACATTGGAAACAACCATGTGTTTCTGCCTCTCCATTAGTCAATAACTAAGTTAACAAGCGATTAGTGAGCATGTGCCAGCTGCTGTGCGAGGCACCAAAGGGACAAAAATTACACTGAGTCTCCTAAGTGTTCATTACTAACTAGCAAAAAATGGCCAACACACCCAAGCCAAGAGTTTAGGAATAACTAGTCGGAGAGATTACAATGTGCATTTTCCCCGAATGGGCCCACTGCAGGGATTCTCCTGGGCTCACACACACCTGACATATCCTCATTCCCCCCCCGCCACGCTCCCGAGAAAAGTGCAATGGTGGCAGAGGGGAGAATGTGCCAGCTGTCACTGACTGAAAGAAAACAAGGCCGACTACGAGTGTCATGTTGTAAGTGCTGTGGCAGACTGCCAGTGAGCTCTCAACACTGACCTTCTCTTTCAAGAACAGAACTCCGGCATATAGCTGCCTATTATACAGACTATACTTCCCAAACTTTCCTGTGGAGTGCTGTACTGTGTCTGAGTTCCGACCCATCAGATGGAAGCAAAAACGTCTCCCTCCGCTTTTCTCTGGCTGGTTGGCTACTGCACGGTGGTGTATTGGATGGGGGTGAGGATCCATTGTGGAGAAATAATACCTAAGAAATGAGGTTGTTTAATAAGCATAGTTCACTCAATATTGGCCTTTATCTGAGACAAACAAAAAGGCAGAGAGAGAGGGAGAATGGGTGCATCAGGGCCTCTAGAAACAAACTCCAGATGCATGTGCACTGTACATCTGGCTTATGTAGGTTCTGGGGAATCAAATTTGGGTCCTTAGGCTTTGCAGACAAGTGCCTTAACTGCTGAGCCATCTCTCCAGCCCCAAATTCTGCCTTCTTTTAGCTGAAATGAATCTTAATACTTCAACATCCTTTCTCTAAGGGTCACCCTCTTGCCTATCTGCTTCTGGCTTATGCTATAGCCCCTTTCTCTTTAAGGATCACTTCTTCAGCATAGCCTGCACAGGAAAATCTTACATCTGCCCTGCCATTAGGCTCTACTGTTTCCAATCTCCAAATTATTTTGTCATTTCATTGATCACAGTTCAAACTCATTCATGTTTTCCATTGACTCCTGCTCCCATCACCAGCTTGCAAATGAAGATTGTGTTTTCACTTGGCTTTGGTTTCATTTTCTTCACCATCGGGCCATCTGTGCCCACCATGGTGCCTGGTACACAAGAGGCAACCGAACACTTTTTGAAGAAATGATGGAATCAGTCGAAGAACCTTTCCAGTCTTCTAGGAACTCAGGAACCTCCACAGGAAACATCAAGGGCTGGCATTTATACTTACTTCACTTAAGATCACAGGAAAAAAATTTTCAAACATGTTTGAGAGTCATTCTCAAATATGTACAAATGAGATGGCTTAGCTGTTAAAGCACTTGTCTGCAAAGTCTAAGGACCCAGGTTTGATTCCCCAGTACCCACGTCAGCCAGCTGCACAACTTGGTGCATGAGTCTGGAGTTGGTTTGCAGTGGTTAGATGTCCTGGCATGCCCATTCTCTCTATATATACCTGCTTCTCTCTCTCTCTCTCAAATAAATAAAATAAAATAATAATATAAAAAAGAAATGGTGTATTTAAAAAGAAAGCAATAGATAATATGCAAATCTCATCTCAAAAATCACCTGGAAGCCATTTAAGAAAGTTCAGTTTCATGTTCACTCCTCGTCTTACTATATGTTCATCATCTGCCCAAGGCAATTATCCCAAAGAGTAAAAGGACAAAGGAAGAAAAACTTAGTAAGAATTATATCAATGTGTATGCCGAGTGGAAAAAGATCATCTCACTCAATCTTAGCACCAGGAACAAGGGAGCTGTCTAAAAACAAATTACTGAGGAGAGCCATGCATCCTTTTGCATTTAAATGCACAGCCAGCAGATTTGTATGCTTGTTAGATCGACTTCCAACACAGTATAGTAAGGAGTTATACATAACCTACAACAACAGTACATTAAAGAGTTATACATTTTTCAACGAACATTGGATTTTGCCCCCACTGCTGAAAACTACTTGCAAATCTTCCCGCATCTCAGTGGCTTTAGGCTAAGCAGTGATTTCTTTGCTCCTTTATAGAACGCAAAACAACCTAGCCATTTTACCCTCAGGCATTGCTAATGACCATTCTCTCCATAGGCATTCTAGAATATCAACTGCCTGGAGTTAAGAACATGAAACCATTGGACTAGTGAATCATCATGTAGATAAATTTGCCAGTTAAAAGACTTTCCATTACAAGACTACCGAGAGAGGACTTAAAGATGATCCTTTTGGGTTAGGCATGTAGCTCACACAATGACTGAGCACCTGCCTAGCATGCATGAAGTCCTGAGTCAGATCTCCATCACTGTAAAATTAATATTATAAAATAGAAATGGTCCTCCCATGTGATCTGTTTCTTACTCCCAGCCCAAGGTCTGAATAAGGGGCTTGTTCATAGTTTAAAAGTATACACCATTGCTTTGTGACACCAGAGTTCCAGGTGACAACCGAAGGCTCAGGACTTCTGGTCACATAGCATGTAAGCACCATGTCCACAATTCCATCATTTCTGGAGACATCTATCTGCTCATGTGTTAGGCTGCTGTAATATAAACACCTGATAGTATACCATTCTCTTTCCCTTTCCCCAATTCAATCACACATACACCCAGGGCCATTAGTTGATTTTGTGGGAAATAGACTGTGATTCTATCTCCATTTTTGAATCTACCTCACCGAGTTTGTGAGGGAACAGGGCTATTCCAGGAAGGCACAGAATGCCAACAGGACACTGGGCCACTTCTAGCATTGCCTCTCATTAGCCTGTGACCTAAACTTTCTTTTAAATATTTTTATTTAAAAGATGTTTTTATTTGTTTAATCATTTATTTATTTTAGAGAAAGAGAGAAATGGCTGCCAGGGCCTCAGCCACTGCAATCGAACTCCATATGCTTGCACCCCACCTAGTGGGCATGTGCGACCTTGTACTTGCCTCATCTTTGTGCATCTGGCTTATGTGGGATCTGGAGAGTAGTTGAACATGACTCCTTAGGCTTTGCAGGCAAGTGCCTTAACTGCTAAGCCATCTCCCCAGCCCTAAACTTTTGTTTAAACCATCTAGACAATGGGGATAGTAGTGCCTATCACCTATAAGACTTCCAGGGTAGATTTCACAGACAAGGGAACCTTGCTTAAGAGCACAGATTTTTCTCAGTCTGAATTATGGTTCAAATACCAGCTCTGTTACTTCACTAGCTGTGTGACCTTGGTATGACTGTAAAGCGCTTGCCAGATTGTTTGGTGCATAAATAAATGTTAAGTCATCAGCCTGTCATGGCTCCTTTGAAAATTATAAAGCACTCCACCAATATTCACTTCTATTATGTAAAGATGTTCATAAAATAAGGCATTCAATAACAGACCGCTCATCAAATGCCTTCTTGGGGTCCAGTATCATATCCTTCTTATCTCCAAAGCCAGACTGCCCTCCCTAGAGAGGAGGCTCACGACTCTCACATGCTTACAGAGGCAGAAGGCTAGCCATAATTCCTTCCAGTCTTTGAATGCTAAGCCAGCTGTATCAGTTAATAACCTCACTAAAGGCTATCCATTAGAAAGAAGGGAAGAAAGTCTTAATTACTCCAGTCAGAGATACCATTAGTTATGTCCATGGCTCCCATAAAGTCCGCATGGCATTTATGGAAATGGCACACACCAAGAGATAGTGTTACCAATGCAGACAAGGGTTGAACCTAAATGTTAAACAGCTCCCTACCAACTGTGAATCATTTCGTAGGTAATCTGTCTTCAGAGAAACCTTCTTTCTGATTACCTACAGATCTGACACTTTATTTGCTTAAGCTATAAAATTTTTATTTGGATTCCACGGACATTTCAATAAATCAGTTCTGCCGTCTCTCATCTCATGCTATAGTAAAATCACGGAGAATAATTCCTACATTAAGCGCTTTAACAGCATTGCTATTTAATTTGTCAGAAATAAGCATCACTGATTTTTTTTTTAACCCTATGATTGAAAGTCTAGAACCTTTTTTTTAATGAAAATATTATCAGTGGGATTTTGGGCTTCATTATCACCTAGTTTTTTTTTTTTTTTTAATCTTAGGAAAATCTCTAAAAAAAGAAACCATATGATCTTTACTTCATGAATTTAATTCATCTCTTTTTTCTTTTTGTTTTTTCGAGGTAGGGTCCCACTCTGACCCTGGCTGACCTGGTACTCACTCTGTAGTCCAAGGCTTACCTCAAATTCACAGCCATCCTTCTACCTGTGCCTCCAAGTGTAATTCATAATTTTAAAAATGTGACCTGACTTCCGGGTAAGATGGCTGCATAGGAGTCACACCAAACCAGCCTAGGGAGGGATTTAAGCAAAACCACAGCAAAATACACTTTTCTTCTGAAAAGCAAAGGTGGAGAAACAGGAGAGACCAAGATCTACCAGAAAGGAGGAAACCGGCCTGTCCAGCCTGGCACCCAGCTGCAGGAACAAAGATCAAGCAGGGGATTTTCCAACCTCATCAAACCTGAAGGGGAGACAGTGGAGATCAGCTAAGGAGTTGCTGAAAGGGACACAGTTGGGACTGGCTGAGCAGTTCCAGTACAACTCCAGGCTTCCTGCACTCTCCCATCCCCCAACTGATAGCGCCCTGTCCCTCTGGAGAATGCATTCAGCCCCACCCCCAACCTCTCCCCACGCCCCCTCCTCGTGGCAGGGCATCAAGCACAGCTGATGAGAGCACCAGCTCTACAGCACAGAAGAGACAGAGGAATGTCCAGCACTGAGACATCTCTATCACACCTCCCAAGGCTCAGGGTCCATTGCGGAAGAGGTGGCGGAAAGAATGTAAGAGCCAAAGGAAGGGTACCACTCCTTACAATGCAACTGTCCAGACAGAAATTGGCCTCGATATCCATGACCTCACAGTGCCTAGCAATACCTTCACAAGACCCTCATAATAGGAGAAAAAGATGATGACATCAAATTAAATGAGAGACTAGTGGAGAGAGGGAGGGGATATGGTGGAGAGCAGAGGTGTGAAGGGGAAGAAGGGGAGGGGAGGGGATTATCATGGTTTATTGTCTGCAAGGATAGAAGTTGTCAATAATAAAATGATACATTAAAAAAATAAAAATAAAAATGTGACCTGATTCAATTTCACGTGTTTACAAATACTAACATCACTATGTAAATAAAATACATGATACAAACTTAAACAATACCTAGGATTTGTTATAAAAATGTACATACTGTGGCCAGACAGACATAAATAAATATTTCATAATGCTTTATCCTTCATGCCCAGATCAACATTTGAGAATACCTACCACATCTCATTTTATTTATTTATTTATTGTTTTTTGTTTTTGTTAGGTAGGATCTTGCTCCAGCCCAGGCTGGCCTAGAATTCACTATGTAGTCTCAGGCTGGCCTTGAATTGATGGGGATCCTCCTACCTCTGCCTCCCAAGTGCTGAGATTAAAGATGTGTGCCACCATGTCTGTGAGGTAGAGAGAGAGAGAAAGAGAGAGAGAATGGGTGTGCCAGGGCCTTCAGCCACTGTAAATGAACTCCAGATGCATGTGTCACTTTTTGCATCTGGCTTTACATGTGTACTAGGGAATTAAACCCAGGTTGTTAGGCTTTGTAGGCAAGTGTCTTAACTGCTGAGCCATCTCTCCAGCCCCCACATCTCATTTTAACTGGCATAGTGGTACACACCTAAAATCTAGGCACTTGGGAGGCTGAGGCAGGTGGACTGCCATGAGTTTGAGGCCATCTTGGGCTAAGAGTGAGACCTTGTCTCAAAACAGGGAAAAGAATAACAAACAAAAATTTCTGTGTTTACAAATATTTATATAAATATCTAGTTTAAATAATTTATCACTAGAATGAGAAATGTAGAAAAATAAAGATTAAATTAACATATTCTTCTTATGTAATAGGAACCTAATCTCCCCCTCACCAGGATGCATCCAATTCCTTTTTTTTTCAAATATAATTTTTGAATTATAAGTTGTTCTTATAAGAGACTATACAACACTATAGGGGAATTATATACTAGGTGGTTAAAAGTATTTTGATACAGTATTAAAATCAGAAAAAAAACAAAATTTATTTGAAAGCTTTTATTAGATTATTACCCACATTACAGAATTCTAAAATCAAGAAGTATGAATTTCTAGAAATTATTACAAAGTTGATGTAGAGAAATCTCTCTCATGTAGAGGGAAGACATCAAATGTATCATTTTAAGCCAGAAAATCTATAATTTATATCAGTATTTATAACCCAAATGAATATTTTATATATCAGAAATAAGAAATGTTGACAGAGCTCTTTCATTAATTGTCTGAGTCAGATGACCTTGTCCAAAGTTTTATTTCATGCTATATAGTTATCTTGTCATTAATTTTTTTTTGATAACTTGGCTAAAATAAAAGTACACTACAAAAATTCGCTTAAAGCTGATCTGTTATGTATTGAAATTCACAGTTAAAGTTTATGGTCTATATGAAAGGCCCTTCTATTGTAAAGGCTATTTTAATTAGATTTGGGAAATCTAATCATAACGAATGACCCTGTAGACTATTAGTTTTCTTTTTCTCTTTTTCTGACAATATCTGATTTTCCTCGCGGACATGAACCAAAAGCCCTGGGGTCTGCTAGGTGTCATTAGGGAGGTCATTAAGGCAGGCTTTCCCCGACCTCCACTAGAGGTTAACACGTGTCACTCCTGCCTGTGAGCAAGGCTAGCAGAAGACATGGCTGGGCTGGAATTAGAGAGCAAGTATATGTTCTGAAAACAGGGACCACTACTGGAAAAACCTTTCGGCATTCTGTCTCGCATTTTCATTTTAATATACACTCCTGTATTCGACAAACCCATCCCTGGGAGGATTCCGAGAACAATGCACAACCTGTGTGGCATGTCTCTTCGTAGGATATCAGGTTCACTTTCCTGCATGTGAAGAAGCCTCAGTCCAGACTTAGGAGCCACAAACACGGTTGTGACTCGCAAGAGTTTCACAAGGGCAGATAACAAATCTGGGGGTGGTTATCCCCTGGTGCTTTGTGCAAGGGCGTATCAAAGGACGGGGCAAGACTATATGTTATAGAAGCAAGAGGGGTTACAGATATGTGAGAGCTTAAAAAAATCCGCTGCCTCAGGTCCTCATTGTTTGTTGTGTCTGAAACTCACTTGGGACGTAGAGAAAACTGCATATTCTTAGTCCCTCCTCAGCCATGGAGTGCTGATTCAGGAGGCAGCAGGAACACAGGGCTTGCCAAAGCACTTGTTTTGGGCCTGGCACCATACTAAGTTTTTACATGATCTGACTTCATCCTCCAAACAATCCTATTGGGTAGGTACTTATATTCAGGTTGAGAAAAAAGAAAAATCAGGCATAGAGGGGTGAAGGGATCAGTCTAAGAATGGAGGAAGGAGGGTCACACCGGGCAGGCTGACCTCAGTCGGAGTTCCTTAGCACTACGAGAAACTACCCACCCACAGAGTGGGGTCCAACCAGGGCAATGTGGAAGTGTGATCAGGTCAATCTCCTCTTTTGAATGGAGAAAAACCAAAACCTCATGGGAGACAAATCCCTGCAGAGTATTTTCAGGAAGAAACGAAGTGCTACATGACATCACCTGGTCTCGAATATTCCCCAATGTCTCTTACTCTAGGGAGAAGAAAAGACAGATCACATTAAAAGCCATCTTGTTGGTTCATACTCCGCTGCTGTTCTGGAAAAGGAGGTCCATGCTTTTCTGCCTTGAAGGTCAAACCTATCATGGCACACGCCAGTCAGTATAAGGGATTCCTGGTCATGGTGACTTTCCAGGAAAGAAGGGAAAGGAGGGGGAGAGATGCGATCCCTGACATGGAGGTCGTAATTAATATGATGGAAATGACACTGTGCTGACCTAAAACTTACTGTGTCGTCCCAGTAGAGTCTACAGCCACCCTCCTACTCCAGCCTCCCAAGTCCAGGATTAAAGGTGTGTGCCACCATGCCCAGCTTGATGATATGATTCTGATATGCCTCTCAAGGATGCCCTTCCTCCTGCTAAGCTGGCATGTTAAAAACCTCAGTATATGTGAAAACAGGGTTAAGGCTTTGCTTTAGTGTTGCATATAGAGGCAGGCAGGAGACCTAGAAGGCAGAGGCTGACCCAGGCTGGAACTACTCACACTTCCAGACCTACTAAAATTGCACCACCTTGTTATGAAATAATCAAGGTGATTTTGGAGGCCACAAGCGAGGATAATAATCATCTTTTCCACATGAGAGGTGACCACCCCGCAGAGGCCGGATTACCATAGAGAGGACATTTCAAGATAAGAAGTGCCAAGCTCAGGATGTGTTCCCATCCCCATGACGCACACGGGTGGCCACGTCAAACCAACCTTCATCACTTCCACCTGCAGGTCTTCATTGAGCGAAGGCGTCACTTTCACGGCATTCAGAATCTGATTGAGCAGCTGCCTCTCATCGGAGTCTGTTTCCATGGAGACGAACCTCTCTTCGGAAAGAAGCCTCTGTAAAGGGGCACAAGGCAGTGATCACACACCGTCTCTCCCCTGCTGCCTGATTCTGTTGTATCTGTTATGTATCTATGATCATTCTTCTTTCATACTCAAGAGGCATGTAGCTGGAGGCCATTAGGAAAGGACTCATGCTACATGCCATTGAAAAGAAAAAAAAATGCATGACATGTTGGATAAATAGGTTTTGGCAAAGACTTTTTTTCTAATACGAGATGACACATTCTGAATTTCAGCTAATGAAACAAGAATGTCCAGACCATCTAGGTTATTCAGGTGGTGGGAAGGAAGAATGACCATGCCAAGGGGAGCCTGGTACCACACAGTATACACACACACACACACACACACACACACACACACACACACACACGAATGCAACCCTTTCTGAATGTTATTTTGTTGTGTGAAAGGAAAATGACCTAATAAAATGCTGGGCTAGCATCGACCCAGAAATTATTCATGAATCCACAAACCTCACAATACACCCTATTAGAAAATGAAGGCATTCTCTTTCATGAGAATCCCCCCCCCAGGAGGATTCATAAGCTATAAAATAAAATTTTCCCAAGTGCACAATCCTATAACTCCACTCCTTTATCCTGCCCTGAAACCACATGGATGAAGCATCTGGAATATATGAAAGTAGCAACAGCCGGGTAAGGTGGCACACGCCTTTAATCCCAGCACTCGGGAGGCAGAGGTAGGAGGATTGCCATGACTTCAAGGTCACCCTGAGACTACATTGTGAATTCCAGGTCAGCCTGAGCTAGAGTGAGACCTTACCTCGAAAAACCAGGCTTTATCTTCTCCATGATAAAGCACTTGGGCTTCTTGCACACAGTGAGCACAACGCCTCTGGTGTGGCCTGACGTGACAGAGTGCGGCTTACTTGAGCACTTTCTCTGGCAGAGCCTCACTAGCAGTCAGGGCACAGTCTTTGCTGACTCAACTGAAATCCCTTATTCTCACTCTTGAGGGCTCCAATTAAGTTTTTTTTTTTTTACCCCCCTCCATCGTGAACTGATACATACCAATGAAATTTTTATATAAAAGTCATTCCACTTTACCATTAGTTCTCACTACACAGATCCATATGTGGGATATATACAGGATTTGAATTGATATGAACTTGGGGGTCTCTCTTTTTTAGGATCCCTGTTTCTTTTAAATGGTGGACCCCACAAAAGCATTTCACATAGTGGCTTTAACTGGGTCCTATGTGTTGATATCTGACTACAAAAGTTTAAGCAGATAAAGCTGGGCACAAAGAAATTCTGGTGACCATAAGAAGATTCTGTTACCCTCTTTGGATATTCCCTAGTCTAATCAATTTTTTTTTTGTCCGGTTCTTTAAACATTTAGTATTTAAAATGTTAACTACTTCTGAGCTGGGCATGGTGGGGCACACCTTTAATCCCAGTACTCTGGAAGCTGAAGTAGAAAGATTGCTATAAATTTGAGGCCAGCCTGAGTCTACAGAGTGAGTTCTAGGTCAGTCTAGGCTAGTGTGAGAATCCCATCAAAAGAAAATTGTTAACTACTTCTCTTTCAATGCCAAAGTGTCCTGTCAATTTCTGTCACCCTGTTGCGTTCAGTCAAAGCCATACCTGCATTCCTGCCAAAGCATGTTGGGCCAGCTTCACATTCTTGGACTCCAAAGCCAACTGGAGAGGCAGCAGGCATTTCTCCCTGACAGACACAGACAGAATGACAACATGTGAGCTTGGCAAAGTTGGCAGTCAAGTGATGTCAGCTTATGTACTCCCACTCCCAGCACTGCACACCCATACACAACAGCTATCACTGAAAATGTAAGTGCACACAGCTTAAAAACTGTCAGGCTATGGGCTGGAGAGATGGCTTAGTGGTGAAGGCACTTGCCTGCAAAGCCTAAGGACTCACGTTTGACTCTCCAGGTCCTTCATAAGCCAGACACACAGTGACATCAGTGCGTAAGGTTGCACATGTGCACAAAGGGGTGCACGTATCTGGAGTTTGATTGCAGTGGCTGGAGGCCCTGGCATACCAACTCTCTCTCTCTCTCTCTCATACACACACACATTTAAAAAAGGCAGTCTGTTGAGCTTGCCTCAAAAAAAATTGCCAAGCTATGCAGAAATGTCAGTGTGTAGCGGGAGCATGGCTTCTTAATATGGCTATAGGAAGAGAAAATGTAATGACTTCTTCTAATTAGTCAGGAGTGTACTAATGAACACACAGAGGGTCCATGAACACACTTTGTCAGTTCCCAGGTTATTGCTTTGCTTGTACTCCATACAGCTGAGCTGAGCAACTCTATGGAGCACTATTTATATAAACTTCTATACCTTGTGCAAAGCCTCTTTCCTACTCAGGACATAATTATATCACCACCAGCACTCAGTGTGAGCAGTATAAATTACAATTCTATTCATTTGTCAGTTTCTCCCCATTTAAAACATTTCACTGCAGTCTTCATCAAGAGGCAGATCTGAATGTTGTGGCAGGTTCATTACAAACATACTTCCAGTGCATAAATATAATCACACATCAACAGCATTGTCCAATAAAATACACCAATATAAATGGATGTTAATAGCGCACTGTTCAATGAGATAAACAAAGAAATAAGCAAGAACGTAAAAGATGAGAAATACTTGGATACTTTAAAGCCGAAATAAATGGGGCATTTAAAAAAATCTGTTAGAAATAAGCCCAAAGAGCTGCAAAGACAAAAATACCTTTCACTCTAAATAATTAAACAATAGACCAAGAATTTTAATCAACCCATTATTTCCCCATGGAGTTTCACTGGCACAACAAATGAAATGTTACTTCATTTTACCAGATCTTCCCACCCCCAATAAGCCAGAACAGCTTCATTTCTGTCTGTTTATATTTTCAGCAGAAGTTGAAAGATACATTGGCTCCAGCAAGGGCGGAAGCCACAGGATTGGAGCAATAAGGGTCACTGTTGTAAACCACAATGAAATGCCAAGTTAATTACAGCTCTGATTCCTTCCCGCCCACCTTGCAGCTCCATGGAATCTTCCATCTGCAGCTCTGGAACAATGCTACGATGCTCCTTAATGGCAGCCACAAAGATGCTGACAGACCATCAGGAGGACTGTCTCCTTCCTCATCTTTCTCCCCTCTGCCCTCTCCAACACAAAGAGACAGTGCCCCTTGTTGTTGGTTTGTATGTGTGCAGGTATGTACACAGGTTTGTATGTGTGGGGCACATGTGTGTGCGCAGGAGTACGTGTGGAGGTCAGAGGACAGCTTCAAGTGTTATTCCGTAGGCACACTGTTCTCCTCCTTTGAGACAGGATATGTTGTTCTTCTGGGGCTCACCAGTCAGGCTAGACTATCTGGCTAGCGAGCTTCATGTTTCTGCCTCCTAGGGCTGGCATTACAGAAGCATGCCAATACACTCAGCATTTTATGTGCGTTCTGGAGATCTGAACTCAGGTCCTAATGCTTGTGAAGCCAGCACTTTACTGACTGAGCCATCCCCCCAGCCCCCCAATGTCCACTTTTCTATGACAATGAACACTGCAACTATTTTCCATTAGGTCCATCCTCTGACAGATGGATGAATGACCCAACTGGGGTCTACATAGTGGGACGGCTGTTAACTTTGTCACTGTTATCATTATTGCCAGGCTGTCACCTTTACGAGACAAACACTGCCCTGCAGTTGATTCCAGCAGGGAGAGCTGTCTTCCCGTTTTGTTTCTTTTGTTCTGTCACATCCAGTTCATAAACTTGGAAACATGAATCAGAAGGGTTGAGAGTAGAGGGAGGAACAATGGGCAGATGGTGGGAGGACAGATGCAACATAAGCCTTCACCTGTAAACCCCAATCACATTTCCAGAAGGATTAATTCACTGTGAGAGAACGTTCATTGCCAATTTGGAGTCAGATCTGCCATTGAGGGCACAGTGCCAAGAAGCAAGCTTGCAGATGCAAAAGCCTCATAGTTTAACAGACTGGGGCAGGAGAAATCCATTAGGTAGCTACAGGCTGAAAACGGGCATGCACTATATATTAAGGACCAAGGGCACCAGTGGGTGTGGGTGCTACATTCAGCAGCAGCAAGGGCACTTTTGCAAATGCCCCTTTGGGAAGGGCAATGTGTTTGTGTTCATAGGCAACTGGACATCCACATCACCCTGCCACCAGCAGAAGTCATCTTTGCAGCTGTAATCCCACTTTGTCATCATGTCACCAACCTGAGCCAGGCTACTGACAAATGTCAGGACTGCCAGCTTGTACCATGACTCCAGGGCACTTCCTTGTCCTGCTTTTTGTGCCTGTTGTGGCCACCAGATAGAACTGGTAGGTGGAGTTGATGCAACTAGCTGAGCAGGAAGGTACTAGTCAGTGTAAAGGCCAGGGGCTGTATCATTCAGCCCTGGAATCCCAAGGCCTATCCATTTGTACATTGTACAGTCTCAATCAAGATACTTAGCTTTATGGAATCTTGGCTCACTGTTTTTTTCTCCTAAAAAAAAAAATAGCATCGTAAATGCCAATTCAGTGTTGGAGAGAAGGCTTAGCAGTTAAGGCACTTGCCAGCAAAGCCAAAGGACCCAGGTTCAATTCCCCAGTACTCATGTAAAGCCAGATGCACAAGGTGGCACATGTATCTGGAGTTTGCAGTGGCTAGAGGCCCTGGCATGCCCATTTTCCCTCTCTCTCTTTTTCTCTCAAATAAAGAAAAGAAAACAAAAAGGCAAATTCAGAGATGGACATAGTAGTACTCACCTATAATCGCATCTCTTGGGCAGAGGTGGGAGGATTACTGCAAGTCTGAGCTAGTCTTGTGTGTAGACAGGGTTCAAGGCCAACCAGGACTATATTGGGAGATCCTATCTTTAAAAAAAAAAAAAAAAAAAAAAAAGACCAGGCTGGGGAGATGCCTTAGTTGTTAAGGCACTTGCCTATAAAGGCAATGGACTCAGATTCGATTCCCCAGGTCCCATGTAAGCCAGATGCACAAGGTTGTGCATGCATCTGGAGTTCATTTACAGTGGCTGAAGGCCCTGGTGCACCCATTCTCTTTCTCTCTCTCTTTCTCTCTCTCCCTCTCTCTCTCTCTGTTTCTCCCTCTCTCTAATAAATAGAATAAAATGTTTTTTTTTTAAAGGACCAATTCTGAATGGTTTTAGTAAGCAGCACACAGAATAAATACAGACTGTGGTGTGGCAGACTTTTTCAGTGAAAAAACATATAATATAATATGAGCTGTGCATTTCATATAGTCTCTGTCTTAACTAGTCAACTCTGATAGATATAAAAGCAGCCATAGACAATAAGTAAATCAGTGAGCATGATCATGTTCCAATAAAACTTTATTTATATAAAAAACACCCAGACAACAGGTCTGATCTGGCCTATAGGCTATTGCTTGCCCAGCCTTTAAACAGATAAAGTGCCCAACATGTAACATGACACTCAACAGAGGATAAGTGTATCCAGAAAGAGTTTGCCTATAACATTAAGATAATGGCCTTGGGAGGTTTTATTATTATTATTATTATTATTATTATTATTATTATTAATAGCACAAAAATCTCTCTAGAAAATCAATGCTTTGTAAAACTATCACCATAGGCAAAGATTTCATCTGGGCACTAAAACAAGGCCCTCTATCCATCTAACTATCCATTGAACTAACATTTCGTGCCTACTATGTGCCAGGTACCGCATTGGATGCTGGGGAAGACCCAGCAAGGAGCAAGACAGAAGCAAGAGCAAGAGGCGGCTACATTCATTTGTCCTCATGGAATAAAAGAGAGAAAAGAATTGATTATTGGTATTTCTTGGTTCTACATTTAGTTGTATCTGTCACTACACCTTTAAAACGGGCCTCCATATTCTTGCCTCACATCTGAAAAAGCTTTCAGAGTTTTATAGCCTGTCCAAAGCCAGCCAGCCAAAATGCATGGGAGACAATTCAAATCCAAATACATCTGTCACCCAAAACAATGTCCCTCCCAACCCTCTTTGGTGGTAAAAATTTGACAGCAAAGCTAGAACACCTGGGTTTCTCAGCCTTTTTTAGATGGTAGATAGTTTTTAAAACTCTGTGTGGGGGGGGATGGAAGATTGCTCAGTGAGTAAAGCAATTGCCCTATAACATGAGGACCTGAGTTCAGATCTCAGAAGCCACATAAAATCAATAAAAATAAAAAAAAAAAAATAGCCAGGCTCAGGGATCTGGAGTTTGTCTGCAGTGGGAAGAAGCCCTGGTATGTTTCTCTCTTTCTTTCTCTCACTCTCTCTCTCTCTCTGTCTTTTTCAAATAAATAAAAATATTTAAAAAGTCATTAATAGCCAGGTGTGGTGGCTCAGGACTCATATTTAAAAAAAAAAATCAATAATGGGCTGGAGAGATGGCTTAGGGGTTAAGGCGCTTGCCTGCAAAGCCAAAGGACCCAGGTTTGATTCCCTAGGACCTATGTAAGCCAGATGCACAAGGGGTGCACACATCTGGAGCTCAATTGCAGCAGCTGGAGGCCCTGGCATGCCCATCTCTCTCTCGCGCTCTCTCCTTCTACCTGCCTATTTCTCTCTCTCTCTCTCAAATAAATACATAAAAATAAAACTTAAAAAAAAAATCAATAACCACCAGGCATGGCAGCATTTATAGTCCCAGTGCCAGCAAGGCAAAGACAGGGTTTCCTGGCTGGCTGGCTGAATTGGTGAGGTCTAGGAAGACTCTGTTTCCAAAACCACAGTGGATGAGTTGGACAGATGATCCCATGGTTAAGAGCACTTTCTGTGCAAGCATTAGAATCTGAGAAGGCCTGACAAACTGCTTTAGTTCCATCCCCAGGACCTACATAAACAGCTGGGCATGGCCATGCAAATCTGTAACCTCAGTCCCATAGGGGAACAGAGAACCAAGAATCAAAAAAAAAAAAAAAAAAAAAAAAAAAAAAAAAAAAAAAAAAAAAAAAAGCAAACTCTGGGATTGATAAGAGACTCTGGCTCAAATAAAAATGAACTAAAGATCAATTGAACAGGACACCTTACTTTTCACTCTGGTCATCACAGACCAGTGCACCTTACCTCATACAAGAGCATAAAGTACTGTGTGGACACATACATGTGAATACCACACACACACACACCACAGGTGAAGAGTGAATGAGAAAGACACTTGATGTCAACCTCTGATCTCCACATCTATACACACACACACACATAAACACACATATAGGCACACACACACACACACACACACACGCATTTGCAAAAATTCTGGCCTGAAAGGGGAGGATATAAGGGAATATCTTCAAAGCATACCATATACCTGCAAGAAAATATCCTCATGACCCACAGAACAATGTATTATGAATATATAGTGAAGTAGTTTGAATGTATGGCCTCACAGACTCTGGTGTTTTATTAAAATTGAGTTTGAAGCTGAGCCCTTAGCAGGTAGATCCTGCCTTTTTAAATTATTTTTTAAAAGATTTTATTTTTATTTATTTGTTTATTAGAGACAGAGAGAAAAGGGGGGGAGAGAGAATGGGCATGCCAGGGCCTCTAGCCACTGTAAACAAACTCCAGACGCATGTGCCACCATGTGCATCTGGCTTATGTGGGACCTGCCTATTTCTTCTCTCCAGGTTTCATGTCCTGACATGTCATTATTTCTTGAAGAATAATTAGAAGCCCTTCATGTACACGTGGAAGATATTATCCAGTGACATGGTGTCTGGTCAGGTCAAGGAGAATGAACCCACTCGCTTAAGATTTGAGCCAGGGTCCTTGGGTTTCGCAGGCATGCACCTTAACTGCTAAACCATCTCTCCAGCCCCATCTTTCTTTTTCAAGCATGTATGTATATATGTGCACAGTGCATGTGTGTGTCTATGCAGTTTCTGGATGCATGCATGCTGAGGCCAGAGAACACCCTTGGTGTCATTCACGGTCACATTGTCTACCTCCTTTGGGCCAGGGTCTCTGATTGGCCTGGAACTCACCCATTTGTCTAGACTGGCCAGCAAGCCCCTGGGGATCTTCCTATCTTCACCTTCCCAGTGTTGTCATTAATAGGTGCATACTTCTGTGCCCAGCATTTTATGTGAATCCTGGGGATCAAACTCCAGTTGACATGCTTATAAGGCAAGAACTTTACAACCAAGCTATCTCCCTAGACCCTCAAAAGCGATTTTAATGAGGCCTTTTAATTCAGGCTCAGGATGAGACTGGTAATGATGGTGCAACATGGTGTACCCTTGGTCCCCTTGGGGTTACTGCTTAGGAGCACATCATCTTTTGATCTTTCTAAATGTGGCTTCACTGGGAGAAGGGCAGAGGAAAACCAACATTCAATTACACCTAGTAACTATTATTTTTAATGCGCAGAAATGTGCAAATTCATTCTTGCCTAATTAACTAAAACAGTGGCTCCAGGTTTCATGTCCTGACATGTCATTATTTCTTGAAGAATAATTAGAAGCCCTTCGTGTACATGTGGAAGATATTATCCAGTGACACGGTGTCTGGTCATGTCAAGGAGAATGAACCCGCTCGCTTAAGTGCTCTGTCACGGTTCACAGAACAGCTTTATTGGACTGGAAGATAAGAGAGGACAAAGGGACATTTAAAAACAGGTGACTAAGGGGAGAATTAGGACTTTCCAATAATCATCTACTGACATCAACACAAACATGAACTTAGAGTAAATTCTAGTGTATTCACGTGCGCTCGACTGATTCCTTTGATGAACCGGGTAGGAAGGAGTATCAAGTCCCCTTACATCTGTAAGGAGTGCTTATACACCACAATGCTAGGGCTCCAACTCAAGCTATTTATGAAGTCACTATGTGATGACTTATGTCTCTGATTGGAGTAAGTGGCTTATGTGTGCAATGTGTCATGCTGCATATGTTTATACTTATTATTCTGTTTAATTATGTCTGAAAGTACATGCTATGGTTTGAACACATTTGCCCCCTCCCCACTAAAACTCACATCAGTTGCTGTCATAGTTTGAATGTAAAAATGCCCCCCATAGACGCATGTGTTTGAATACTTAATCCCCATTGGTTGGTTGCTGGTAGGGAAGGTTGTGGAACCCTTAGGAGTTGGAGCCTCGCTGGAGGATGTGTGTCACTTGGGACAGACTTTGAGGTTGTAAAGTCCAGCCCTGTTGGCAGGTCTCTCCTTCCTCTGCTGGTGTGAGGATGTGAGGCAGCTTCCTACTCCAACCATGCTTTCCTGGACACGATGGGTTCTACCCTCTGGAACTGTATGCCAAAATTAACTCTTCCCTTCCGTAAGTGGGTTCTGGTCAGATATTTTGTTCCAACGAGAAAGACACTGATAGAGTCCCCCAAAGCAGCTGTGATGGGCTGTGAGAAGCAGCAGAATGTGTGTGGGTCACGGGGGCACAGCCATCCGGAAGGGATTCATGACATGTCAGAGTAAGACTTTGCTTTCTTGGGCCTGCATGAGTTGCTGTAAGTGGGGGTTAATGACAAAGCAAATTCCGTCTCATATTCTGTCTTCTGTAGGCACTCATTTGACCTTGCACTTTCTCACCATCCTGGAGGCGGCTGGAAGCCTTTGCTAGGATTCAAGGAGATGCTGGTGCTTTGATCTTGAGATTCCCAGCTATGAGACAAAACAAAACTCTTTTCTTCCTAAACTACTCATTTGCAGGAATTCTATGATAGCAACAGAAAATGGACTAAGATAAGGATTAACTAGCACACACAAAAAAATGAGGTCACTTTCCCAGGGCCATGTATTTATAAGTGATCGAATTATGAACTTAAATGAGATCATATTCTCCAAACACATGTCCTTGAGCCAACTCCACACACTTATGCCAGTAGAGGCACCATCTGTAGAAGTGGATGGCATGCGACTTTCAAACAGCAATGCAAATGACCCTGAGTTAGCAATGCAGACAGGCATCAACAGTGTGTTCATGTGTCGCGATGTGATGTTATGAAAAGATACAATCATTTGTAAGAGTGAAAAAGAGTGATTTTGGACCTAGCTACTGAGTTTAAGGCATAGCCCCCACTTTTTCTAGTTGCCATGACCTTTCCTAACTGGAGTCCCAGGTTTTCAACCTCTCTGACGTGACACTCAGGATGCTATTCATGATTATGAATACAGCTGCATTCTACAGTGTGTCCCAACCCTGGTGGATTTTCACTGATTCAGCTTTTACTCAAACCAACTCCACTGAGCCAATGGGGACAAAACTGCTTCTCTAATTTACTTTCTCTAGAGAAAAGTTAAAACATTTCTATTTCTTTACTTTTCTATTGAAATTGTTCTTTGGCCAGCATCAATGTGTTCCTTTTAGATTTAAAACTAAGACTAGATTCACCTTCCAGGTTTTTAGTCCTTACGAATAAAGCAAGAACAACATGAAATCAATTTTTTTCTGCATGATTTCAAGATTTCTTAGCAAACCTACTGCAAGTAGGCTTAAAAAGTGAGAACAGGTTAACCGTTGGTAATTTTAGGTGATTCAATTGAGTACAGAAAATCTTAAAATAATACAGTCATGCCCATATTTCACCTCAGATTATAAACTTATTATCTATCAATTTCTTATATAAGGTTTACATATACTTTAAAAATATCCACATGTATAGAAGGATAAACAGCACTGTGAATCCATTAGGATTCTTGTTAAGAAAGAATTTAGTTGACTGTTGGCAATGGGAATTGCCAGGTAGTGAAGGGGAGGCCTTCCATCCCCTTTCCTTTCCTTTCCTTTCCTTTCCTTTCCTTTCCTTTCCTTTCCTTTCCTTTCCTTTCCTTTCCTTTCCTTTCCTTTCCTTTCCTTTCCTTTCCCTTCCCTTCCCTTCCCTTCCTTTCCCTTCCCTTCCCTTTCTTTTCCTTTCTTCCCTTCCTTCCATTCCTCCCTCCTTTCCTTTTCTTTTTTGCTCCTTAAAAAAAATACTGTTGATTTGTACCATACACACACACACACACTTGCCCACAAGGCGGTGCACACATCTGGATTTCACACAGCAGCTGATACTTTTTTTTTTTCCCTCTCCCTCTCTCTCTGTTCTCTCTCCAAAAAAAATAAAATAATAATAAAAAATTAAAAAATATATTTTATTTATTTATTTGGTAGGGTCTCCCCTCTAGCTCAGGCTGACCTGGAATTCCTGGGCACTCTCTGTTGGAGAATCTGCTTCTCTTTTAATCAGACTGGAGCAGGACCTGAGGAGATAAACGACCCAGTGCACTTCAGCCCAGCCTGGCTGAACCCACAATAGCTAAGAATGGGGGGAAATGAGCAAAATGTGCTGCTTTCCCAAAAAAATGTGAATCTGATATCAGCACAAATAGGGTGAAGGAGATTGACACTGAGGACACTCAACTCCTACCAAACAGATATCCACAGGACCTTAGGGGCTCCCTAAGAGCCCATCACTGAAAATTCCCTGTACCACTTAAAATGCACCCCTCCCAAAACATGGTTCAGGAATTTTGCAATGGTAAGAAGCTGAGGGGCAGAAAGTTGGTTGGAATCTGGAGGAGAGCCAGTCCCCAGCCACCATCTTGGGACATTATGCAGAGACATCTGCCTCTTCCCCAACCTGACGTGATGCTCAACTGACTGCTGCCCCTGCTCTTGGATTGGCTATGACCCACAATCCCCATAATCTTGGGCTATAAGAGGGTTGACCTGATTCTCATCCCCAACCAGGTTGACCCTCATTTTCAGACTGAAGGACCTGGGGAGATAAATGGTGCAGGAGGAGGAAGGAAATGAGCAAGAACATGTGTTGTTTGAATCTGATACAGCACAAGGGTAAGGAGATTGACACTGAGGACATTCAACATCTACCAAACAGAGATTCAGGGGCTCCTAAGAGCCTATCACTGTCCCCAACATCTAATAGAAATAAATTTTGGGAAAGAAATCTGAAGAACATGCATGACCCACAATCCCCATGTGACCTGCATCCCCAACCAGGAGTAGATGAGGGAGGAGGGAAGGATGGTACCAACATGTGTGTAAATTTTGAAAGAAATCTGAAGAACATATCTGTGTGTGCGCATAGTAGATGAGATACGGTGTATGTTCGTGTGTGCATGTGCACAGATGCAGCACCCCACAGGCCCGGGGAGGCCAGAGGAGAACGTGGGGATCCCCTCCCATTGCTCATCTACTTGTTTCCGTGAGGCAGAGTCTCTTCAGTGATTCTGGAGCTTTGGTGGCTTGGTGACACCCAGCAAGTCTCGAGTATCTGCTCCTCACAAGATTTGGGTTACAGACATGTGTGGATATGCACAGTTATCTACCAGGGTTTGGGGGGATGGAACTCAGTGGTCTCAGGTCCCCTCAGACACTCATGCTTGCACAGGAAGCACTCTCACCTGCTGAACCATCTCTCCAGCCCTGACAAAAATAGTTTGAAAGCCACAAAGTCTGGGTTCTTTGCAAAATGACCAACTCAGCAGTTTCTTCCCCTGTTCATCTCAAAGGGATTACGTGTACTTATTTATGCAAATGGGACATTAGGTATGAACTCATTCACTTCCATTTCTTTCCGAAATTTACAAAAACTGTCCAAGCATTCTATACAGCAAGTAGACCTGCTGTTCTGCACATAAAGAAAAACTCTGCTCACTATGGGCTCACGAAGCTGACAGATCTGTTTTATGAAGAGAGGACAATTGCACATGATAAAGCAAGCTCAGCCCTCAGCTGAAGATTTTTCAATGCTAGATTTTTATCTCTTCTATTTGATTTCTAAATCTCAAAACAGCTGCAAACAAAAAAAGAATTCAGCATAAGTACAAAAATGTTATCATTTAATATTCTTCTAATATTTAATAAAATATGAAACAGTATAGGACAAGAAGAAAATTTAAAATGGAGAGTAAAATTTTTATTCATTTTTGAAAAAAATTGATAGCTTGATGTTTTCTACCTGAGACCTAGTATTATCAATATTAATACTTATACTATAAGATATAAATAATCAGAGAGGAAAAATTATTTGTTATTTTTTTTGAGGACATGAAGTCCATTTTAATGCTAAAAGTGGTTATTCTAGAATTCATTTTTTTAAACAAATATTGAGCATCTACCAGTCTGAATTTAACACTGAGTACAGGACAGAGGCAAAATAGGGATTGTCCCTGTCTAAGATAAGAGAAAGAGTACATTCACCTTTTAAAACCAATACAGTTAACAACGGAGAAACATCGGCAAGGCCATTAAAGGGTTGGCTGAGCCTGCGAAGATGAATATAAGCACTGAAAAGGCCAGAGCCAGTTGATCCTCTCTGTGCACTGGACATAGCACTTCATGCTGACCACATTTACTTTTTCCCCTCTGGGCCAGGCATTCTGTCATTTCCAACTAGAGGACTGATATAGAGAATGACAGAAGTCCATTTATTAAATTCTTTAGCATCAGTCTCTGTGCTAAGGGCTTAGGCATTTTATCCCATTGACTAACTCTCACTAAAACCAATGAACAAGGACAAAAGTTGCCAGCACTAAATGCTGAAGGAATTGAGGGGAAGAAAGGAAATCCATGTGTGGATTCCTAAGGTTGCGCTCCAGGCCAGTAGGAGCCTTAATGTTTACTGTTTGTTAATGTCGATGAGGGCTAGGTTAAGTACTTTCCATAGAGCAAGCAGGTGAAAGATCTTTTATAAAGAAACTCCTTTCTACCTGGGTGTGGTGGCACATGCTTTTAATCCCAGCACTGGGGAGGCAAAGTTAGGAGGAACGCTGTGAGTTCAAGGCCAGCCTGAGACTACCTAGTGAATTCTAGGTCAGCCTGGGCTAGAGTGAGATACTACCTCAAAAACCCAAAAAACAAAAACAAAAATCAAAAATCAAAACAAACAAGAAAGAAAGAAAGAAAGAAAGAAAAAAAGAAAGAAAGAAAGAAAAAGAAAGAAAGGAGGAAAGAAAGAAATTCCTTTCTTTCTATCCCTGGCCAATACATCCTTACCTTTTCCTCCCATCCGCCTCCATACAGGTATATACTTATGGATTTGTGTATTTCCCACTGTGAGGTGCTGGAAGCTGCTCATCACCTTGGTCAACACACTGAACAATTCCCAGGAGAGCCACTTCCTGTAACATTATGGAGGAGGACTTGTCTTTAGGATTTTCATAAAATGTAGTCTGTCAGAGTTGAAAATATTAATACGCTTTGACAGAGTATTTCCTCGGCTAGGTATCCTCTCTAAGCAAATAATCACAGAGGTAGCCAAGTGTTACATGCAAGGGCCTTTGATGTAGTGTTATTTGTAATGTAAATAAGTTTAAATCCTGGTGCATCTATAGAATGGAATCCAAGGCAATAATAAAGATTTCTGAAGTTTTAACTGACACAGAAAAGTGCTCTGAAAATGTTGTGTCAAAAAAATGAGAATATAATGTAGCATGTATTTGAGAGCACTGTCCTGCTCTCAAACATGTAGAATGAGTGAAAGAGTAAAGGCAAGAGACCAGAAAGAAATTTCTCCAAACACCTCCACAATGAATTGTTGTTTACTGGAAAGAGGGATGGTTTTGTTTTCTACTTTATTTTTGAAACGGGGTCTTATTGTATAGCCTAGGCCAGTCTACAACTCAAGGTCCTCCTGTCTCACACTCCCATGTGCTGGGATTACAGACATGTTCCACTAGCCCTGCTAGTACTACATTTTGAAGATTTCTAGAATAAAAGATATTACAGGCATTCTTTGATACTTTTGGGAGGAATATGTCCTAGGATGCCCCAGGCTGTTATGTTAAATGTCAAAATATTTGTGTGTGTGTGTGTGTGTGTGTGTGTGTGTGTGTGTATATATATATAATCATCACCTGTACACCTTATTATGCCTGTAGATTACTTAGAATGGTTAGTACATTGTGAATGCTATGTTAATGGTTGTTAAAGTATATTGTTTAGAGAAGATGAAAGTTTGTACAAGTTCAAGACAGTGGCAATTAAAATAAATAGTTTTAACCAAGGTTAGTTTTCATTTAATTTGTATAGAGAACTTTAATATATGAACATATGCAAATTGGTTATATACTCATTGGATTATATACACTTATGTCCCCTCTCCCCTGCCCCCATGCCACTGAGGGTCCTCCCCAGTGGGGTTCTCGGTGATCAGTGGACCCAAGGTCAGTTGTATGCACGCATGCACAACTTCTGGAGACGGAGCTGTTCATTGCTTCAAATCAAATGAAAGTAAAGCGAGCCCTTTCCTACATCTGTAAACACACCCCTCCCCCCCACCTTTCCTTGTGGGCTTTGCCCTGAAACCCTGAATACCACGTGTTTCCTGTTCTGGCCTCAGTCGAAGCCTTCCTGCACTTCCTCTGGGCCCACTCCGTCTCTTCTATTGTCATCACTCTTTTTGACTTTATCAAAAGCTGGGCCATATTCCTGGAATTTTCTTCCCACTAAACAAATGCCCTCGCCATCATTAGAAGGCTTACTGAATTTTTTTTTCTTTTTCCTAATGCCTTCTTAACCAAAAACGAGCCTTGCTTATGACCCCTAAAATGCAGTTATGTTAGTCATACCTATAATGGGAAATGAGTATACTTAATTTAGTCTTGCTTCCTTCTATGATTCATTTCCCTACTACAAGCATGCAGGCTTCGTGTGAAAATGCTAACAGCATGCGACATGCATGCGGAAATGGATCTGCCCTCTCTGGTTCACGGATCCCCATGCATTTTGCTACTTAATGATTTTTTCATGATGAAAACACTCCAGCTGGCTACCAAGAGTGAAGGCTGTGCCCAGGCTCTCTAGCAGGAGGGCACTGTCCTACTGCCATGGAGTGGTGAGCTGAAACAAACCACAGGAGAGGTTTCCAATGCCAATATTCACATTTGAGGCAAGAAGTGCAGATCAGTGCAGCAATAGCATAAATGTAAGGTTTTTGTGATGCTGACAACCCTGTGAAAATATATAGCTACTTCTTGGGAAAAAAAAAAAAAGGCAAGTCTATGGCATAAATATCTCTCAGAAAAGTCTACACAGCCAAAGAAACCAATGGCCTTCAGAAACATTGTGATTTCGTGTCTTGCTTAGGACTCACTGGTTTATTAAGGCTCACAAATAATACACGGGTACATTTATTAGAATTTCTTACGAAGTAAGTATGATCACAGCAAAATGCTAGGCTAAATGTAAAGGAACACTTATGCAAATTTCTGGTACTTACGGTAGAGATTGTGGGTAGCGTGACTAGGCCACTTAAAACAAAACAATGGAAGCTGGACAGACGGTAATCCCAACTGTTCTGGAGGCTGAGGCAGGAGGAGTGAGAGTTCAAGGCCTGCCTTGGCTAAAGAGCGAGTCAGAGAAGGTCTAGAGAGAGATCTTGCCTCAAAGGAAAAGGAAAAAGAGGGGGCAGGCATGATGGTGCACACCTTTAATCCTAGCACTGAGGACGCTGAGACAAAAGGATTGTTATGAGTTTGATGCCAGCCTTGGGCTACAGAGTGAATTCCAAGTCATCCTGGGCTAGAGTGAGCCTGCCTCAAAAGAGAAAGAAGAAAGAAAGAAAGAAAGAAGAAAGAGGGGCTGGAGAGATGGCTTATTGGTTAACTGCTTGCCTGTGAAGCCTAAGGACCCCAGTTTGAGGCTCCATTTCCCAGTACCCACGTAAGCCAGATGCACAAGGTGGTGCATGTATCTGGTCTTGGTTTGCAGTGCCTGGAGGCCCTGGTGTGCCCATTCTCTCTCTCTCTCTTTCTCTGTCTCTCTCCCTCCCCCTCTCTCTGCCTCTTTCTCTGTTTGTATGTCATTCTCAAATAAATAAATAAAAATAAAAAACAAAATTATTTTAAAAAGAAAGAAGAAAGAAAGAAAGAAAAAAGAAGTTGTAGCTCAGGGGTTGAATGCTTGCCTAGCATTCCCAAGGCCCTGGGCAATGCCTAGTACTTTTAAAATAAAACAAACCAAAACATCAGGAGAAATTTTCAATTATAATATCAAAGTGTCTCATAAAATCAGTTCATCACCAGAGCAACACAACTGTCTGTACTAAAATTGGCATTTCCTGAATGACTAGTGATCCATATGTGAGAGGCAAGATTGTTAGTAATATACAGATCATTTCTTTAATCAACACTTACTTAGCCCACCATATGTTGAGCTAGAACACTAAATATTAGGTATGTAAAGATGAATGTGGCAAACAGGTCCTGTCCACAGATTAGGGAGGTCAGAGACAAGCAATAATATGCAAACCAAAGGACAAGATAATATGGATTTGAACTTTATAGTCAGGATACAGAACCAACTACAAAAGCTTAACAGAGGTGAAGCAGATCCTGAAAATTACAAGTGTCTTTATAGACAAGGTGACAGTTGTTTGGCCTTGAAATGGAAGGGATAGAACAAGCCTTGGTCAGCTAAGTGAACAAGCAGGTCATTCTCAGCCAAGGCTATACTCAGCATACTAAGGTACCGAGTATGTTCATAGGAGAGCCACGGTCCTGTGGTGAGCAGATGGGGAAGTCCTGGTGAGAAGATGGCTGAACTGAGTTGACAAGGTGGATGTGAGCCAAGGTTTGCAGGGTCACACATGCCAAGCAAGAGGAACTGGCTCTGGGCCACATGAAAACAAGGAGCCAATGGAAGATCTTTAATCAAGAGAATAACGTGACCTCAGCCTTGTTCTGCTAATGGAACTATGGCTACAGTGTAGAAAATAGACAGTGAAATTGTGTGGGGGGGAAAAACACCTTGGAGTAAGACTGGTAAGAATCTTTGGCAAATTCTTGCCATGTTAATCCTCATTAAATCATCTAAATCATCTAAAATCTGGAACTAGGGCTGGAGAGATGGCTTAGCGGTTACGGCATTTGTCTGCAAAGCCAAAGGGTCCAGGTTTGATTCTCCAGGACCCACGTAAGCCAGATGCACAAGGGGGCACATGCATCTGGAGTTCTTTTGCAGTGGCTGGATGCCCTGGCATGCCCATTCCCTCCCTGTCCCCTTCTTTGTCTCTTCCTCTTTCTCCCAAATAAATAAATAAATAAAATATTAAAAATATGGAGCTAATATTACCTGCCTCAAGAAGCATTATAATGCGGGTTAGACTGGTGGCTCAGTGATTAGGTACTTCCTGTGCAAGCATGAAGTTTGCACATGTTCAACTCTTCAGCTAGGTGTGGCCACACATGCCTGTAATCTTCATCCCAGTCTCACGGTGCAGAAGAGACCTGAGAGCTGTCAGAGTCTCATAGGCCTTGATCTCTGGAATTGGTTTAAAAAAACAAACACTCCTGCTCAAAACAAGACCAAGAGGAACACTATGGAGCAGAACACCGGATATTCCACTCCATCCATCGCAGGTGGGCTGCTTCTGGCACAAATTGGCCTATGGAAAGAACACTGTAAGGGCATATACAGCACACACACACACACACACACACACACACACACACACACACGTAAAACCGGGAAAAATGAAAGAAAAAAAAAGTGTGATGATTTTTAACTGACTGGTCACCCTAATCTTTACAAGCCTCAAAACCCATACATCGCTTCCTTCTCTTCCCACTCCTGGTCCACTTTTGCCCCGAAGGGGATCTCATGGCCACAGATATGGACAGCTCAGCCTGCCCCTCAAGTCTACAACCCATGCAGGTAGGGTCTTATGCCCAGCCCTCAGGCCTAGGAACACACTACAGCACACAGTATGTCTTCCAAAAGACAGCTGGCTCAGAGCCCAACTGCAGTTTCTAGGAAAAGGTTGGAGCAGGGAATTCTGAGGTCTCATAAACTTAAGAGTATTTTCTTTTTTAAAAAAATTTTGTTTATTTTTATTTATTTATTAGCAACAGACAGAAAGAGAACAAGGGAGAGAGAGAGAGAGAGAGAGAGAGAGAGGGTGCACCAGGGCCTCCAGCCACTGCAAACGAACTCCAGATGCATGTGCCACCTTGTGCATCTGGCTCACGTGGGTACTGGGGTATCCAGCCTCAAACCAGGCTCCTTAGGCTTCACAGGCAAGTGCTTAACCGCTAGGCCATCTCTTCAGCCCTAAGAGTATTTTCGGAGAGACCAGGGCAGGATTGAGTGAGGACATTTGGTCGGCTGTGAGGAAAATGAGAATGGGGCACTACCACGTAACCTCGGGGCAGGCCTACCTCAGTCAGACCTTGGGGAAGCACATACCCCACAAAGGGTGCATTGCCCACTGTTGCTAGTATAATCTTGTCAACATGATTAACCTGAAGCATGAAAACATGGAGGAAAGACCCAAGTCTACTATGCAGGCCCACCCTGAACATACTATGTGTCCAAGGGCTTGCCTGTAGAAATGGAAAGGAGGACATAGGACTGAGCAATGGCACAGCACAGGGCAGAGTGGACCTCCTGTACAAAGTGTGGAGGAGGCCAGTAGGAAGAATAATAACTACTTTCTCTAAGGTCTGAATGCAGGCTTCCTTTGGGCATCCAAGGGCTGATGTCTGGCACTCAGTAAAACCTTAAAAGCTGCCCATCCAAAAACTGGCAGCTAACGTACTGGAAATGAATGGACTTCCCAAGGAAAGGAGCAGGATGTAGAGTGGCAGGAAGGGGCTCTGACCGATCCGTCCAGGCTGTGAATGGTCAGAGAAAGGATGCCAGCAATTAAGTCAGAGGAGGCTACCATGCTCCAGAAGATGCCAGGATGGCTCTCCTTCTAAGCTGTGCCCACTTTGTGCTGGTGCTCCCCAGTCGTCAAGTACCTTCTCTAGACAGGCATTGAACTCAGCGTACCTTATTTCTTCATTTAGTACTTGAAACGCTACATTGATAGGTAACTACTTCCAGGCTTAACAATGGTAAATAGCTTGTGTTAGTAAACTAATTATGTATTCATTCACCAAGATCTGCTACAAGCAGGACCCGACTGCTAAAAGTTAGGAAAATCTAGCAACACTGGGGTCCGTGGTCTAGAGGTGGTGGTGTGGGAAGGAAGTAGCATGTCTATCCATCAGATGGTGTGACCCGGGGACTTTCTCTTAAGGGCATCTCTTTTAATCCTCACAACAACCAGGGAAGTGGCCATTTCCAGTTCAGTTTCACAGGTGAAGACATGGGTCAGGTACCCATAGTCAGAGCTGGTAAGTAGGGGAGTCCAGATTCATATGTAAGGACTACACACTTTCCATAGCAACATGTTCTTAATCACTCAAGGGAACACAGGCTAACATAATGTGAAAACCTTTGAAACGGTGAGCAAAATAAATAATTCCTCCCTCGAATTCTCTGTTCTTTTGATCACAGTAGCACAAAAGTAACTAAATTGAGACTGTATCTTTAAAGAACAGGATTTTTCATCAATTGTTACAATCCTTACTCTAACAAAGAAATGTTTAATTGGTTTTAATTAATATTTAAATGGCTTTTCCCCCTATGGAATATTAATTTGATGGAATTTTAATGGCCTTTAAAATGTTCTTTAAAAATCATGAACAGAGCTGGAGAGAAGGCTTAGCGGTTAAGCTGCTTGCCTGTGAAGCCTAAGGACCTATGTTCAACTCTCCAGATCCCCTGTAAGCCAGATGCACAAAGGTGAGGCAAATGCAAGGTCACACATGCCCACTAGGTGGTACAAACATCTGGAGTTCAATTGCAGTGGCTGAGGCCCTGGAGCACTAATTCTCTCTGTGTGTCTCTCTCACTCTCTAAAATAAATAATAAAAAAATTGAAAAAAGGCCTGGAGAGATGGCTTAGCAGTTAAGGAACTTGCCTGTGAAGTCTAAGAGCCCAGGTTCAATTCCCCATTACCCACGTAAGCCAGATGCACATGGTGGTGCATGTGTCTAGAGTTCGTATACAATGGCTGGAGGCCCTGGCGCACCCATATTCTCTCTCTCTTTCTCTCTCTCCCGTTCTTCCTCTCTTTCTTATAAATAAATAAAAATTAAATCAAATTTAATTTATAAAACATGAACAACATTAGGAATGTTTAAGACATAATACTAAGGGAAAGTCACAAGCTATAAATAAAGTATTCCATATCCCATACACCAATTTTCATCATGCATATATTTTTTTCAGAAGAAAATAAAGCACATATTAAAATCCGTTATCTCTAGGTGATGTTATGTTTATATTTGGCAACAAAGGACTAGAGTTCAAGTTTTATCAGCGTTCGGTAAATTATCCTCTCCGGACCCCAGTCTCCTCTTCATCCATAGCAACATAATGAAACTAACTTGGAATTCAAGTGACATGGTACTTACAACTTTTAAGGTTTTTTTCAATTTTTATGGTAAAAGTATTAGTTCATATCCTGACCACAGCACTTTTTTTGTCTCACAAATGTGTTATTTTTATGTGTATATCCTCTTAATTTCTACCTAGGTTAAAATCAGTCTGTTTCATATCACAGTAGGTTTCAAATGGCAAACTTTATCCATTTTGAAGTTCTCAGCTCTCCAGTCCTCTGCTAAACAGTCCACAATTTCTTTTTTTCTCCATAGTCACTGAAAATCCTTGCAACCACCCATGACAGAGCTATCTACCATTAAATAATTCATTTCAACAAGAAAAATCAGGGAACAATGAAGTAAAATTGTATTTTCCCCCCACACAGTAACTTCTCCCAACAGAAATGTTTTGGTGTTTCCCCCACTGGAAATCCCAGTTGATTCTGCATGGCAAGCACTTTTGAAAAACAGACCTTGGGTAGAAGCCAGAAAGGTTGGTTTGTACCTATTAGCTCCCTGCTGTCACCTATTAGCTGCTAGATGCTATTAGTGCAGCGCTCTGAACCTCCCTCCTCCAGTCTATATCTGCTGTAGCCTGCCTGATGTGGAGATTGTTCTCAGGGCAAATTCTCTGTTAAAGGTCGGGGACGGGGTTGGGTACGAGACTGCGCTGCAGCCTGTGTTGAAGTGTCTTTGATAGAAGCAACCTTGGAGGGCTGTGTTTTGAGCCTGTGCCAGACTTGTTCAACTCAGGGTGACCTCTAGCCACTGTGTAACTGTGTGACTTGGTTTACGGGAGACGTGGGCTAAGAAAAATAAGTAGGTCCAGTATTGTTCTTAGCTTACTAGAAGATTGTTTTGAGAATAATGTAGAATGATCAAAGGCCAAAACATAGTTAAAATAAAGACCAAGAAAGCTTGGGCATGAAGGAAAAGCTGGTGGGCTCTGCCCCTTGTTAACATCACAGAGGGATGTAAGTCTGCATGACTCAGTGATTCTCAACATTCAGAGCCTTCAGAGACCACTAAGAACAAATGCAACTCTGCCATGTGACAGGAGTGGCTGTGAATGTCCTACACCCAGAGAGGTGGTGAGATTGCAAAAGGTCATAGAAGAGCACCCACAAAACCAGTGAAAACCAGCTCGGCTCCTTAAGGCTGGTAAAGATACTTCCCTGGGAAAAAAAAAAAAAAGGGGATGGGACAATAAATTTCTGAGATGGTAATGGGGAGAGTAAAGATTATCAAAGTATATCATGTAAATGCTTGAAAATGTCACAAAGGAACCTATGATTTTCTACAATATGCTCTAATAAAAATTTATCAAGTCTTCAAGAATTTTAAGCACTATAATTACTATTCTGGTTCAATTATCATCTTATTTGTAGACAGATACCCTCTAGTTAAGGGAAGGTGTCTGTATTGCCATACAAAAAGGCAAAATACGACATGAGAAGAGGGGTATAGTGAGGGTGACTGGTGAAGGTAAAAAGGGCAGGAAAGTTTTCACTTGCTAGAAATCAAAGATGATCTGAGACAGCCCCTAGCCCTAACCAACCAGCTGGCCCTCCGGTTCACCCACACTATAAGGTCGTGAATACCTTTGCAAGGGGAGGGCAGGCTCTCTAATCACTTGGGAACTTCCAGCTGTGGGTGAGTTTTCCCTTGGCTGGGCCTGGGCTGGTGCCCCACCGAGAGGGCCCCCTAGCCCTTACTCTCTACATGGGTTCTTTATCCCCTCCGGCTCCCCACGTGGCAGGAGCTCCTTGAATTTTCTTGTCTCTTTCTTTTCATGCTTTTTTCCAGGCTCTCCAGGTGGGATCTCTGGCCACATGGATGCCTTTCCTTGGCTCTGTACTTACCTCAATAAATATAATAATTTAACAATTATCCTTCTCAGATTTCCTTTTAATTCAATTCTTTGATTAAAATTAGAAATGAACCTAGGGTGTAGGGTTCAAGGGCTTTTCGGGACCCCTAGCACCCAATTATAGAAAGAGCCCTTCACTCATTTTCCATCCTGATTCCAATGGTCACTGAATGGAGAAAGCAGAGGAACAAACTCAGACACCTAATCCCCCAGCCAGCTGCATGGGTGCTTTGTTACCAGGGCAACCCAACACACCACTGACATCAGGGGAAGCTGAGCTGGTCCACAGTAATTTTCCCATCCTGTCAGAAGGCACCAAAGCATTCCATTCCAGCCTCGCAAAGGCAAGAACAGCAGCACCTAAATGAGCAGGGACCCAGCAGCTAACAACCAGGATGACCTGGGTAATAAACATGCTATTCAAATGCATGGGGCATTCTTCACAGCCATCCCAGGTGGTGTTCCCTCTCCAGGGACACAGAAGGACCCAGTTCCCTTTTGCAAGCTTAACTTCACCCAGGCATCCCTCAAAACTCAGAGTATCCTCTACTGTGAGGCCAAGGCAGCTGAGTGAGCCACCATCTGAAGCCAGGTGTCTGGGCAGGGTGCCTCACAGCTCTGGTGCAAGCAGTAAGTTTCCAAGGGGAGCCACAGCATCATGGGCAGTGATGGGCTCTGTTCAAAAGGACTCTAGCCTAACTCTAGAAGATCCACAGTTTAGTTCTTTCAAACATTCTTTTAAAATTTATTTGCAATCTGAAAGAGAGAGAGAAAGTGAGGGAGAGAGATTGAGAGAGGATGGGCACACCCGGGCCTCTTGCCACAGGAAATGAACTCCAGATGCATGTACCACTTTATGCATCTGGCTTTATGTGGGTCCCGGAGAACTGAACCTGGGCTGTCAGACTTTGCAAGCAAGCACCTTTGACTGCTGAGTCATCTTTCTAGCCCCCATGGTTTAGTTCTGGCCAACAAATATGTGGTATATCCCTGCATGGGCCTTGGTTTCTACACTGAGCAGGAGATAGGAAAGAACTTTTAAAGCAAACACTTCATAAAGATTAGGGAACAGTGCAGTGAGAAAGTCTATGGAAATGACAGAGGCCCTGGTTGTGCCTCAGACTCTTGTGTTGTTTCTTGGCAGAATGGGACTAACACCATCTGCTTTCAGGTTGCGGCCTTCCCTTTAATGAGAAGATTCCAGGGTCTTTTTACCCAACAGGGTGGCTGGGCCAAGGGGGTTCGTCAGGATCCGTCTACCATACACCGTTCCAACAATCCTGCTTTCCCAGGCTTCTTTTGGTTTCTGGCTTGGGGGGGGGGCACTTCTGCATTTCTGAAAAGATCACTGCTGTTTAGTTGGCACTGCCCTTCTGCCTCTTATCTTGTCACCTTCTTTCTGTCATGGCTGGGGATGTGCTGTCAGGAACTGCGATTGCTGTCTTGTGGCATGAAGAAAGAAATATAACTGAAGGCCAGGAGAATCCTGACGATATTCCTTGTGACAAGCCACCTCCAGACACACCGCCTGTCACAGGAGGAGAGTGAATGCCCATCTCACTGAAACCATTGTTAGCTGGCCTTCCTACTATTTCCAACCGAGTGCTTTCACAACCTGTAGACTCCAAAAGGCCTTACTTCTAGAGAAAGGCCAATATTCAGATAATCAAATATATGCTTGAAGAAATAGATAATGGCTGGAGAGATGGCTGAGCAGTTAAGGCGCTTGCCTGCAAAGCCTAAGGACCCCATGTTCGACTCTCCAGATCCCACATAAGCCAGATGCACAAAGGTGAGGCAAGCGCAAGGGCACACATGCTCACTGGGTGGTACAAGCATCTGGAGTTTGATTGCAGTGAATGAGGCCCTTGAGCGCCAGTTCTCTCTCTCTTTCTCTTGCATGCACACTCTCTCTAAAATAAAATTTAAAAAAAGAAATAGATAACATCCAAGTGAAAAGGGGGTCACCAAACACACACTGAAGACATGGAATGAGGTAATCACACCGGCATTTGAACTTCTGCTTCTCTTATGTTAGCTGTGAGACCTCAAGCAAGTGATCTTACCTCTCAAGCCTCAGCGGTCTCGCTAAAACACAGTGTTAGCATTGATCATGCCCACTGTAAAGTTGAACAATACAACGCAGGGGAAGTTGCTAGTACAGTTGCCAGCACAGAGTCATGCTTTGTAATTGGCAGCCTTCAATATTGGGGTCATATTGTGCCACAGGCTGTGGCTTTAAAGGATGTGGAGATTAGAATCTAGCTGGCAGGGAACACTGTGCCTGCATGGCCAGGTTTGGTAGAGCAGGTCAATGCCATGCCTAAGACTCACTACCTTGTGAATATCACAGATGCTCTTCCCTGTTTGAGCAGAGGTACTAAACATTTAGTCTAGCATCCTACGGAAGAAATGAAAGGGCAAGAGAGGAGCTAACAGCAGGAGGCTAAGGGGAAAAGCAGAACTATAATAGATGGATCAGAACTGCCACCTTCCCTCCGCTGGTCTCTATGGGTCACAGGTCACATGTATTCAAGGGGGTTGCCAAATAGGCCACTTTCAGCTGAAGGAAATGGGAAAGCTGAGTCCCTATTTCCTGGAACAGGAGGGGGGTGGCTCAGGTTTAGGAAAGTCAGTGTTCCTGTGGTGCAGCTCAGAACCCACGTCTGTCCATTTTCCTGCTAATCCACCCACGGACACGTCAGCTCTTTCTTCTGGCTGGCTCTTCCCATGGCTGCGTAAGAATTGGGAGTGCTCTGTGCCCCACGTGACTACGAATGAGCTCCGCCTTCAGGGCACTGAGATGGCATCCTTCTGGTGTCCTGAAACACAGCAAGCCTAGCCTGGGCAGCTGCCCTTGGAAACACAGGGCTGGTGAAAATAGTGCCCACGATATGCCCGGTAGGTTGTGTTGGGGCTAAGGAGTGGCTGGATGCTGGGTAGACAATGAATGGTTTTTGCTCCAAAGGAAAATGATGGGCGGCTCAGAGAATTGACAAATGCCCACAATTCCCCCACACACGTCTTTGGGTTAAAACCAGACCCAACTATTGTCTTTAGGCAGGGCTGTGATGCAGTACTATGGGAGACAGTGGTGTCCTCCCCCAGCAACTATTGATACCATTCTTATCCCTGCAGGCTGGAGAGGGGTTCCTATGTGTCAAGCCTCTAGGCGACAATGGAAGAGGAACACGTTGGTGCAACATTTGATACCAGCTCCGCTGATCTCCGCTGAGATTTATCTTGAGCTTGCCAGGGAATGTCCACTCAATTCCATTTAAAATTCCCAGGAACCAATTAGACCACTCTGTACTCTTAAGAACATGATATAAAACTACTGAAACCCACATTCCTGTCTGCCCCCTGGTTTCCTGTGCTTTGTTTTCTATCTGAAAACCACATCTTCATTCAGCACTGGTGGACGATAAAAGTTTATCCTGGGGCTGGAGAGATGACTCGATGTTAAGGCACTTGCCTGCAAAGCCTAACAACCAGGGCTCAGTTTCCCCATATCCACATAAAGCCAGATGCATAAAGTGGTACATGCACCTGGACTTCCTTTGCAGTGACTGGAAGCCCTGACATACCGATTTTCTCTGTCTGTCTCTCTTCTGTCTATCCCTTTCTGCTTGCAAATAAGTCAATAAATAAAATACTTTTTAATAAAAAAGCTTGATCCTGGTGCAAACTGCCAGAACACTCCAAGCCCATTTTCCAGGGTGATAGTATTTACTTATACACGTGGCACATTCTGCAGAGCACTCTTCCTGGATATTTAACACAAGGAGTTCATTGTTTGTGGGGATGGTCAAGGGGAAATCTTATAACTATGGAGATCACCCACACACACTCACACACACCCACACACACTCACACAGTAAATACAGTTATTTTTCTTTTTTTTAAACACACGTTTTATGTATCACCATATATTCACTACTGTTATTTTTAACAAATCAACTTTGAAAATGCCCATTTCAATGTCTAATATGGTAAGGAGATGTAACGCACTCTTAAGACAAAAAGCTGCTTGGAGCCCACAGTCTTTTTAGGATACGTGCATGGTCTTAGAGCATAAATGACTGGAGAAGCTGCTGCCCTGGTCTTGGACAGGGGTGGAGGCCTCCAGAGTGAGCGCTGGGGGTGGTAGCTACTCTCCCTGTCTCCCCTGTGTAGACAACATAGGGCACCAAACAGAAGTGAGGCAGGCATGCGTTAGCCAACTTGATACTGCATGGTTTGAGCAGTAGACATACCCCTGTTCTAAATAATGCCCTTAGCAACCTGTTGGGAACCTGGGATCCCCCACCAGTGCCGAAGTGCACAATTACCCACTCCACACAATCAAGTAGCTTTTTCCTGGCCTTAGTACCCATTTTTCATGATCAGGACCATGCAGTCTGGGACTGGCTTGGGGTGCATGCACTGTAAGGCACTCTGTCCTCTAGGTGAACTGTTATGGAGAAACCTCTATTTACCATCTTATGCCTGTGCATAGTGGGCATACACATGACTAAATCCAGATGCATCCTGGGAAAGAACAAACGTTGACAACGCAACCTGTCAATCAGGCTGTAAGACCACGCAAACTATGCCTCTAGCAACCTTCCCTAAATCCTATAAGGAAGTCCTACACTACTTCCTGGGGCCCTTGAGTACTCTCTACCCCAGTATCCCGCTGCCCTTTAGGCAGTGTATTCAAATCTTTACTGTTATTTTTTTCTCTTAATAAAGTGTCTTTCTGCATAACTACTTTTCTGGGCTTTTCTTCAATTCTTTGAGTAAGATGCCAAGAGTCTGGAAAGACCCAGAGACACCTGGTAACAGAAGGTCCTCTTCCTGGTCACACTGGCAAAGCGGAGGCACCTCCTTTACGTTTCCATCTCCATTTATAAACATGGGTGGGCAAAATGACTTGCTCAAAGTCATGTGTAGGACAGGCAGAACTTGAACCCAGGACTCAGCGAGGGACACGCTCCTAGAGGAGACACTTTGTGTCCTGCAACTCCCTGCGCTCCCAGCATGGAGAATGGAACTTGGTGGGTTCTGACCCAAGCTCTGGATACCTGTCCCCACTTGCCAATTGCCCCTCCCACTAAAGCTCAGAGTCCACCTCCACCCATACAGACCCTGGATAGATGGAAATGTCCACAGAACTGCCAGGCAATTGTCTTGGATAAACATTGACAAAGACACACTTTAGGCCGATGTCCAGTCACACACACCTTAAACTAACACACTGTTTCTGTCTTAATCAAATATCCTGTTGACTTTACATTACATCTATATTTTCACTTTGCCGAAAATTTTCTAGGCTTCCCTCCTTATTTTCAGCAAAAGTCATATTACTATTGTCTCAAACAATTCACTTTATTCTACGATTGAGGTGAAAATGCTGGGGGGGGGGGTGGAGTGGGGTGCAACCTAGCAGCCCTCCCCTGTGCTTGGTTCAAATTCTGCATTCTTGGCTATACTCCTACCACAACAGTGTGTACTGGGCCACAGCCTCCTGGCTTCCTTCCCATCAGCAGCCTCTGAGATCTGCATACAAAACCCCTTTTGTGTTTAAAGCATTTTCTCCCAGCTGTAAATACAGGGAAACAAAATGGTGCTTATAACAGAAAGCAAGCGATGGGGAAGTTAGTGTTTCAGGGGAGGAGATCTTTTCAGTACAGCAAATTTTCTTTGGATTTTACTTGATTAAAAAACTAAGTCTGCTCCAACTCAAATGATGCATTTCTTTAGCTATAGCCTGAAAATGAGGCCTGCCTAAGTGTTCTTTCAGTACGCCTACAGGTTTGTTCACCTTGACCCCGGCAAGGAAACCCTATGACTCACTACCTCAGCCTCTTCCCTGGATCAGGTCAGCCGAAGCTGGGAGAAGTCAGAGTTACTTCTTTAATTGCATGATTACTTAGGCTTCTCCAGTGGGTATTCACATCAATTCCAGACTACAGTCTCTTTTATCTCAAGGTTTCCTCTGCCTTAAGAAGAGGAAAAGTCAACTTAGGTCATTTCCTAGCAAAGCTGTGCATGCTTACTCATCTCAATGCCTCTGATAATTCATGACTTGCCTCTCCATCTGAACACAGGACACTCGTCCTTTGGGAAGCTGGGACTCTTTGAAAATTGTGCCAGAAGTCGTTTCAAAACAAGGGGCACCCGAGACATAGCCCCTGCACGTTGGTCAGTCACACTTTTAAGCGGTTGTGAAATAGAGCACATTTTCAAAGATGTTCATTTTCAATGATGGTGCTTCCTCACATAACTTGAAATTGAACAAGTTAGATCTTAGCTCTTCCCATTCAGTAAAAATAAGAAAAAGGGGTGGAGAGATGGCGTCACAGTTAAGGCATTTGCCTGCAAAGCCAAAGGATCCCGGTTCGATTCTCTAGGACCCATGTAAGCCAGATGCATAAGGGGACACATGCATCTGGAGTTCATTTGCAGTGGCTGGAAGCCCTGGTGTGCCCATTCTCTTCCTCTCTCTCTCCCTCTCTCTGTCTCTTTCTCTCTCTCTTTCTCTCTCTCTCAAACAAATATAAATAAATAAACAAATAACTTTTAAAAAATAAGAAAAAAATGAACCTATATGTCAAATCATGAGAGTACTACCTTGTAGTGGCTTCCAAATGAGACCAGCTGTCCTGGCTCTGCCCTACATTGGCTCAGGAGCCTACTCAGCTGCATGACTCACCAAGCCTCAGAGTTCACCCTGCCCCACAGGATCCAGTGAGATCAGCAGTCACAGCACCTAGGAAGTACCTTCCTAGCATAGGAAAGGCTTGAAAAATGTTAACGTGTGCTCATAGGGGTCCCAAATTTAGCTGGGAAAATGTGACCTACTGATAATATTAAGAACACCAAATTAACACAATCCTGGACTCTAAAATAGCTAATGGAAGATCTGTATCTGATGTTTTAACTTACCCCAAAGAATATATGTCAGGGCCTCACATAACTGCACAATAGTACTGGCTTATGTATTGTTCCATTGTGCCTAAATGTGCAGTACAATAAAAATATAAGAAAATAAAATACTGGATAAAAGTTTCCCAGGAGACAAAACACAATTCTAGTCTGTACCAGACTTCTGTGAAAGAAAAGTACCAGGGAAGGAAGAAGAGAAACAGAAACACTCCTCCTCCAGCCACTGCTAGCACTGAATTGACAAGCTCTGAGTCCGATGCCTGCAGAAAGTAGCAATTCCTCAGCAGCATACTTTGAAATGCAATCTACAATGTAGGCCTAAGTTACCTGTAAGTTTAATTATGAAAACCCCACAAAGAATATCTCACATAGCAAAACATCCACCCTATTCCTTTCAAGTGGAATGGAAAGGTTGGAGAAAGAAAATTCATGATTAGTATTGTTATATTTTTACTGGTAACTTTCATATATGAACACGCAGTAATTTGATTATGTTCCCATTTCATAATCCTCTTTTGTCCCCTCTTCCCCCTGTCCTCACCCTCCTTATTACTGCAGCAGTCCTAGCCCCAGCCCACCCTGTGTCCCCCAGTGGGGCTGCTGTTGCTACATTTTTGGCAAGACAAATGGATTAGCTCCAGATGGGCAAACTCCAACTCCAAACAAGTAATACAAGAAACCAAGGCAAGATTTCCTCACCAAGCATGCCTAGTCTGTAGTTGAAGTCTCCAACCAGAACTATTTAGAGGATATTCCAGACAAAGAATTCCAAACCGTGACCATGATATATATGACACATACATATACATGACAAACTTAAAAAGGACACGAGCATTATACTTTCTTTTTTAATGTAGTTATATTTCCTTCTAAGCCTTCCTTTTAAAAAACAAGTGTTTTGGGCTGGAGAGATGGATTAGAGGTTAAGGCACTTTCCTGTGAAGCCTAAAGGACCCAGATGCGATTAGGCAATACCTATGTAAGCCAGATGCACACGGTAGCACATGCATCTTGAGTTCATTTGCAGTGGCTAGAGGCCCTGGTGTGCCCATTCTCTCTCTATCTTTCTCATTCTCTTAAATAAATAAGTAAAAATAAAAAAATTTTGGGCTGGAGGGCTGGAAAGAGGTTAGAGCAAGGCAGGTGTGGATGCACATGCCTTTAATCCCATCACTTGGGAAAAATAAAAAAATAAGGCAGCCAGGTGTGGGATAATCCCATGGGAGTTTGAGGCCACCCTGAGACTACAGAGTGAATTCCAGGTCAGCCTGGGTTAGAGTTAGACCCTACCTCAAAAACAAACAAACAAACAAAATAAAACAATAAAAAATAAGGGTTGGAGAGATGGCTTAGCAGTTAAGGTGCCTGTCTGCAAAGCCAAAGCACCCAGGTTCGATTTCCCAGGTCCCATGTAAGCCAGATGTACAACGTGGCACATGCATCTGGAATTTGTTTGCAGTGGTTGGAAATCAATGTGGCCTGGAATACCCATTCTCTCTCTATATATCTACTTATCTCTCTCTCTCTCTCTCTCTCTCTCTCAAATACATGAATAAAAATTAAAAATAAGGGCTGGAGAGATGGCTTAGTGGTTAAGGCACTTGCCTGCGAAGCCTAAGAATGCATGCTCAAATCTCTAGATCCCACTTAGCCAGACTCAGTGATCCAAGCATGCAATGTCACACATGTGCACAAGGGGGATCACACATCTGGAGTTTGTTCACAGAGTCTGCAAGGTCCTGGTACACCCATTCTCTCAGAAAAAAAAATACAAACAAAATTTTTTTTTTTTTTTTTGAAAAGGTAAGTGTTTCAAAAGCATCAATTCTGTCATAAAGGAAGGGTAAGGACCCTGGCTGGCTTCCATTGTAAACTATCCCTCAAGGCTGACACCCCCCTTCATCCTTGGGGTAGCTCATATGCTGCTACCCTAAATGAGGGCTTCTGGGAATGATGGCCACATTACTGAAAAAGTGTTTTCAAGTAGAGCTGTGAATAAGGAGACGTGTATAACGGCTAATGGCAGTGTTGCTTGTCAAAGGGAATAGAATGGGAAAACCATTAGTGATGGCTGAACACTGGCAGGTGCAGAGGAAGGCACCTGTAAGTTAGGGAGCAGTCCAATATTGTCCCTAACATCATGTTAAAGGTGACACGAATCCCCTGTCTTCAAGAGCAGCAGAGAAGAAAAAAGAAGCACAGATCTGAGTTAGGAGACAGATTTCAGCATTCCCATGACTACAGGCCATTCCACATACGTAGCTCTTTCTTCTTGCACATATGTTTTTGTGCTCAACACTGGAATGCCATTCTACTCACCTATTTAGGATCAAGTGCTCTCAGGGTTCTGGAACAGTCCAGGTGTCCTTCACTGCAATGGTACCCACAGAGCTCAAGCAGCTGACAATATCTACACATGTCCCCACTCTCTCTTTCGCTACCTCCTCTGCTCAGTGGAGGCCAACACCTCTGCATGACAGGAAAGACAGAAAAACAATCCTGACCCTGATGAGACTCAAATTGCCTCTCCACAACAGGTCCTATGATCTTTGCTGTCCTCTTCCTTTTAGACCACACACCACCCCACCCAGTTGATACAGACAGGTTTCTTTAATAAAGACTGAAAAGCGTAAGCTAGAGAGATTGCTCAGTGGTTAGTTGCACTTCCTGTGCAAGCATGAAGGCCTGAAACTGCGTGACTTTGAATCTCCAGAACCAGGGTAAACAGCTGTGTATGGCCACATGTGCCTGTAACCCCTCAAAGGCGAGGTGAGACCAGGGAAATCACCAGAGCTCACAGAAAACAGAAAGCTCCAGTATCAGTCAGAGACAAATAAGAATGGTTGGAAAAGTAACAGAGCAGAAAAAGTGGCATTCTTCTCCAGCCACTGCTGGGGAGCACCCCTGTTATAGGCGATCACATAGGGCATCACAAGGACATATTCACTTACACAGACCACACATGCACACATGCACAGAATTTTTTTTAAAAAGGAATAAACATGGAAAAGATCAGTGAAGGCAGCAAAAGTGGAGGAGGTCCAATCCAAGATCCATCAATAAGACAAAAAGACACTGACTGCCCACCACTAGTTGTGCCACCTCTACCATATCTTCCTGGTCCTAGGACAAATTGCAGATGAAGTGGTGACATAGATCCTGCTCTTACTGCTAGTTTGACAACCAGCTCCAGGGTGATGGTGACAGACACAATGATTAATCAAAACGCATCAAAGCAGAAATTCAGAGGCTACAGAGATCTTGTCACTAAATCAGACTTCCCACAGGCCTACCATGACTCACGGAACATTGTAGAAGAAGGGGCAGAAAGACTGTAAGAGCCACAGTGTGGGTAGTAGTACCCTGAGGAATGGTTCCCTGGCTAACCCACAGGGGCTGACTGAGGCCCTCATAATTCCACAGTGAAGACCATAACCCCACTCCACTGAGGAGGGCTCCAGGGGAATGGGTGCAGGGATGATGGGTGATAAAAGAGTATAACCTGCTATAATATATGTAAAATAAAACTAAAATTAAAAATCAGGTCAATGAAACATAGAAGTAATAAAAATAAAACCGTACAAATTAGAAGCCACAATAGATGGTTCTTTCCAAGCTCAAATGCACGCTCTTGCACCTGTATGAAAGACCAGTAAGTTCCCAAGTGTGATGGTTAATCTCTAGTCATCAACTTGACAGGATCTAGAATCACCATGGGAACAATCTCCAGGCTTGGATGTGAGGGTGTTGTCTCTGAGGGATTTTCTAGGTTGGGTGAAATGACCCACCGTAAGTGTGGGCAGCACCATCCCATGGCCTGGGGTCCTGTACAGTAAAAAATGAGCGAGGGGCTGGAGAGATGGCTTAGCAGTTAAGGTATTTGCCTGCAAAGCCAAAGGATCCCAATTCGATTCTCCAAGACCCATGTAAGCCAGATGCACAAGGGGGGGCACATACATCTGGAGTTACTTTGTAGAGGCTGGAGGCCCTGGAGTGCCCATTCTCTCCCTCTCTCTCTCTCTTTCTTTCTCTCAAATATATATATATATATATATGAACACGAGAGCTAGCTGAGCATTCAGCTTTCATCACTCTGCTCTGCTTCCTCCCTGCTGAGGCAATGATGGGATACACTGGCTTCCTGCTCCTGCCAGGCTTTCCCCCCCATGATCAACTTCCCTCAAATATATGCCAATAAAGTAAACCCTTTCCTTCCTTTAGGGTGCTTCTGGGCTTGGTATTTTGTCCCAGCAATGAGAAAATAACACATGTACCAAGTGAAGTCAAGGAGGAATATGTAAGCATGTGATCTTGGAAGAAGAGTCTGGACCACGAAGGTGCCACCAGATGGCTGACCAAGACTCATCCAGACTGTAGGGCAAGTAGGGTGGAGGATTCACAAAGGCTAAATGAGGAACAGAGCTATAGCATCTTCTGGAAGTAAAACTGGCAGGACAGAGTACTTAGGTTGATTGGCTCTAAGGAATCAGAGGTAACGGCCGCTGGGCTGTTGTTAGAAGAATCTTTGGATTGTTCCCAGTTGGCCCGAGTGATGCCAACCAAAGGTCTGCAGCCAGCGGCTGCCTTTTAACAAGATAGCTCGAGGATTCCCTTGACAGTCTCATCTCCCCTGGACCAGTCCTATTGTAAGTAGCTTTGGCTTCGAAGCAGGGGGTGAATTCTGTATTTTGGTAGGATGGGGGTTTGTGGTGGTTTGAATCAGATGTCCCCCATAAATTCATGTGTTTTGAATGCTTGGTTCCAAGCTGATGGCAGTTTGGGAGGTGGAGCCTTACTGGAGGAGGTGCGATGCAGAGAGTGGGTTTGTGAGTGTTTTGGGCAGCTCCCCCTTCACAGAGCTCGGCTCACACTCCTGCCACTTTTTTCCACCTGCTGTGGCAGAAGTGATGTCTAGCCTCTGCTTGTGTCTTGCTTTCCCCTGCCATCATGAAGCTTCCCCTTGAGACTGTAAGCCAAAATACATACTTGAACAAATCTGCTGCTTTTGGACATATTTTTCCCCAGCATCAATTAGGTAACTACAACAGAACAACAACTAGAACAAAACACTTCAAGCCAGGCTGGATAGATGGCTTAACAGTTAAGGGCACCTTCCTGTAAAGCCTAAGGACTTATGTTCAACTCTCCAAGTCCCACATCAGCCAGATGTGCAAGGTGGCACAAGTGCACAAGGTTGTACATGCGCAAAAGGGGGCACATGCGTCTGGAATTCAATTGCAGTGGCTAGAGGCCCTGGTGCACCAATTCTCTCTCTCCCCCCTCCCTCTCTCTCACTTACTCTCTCACATAAATAAAGGCCAATATGTTGGGCTTGCCAAAAAAAAAAAAAAAAAAGAAGAAAGGAAGGAAGGAAGGAAGGAAGGAAGGAAGGAAGGAAGGAAGGAAGGAAGGGAGGAAGGGGGGAGGAAGGAAGGAAGTGAAATGCATGTTGGGAGTGAATGTGAAGGTAGGATAGGCAGTAAGCCTCTTCAGAGGTTCAGGGGCCAGGGATTTCTCAGGAATCTCATAAGAATTGGAGCTTTTGTGTATTCAGCATCCTTTGGCATTGGATATCAACTGGGATCCTCATAATTGCCACTTTGGCTCTGACTCTTGATCAAATATTAATACCCATTACACTACTCAGAGCTCTGACACTAGTAGAAGGCAAGGGATTTGGGTCACTAGCTTGTGGAGACTCGTGAGAGGCCATGCAGACCACTGATGTGACAACAGATACTAGTCAGGGAAACAGGTTCTGATCACAGTGCATCAAGCTGGAACACTGGAACACCAGCCTGCAATCTAGTGGTGTCAGAATGTCTGAGATTATCTTGTTGGAAAAAAATATAGGATGTTAACTGACCACAGCGACCTAGTCAAACAGCATGGTATCCTGCCAGGATTTACTAGCCTGGTTAATCTGTACCTTTTCTGGTCTTAGGGAGAGCGACCTTGGATTCCTTCCGCTTCTGGAGCCCTGTGCTTTGTCTTTCCCTAATAAAATCTCATGTAGACGTCAGTACAGGGCCACAGTCATATAGTGACTATTCCCAAAGGCTCTGGCTCCATGAGTCTCTCAGTTCATACTATGCTTATGTGTGTTGAGTAACCCTTTCCCTCACACGGACTGGAAATGAGATACTAGCTGGAATCAACAACTTGGGTAAATGGGCTTCTGAGTCTATGCCTTGCGGCCTACCTTCTCAGTCAGTACAATTTGAGAAGTTCTATTACCAAAACAGAGTTTCCATTCTGGTGAAGATATTCCCCCAAATACACTGTTCTCTAAGAATCTAACATGGACTGAGAATATAGGTCAGTAGGTAAAGTATTTGCCTTGCAAATATGAGGACCTGAGTTTGATCCTCAAACCCACATTAAAAAAAAATTAAAAACCCTGTGTACGGTGAGGCAGGTTTGTAATCCCAGCTCTGGGGAGGTGAAGACAGGTGGCTCCCTGGACTTCACAGGCTATTGTCGATCCTATTTGGTGCTGTCCAGCCAATAAGAGACACTCTCAAGGTGGATGGTGTTCTTGAGGAGTGACACTTGAGATCCTCTGGTTTCTATATGGATATTGCACACATGTGCAGGTGCATCTGCACACGCATACCTACACACACACACACACACACACACACACACACACACACACACACGAGAATCTAGATGAGAACACACAGTTCCTTGAATGCATGATGTGAAACTGGAAAGGGTAGTTTTTCCTCATGAATATTTATAAGGCACTGAGTCAGGGGGCGTCCAAAGAGATTCTGAGTTGGGTGTTTAACCACTGCTGTCCTGATGTCTGTGTCCTCTCCAAATTCTTTTTTGTTTGTTTGTTTGTTTTTTGTTTTTCGAGGTAGGGTCTCACTCTGGTCCAGGCTAACCTGGAATTCACTCTGTAGTCTCAGGGTGGCCTCAAATGCACGGCAATCCTCCTTCCTCTGCCTCCGGAGTGCTGGGATTAAAGACGTGCACCACCACGCCCAGCCTCTCCAAATTCTTAAATTGAAACCCTAACCCTCAAGGATGAGGACTAGTATTAACGGGGGGTGGGGGGGTTCTGGGGGATGTGAATAGGTCATGGGGGCAGAACCCTCTAGAATGGGATTAGGGTCTTTATAAAAGATGCCTCAGCCTGTCTGCCCTTCCATCGACAGCAGTCAGCAATGAACCCTCACCAAAGCTTGACTATGCTTGCCTCCACCCGCAACCCCCACCACCAACCTTAGATCCAGCTCCCAGAAATTGCAGAAATCTTTTTCTGTTGGTGCAAAGCTACTTACTCTGTGCTGTTACAGAACTACAAATATAGTATATACTAATTATTCTTAAATGGTGGCCTGTATTGTTCAGTCAGAACAGTAGTGACAACCCACACTGGAGGGACTATGAGTGATGACTTGATTTGATTTGGTCAGAGGCATTTTTACCCAGTGTCACTCCTTCTGTAAGTAAAGGAGATGGTGACCCTAACCTAAGGTACAGCCTATGCCATTAACAGCACCTACATTGATCAAATTACCCAGAACATGCATAGGACCTTGAAGTTTCAGAACAAGAAAGGGGCTGGAGAGATGGCTTAGTGGTTAAGGTGCTTGCCTGCAAAGCCATAGAAGCCAGGTTTAATTCCCCAGGACCCACGTAAGCCAAGATGCAAAAGGTGGTGCATGCGTCTGGAGTTCCTTTGCAGTAGCTGGAGGGCCCATTCTCTCCCTTTCTCTTTCTCTCTCTCTCAAATAAATAAATAAAAATATTTAAAACTAAGAAATGAAGAAGGAAGGGAAGTGAGGAGTAAAGGGAGGAGAAGGACAGGCTCACAATGCTTACCTTCCAGGTAAAATTCAGGGCTAACTTGGCCACCAGGTAGAAAGATGAACATCACCACCAACAAATTAAGGAAGTTGTTCAGAGAACAAGTTCCCTAGACCTTCCTGCCTCCTCGACACCGGGTCTACGGATGAATCCCTATCCCTTTCCTGCCTGTTCACTGTACTCACATTAAGAAAGGTCGCTGGGTTCCACCCACTGTTTCCTCATGTGAGCGTCCACAAATATGTCCCAGGCATTTACCAGTTACCACTCAATCCACACACACGAATTTCCACTGAGGCTTGTACAGGAAGTCCTTGGAGCCATCAATGGCAAAAAGAGAAAAAAGGAAAGATAATAACACAACACAAGTCACTCAAGGGCTCAAAATGCTTCGGACTTGCACAACCACTACTAATGTGCACCATTGATCAAGGCAATGTTAGTAATTATTTATCAGAACATCATAAATTTACCCTGAAAGAAATCAACTGGAAAAGGAAAATAAGAAACACGGTACAGCAGACATATTTGGGAGTCTGAATGATTCTCTGTCACCCTTTCCAAAACAATTTTTTAAAAATCTGCAAATAACCACTTCCAGGCAATTTATGTAGCAGAAATAAAAACTAGACCTTAATATAAAATCAGGAGGTTGAGAAAGAGAGTTTGTGAGCTTGATTTCTTCTTGTATGTGAAACATGCAGGTAGCTGAAGAAAAATGGTTGACACCTTCACATTTCTCTCCTGAGAGGATTTCAGATATTTAGGGACGTTCAGATGCTGAGCACGCAGATGCTCAAACAGAACATGCCATGTTGAGAACAGAGGTTTACTAGCGGGACTGTTCTCTGGATTAAGGTGTCCAGCAGGCAGACAGGCATGGTGGTGCACATCTGGAATGCCAGCATTAAGGAGGCTGAGACAGGAAGACTGCGAGTTCCATGTCAGCCTGGACTATATGGATAGATCTTGAGCACCCCGACCCCAAAACAGTAACAAAAACAACAATAAACAAACAAAAAAATCACAGTGTCTGGCATATGAAGAAACACTGCTTACAAGAAAAGAAGCAAGCCAGGTATGGTGTCACACGCCTTTAATCCCAGTACTTGGGAGGCAGAGATAGGAGGATGGCCATGAGTTTGACACTACCATGAGACTACGTAGTGAATTCCACGTCAGCTTGGGCTAGAGTGAGACCCTACCTCGAAAAACCAAAAAAAAAAAAATAAAATAAAAATAAAAAATAAAATAAAGAAAGAAAGAAAAGAAAAGAAAAGAAAAGAAAAGAAAAGAAAAGAAAAGAAAAGAAAAGACGCAAAGCCCGGGATTACATGCCCCATCACAGCCCTTCCCTAATGATAATACAGAGTTAGTTAAGCATGCTGGTATTGATTCCATGGCTTCTCTGTTCTGATCATGGCTTCTACCAGTGTCCTGTAAGAGGCATTGAGAGGCTCCTACTGCCTTTACTTTGAAATATGTACTTACTTTTTTATTTTTACTTTTTAAATTAATTAATTAATGTATTTATTTATTTATTTTTGGTTTTCCGAGGTAGGGTCTCACTCTAGCCCAGGCTGATCTGGAATTCACTATGTAGTCTCAGGGTGGCCTTGAACTCATAATGATCCTCCTACCTCTGCCTCCCAAGTGCTGGGATTAAAGGCGTGCGCCACCACACCTGGCTGTTCTTTCTTTATTTATTTGTGAATGTGTGGGGATGAGCTATGAGAATGAACTGTGGGAATATTGACAAGCAATGTTTAGAGATGCTGACTGACATTAAGTTATGCTCTATGCTCCTTTCCTCAGAGGCCTGGTTGGACTCTCGACTCAGAACAAACATGCACGCATAAGAAGTACTGATCCAGGGCTGGAGAGATGGCTTAGTGGTTAAGGCGCTTGCCTGCAAAGTCAAAGGATCCAAGTTCGACTTCCTAGGACCCATGTAAACAGATGCACATGGTGGTGCATGCATCTGGTGTTCGTTTGCAGTGGCTAGAGGCCCTGGCATGCCCATTCTCTCTCTCTCTCTTTCTGTCTCTCTGTCAAATAAATAAATAAATAAAAGTATATTTTAGAAAAAAAAAAAAAAAGAAGAAGTGCTGATCCATAGCCCTGAAGGCAACGAGGTCAGTAACTGTGGGTCCACTCCTGGGCCCAGTATACCAGGAGTCAGCTCTCTCACCTCCCAGGCTCTGCTGCTACTTGGATAGGCAAGTTCAAGTTCCACAGGTTAGTCTTCTCTAAATTCAGGGCTCTAAATTTTCTTCTCTAAATTTTGCCCAAAGAGGACAAAAATGGGCATTCCAGGGCCTCCTGCCACTGTAAACGAATGCATGCTCCATTTTGTGCATCTGGATTTATATGGATACTGGAAATCAAACCCAGGCCATCAGGCTTTGCAAGCAAGCATCTATAACTACTGAGCCATCTCTCCAGCCCCACCCTACTGTCTTTAACATCTACGTTATATTCACACTTGTTACTACATAATTGTTTTCAGTTTTGTCTTCATTCTCTCCTTTCAGGATAAACAGTCTCAGTCATGAGACATCTGCTATGCCTCACGCATATGTGGTTCAGTTTCGCATGTATGAATGCTTCATGGATCTTGCCATGCACCTGAAACACAGGATGCACATTCTTCTGTACACGAGGATGACATTGCAGCTTTCTGTCACCAGGATAGTCACTCTAAATTCCTCATCCAGTACTGGTGATGATACAAGGACAAGGACGCCTGTGCGCACGGTACTCAGCACTTCTGCTGATTCCCTTCCTGGTTTTGTTTGTTTGTTTGTTTGTTTTTGTTTTTGAGAGAGAGAGGAGAGGCAGAAGAGAATGGGCATTCCAGGGCCTTTTCAGCAGCTGTAAATGAACTCCAGACATGTGCGCCCTTGTACGCATATGCGACATTGCATGCTTGCATCACTTTTGCGTCTGGCTAAACGTGGGACCTGGAGATTTGAACAAGCATTCTTAGACTTCGCAGGCAGGCGCCTTAACTGCTAAGCCATCTCTCCAGCCCTCTATTTTTTTTTTTTAAGTAGGGTCTCGCTGTAGCCAAGGCTGGCTTGGAACTCATAATGATCCTCTTACCTCTGCCTCCCAAGTGCTGGGATTAAAGGCATGCATCACCACGCCCAGCAGGGGCCTTCCTACCAACTCTATGCCCACTTTCTTTTTTATTGTTATTATTTTATTAGAGAGAGAGAAAGGCAGATAGAGAGAATGGGCACACCAAGGCCTCTAACCACTTCAAATGAACTCCAGATGCAGGTGCCACCTTGTGCATCTGACTTATATGGGTACTGGGGAATCGAACTTGGGTCCTTAAAGCTTTGCAGGCAAGTGTCTTAACTGCTAAGCAATCTCTCCAGACATCTATGCCCACTTTCTATGGGTGTAGGAGATGGTTAGCTGCTCTGGGGTAAAGGTAGATACATGAATAAAATGAAGCTAAGTATGGGGAGATGGCTTAGCTGTTAAGGTCTTTGCCTGTGACGCCTATGGATCCAGTTTCAATTCCCCAGGTTTCACGTAAGCCAGATGCACATGGTGGTGCATGCATCTGGAGTTTGTCTCCAGTGGCTAGACACCCTCATGTGTCCATTCTCTATCTCTTTTAAATAAATAAATAAATAAATAAATAAATAAATAAATAAATAAATAAATAAAAAATCTTCTTAAAAAATGAAGCTAAGTAGCAAAAAGATGGAGTTAGCATATGCCCTCAGACTCACCTCTGCTGAAATGGTTTCTCTCCAACCATCTACACCCCCCACCCCGCCACGCACATGTGAAAAAAAAATACCAGCTGCCTCAACAACATTCCCAGGAACCAGCAGACCAGGTTCCTCCTCTGGTTCCATTATTATCAGCTGTTCTCACACAGGAGGTAGAACTTCTGTCACAAACCAGAGCCACAGAAATTCTTGTTGTCACATGAAATACCACTTTGGACTGGAAAACAACCTTTAGAACAGTGGACAGTAATGGCTCCTGTAATCATTAAAAAAAGTTCAAGCTGGAGAGATGGCTTAGTGGTTAAGACACTTTCCTGCAAAGCCTAAGGACCCAGGTTCAACTCCCCAGTACCCACATAAGCCGGATGCACAAGGTGGCACATGTGTCTGGAGTTCCTTTGCAGTGGCTGGCAGCCCTGTTGCACCTGTTCTCTCTCTATCTGCCTCTTCCTCTCTCTCTCTCAAGTAAATAAATTATATATATATAATATATATATATATAAATTCAAGGGTTGGAGAGATGGCTCAATGGTTACGAGCACTTCTTGTGCAAGCATGAGAGCCTGAGAAGGCTTTAGAGACCTCTCAAGTTCAATCCCCAGGATGTGGGCATAAACAGCAGGCCATGGCCATGAGCTTCTGTAACCTGAGTCCCAAATTGCCAGAGCTCAAAAGACAAAACAAAACAACAAGAAGAACCACCAAGGTCTGGGATCAGTAAAAGACTCCAGCTCAAGTGAAAATGGGTGAGAGAGCATGGGAGGGGACACCCTATTTTCCTCTCGTGCCTCACCACAGGAGGGCACCCTGCCATAGATGAGCACATGGGGTGCTGCATGGACATATACACATGCATGCACCACACATACCACAGATATATACACGTGCATGCACCACACATACCACAGACATATACACATGCAAAAAAAAATCTTTAAAATTCTGTTCTTCACATATTTTCAAATCTAGATTTTTTTCATAATTTTAAGCAAAAATGCTGATTATGATATATTGTAATTAATAAATTTTTTATTTAAAACTGGCTACTCTTTAAATGCATCTTATGAAATCTACCACAACAATCTGAAAACTACTTTTATTTATCCATCAAAAAGAAATAAGAGAAGGCTGGGGAAATGGCTTAGCGGTTAAGGTGTTTGCCTGTGAAGCCTAAGGACCCTGGTTCAATTCCCCAGGATGCACGTAAGCCAGATGCATAAGGGGCGCATGCATCTAGAGTTTGTTTCCAGTGGCTAGAAGCCCTGGCATGACCATTCTGTCTTTCTCTCTATCTGCCTCTTCCTCTCTCTCTCTCTCTCTCAAATAAATAAATAAAATAAAAATATAATTAAAAAAATAAGGGAACAAGCCAGAAGTGGTGGCACATGCCTTTAATCCCAGCACTCAGGAGGAGGCAGAGATAGGAGGATCACCTTGAGCTCAAGGCCAGACTGAGACTACAGAGTGAATTCCAGGTCAGCCTGGTCTAGAGTGAGACCCTACCTCATAAAACCAAAAATAAACAAACAAACAAATAAGAGAAAAGTCTTCGTTAGTAATAATTAAAAAAATGGTTCATTGTTCTCTTTTCTCCTATTTCCATTTCACTTCCCCCACAGAATTTTCTCTTTATATAATATGTCATAATGCTTGAGTGGATTTTATTAATCTTGCTATTATACTTCTCTGGAACACAGTATGTATAAAGCAAATTTTTAAAAATTTCCTATAACTATAGAGCTTAAAAGTGTTCGATTTCCTTTTAGTTTGAGCTGTCATCACTAATGTACATAATTTATCCAAAGAACATTAACAATTATTAATCAGAATGTTACTAAATTTAATATTGCAAGAACAGTGTTATTAGGAATGCATTTCTAAAGAAATGGCCAGAGCTTGTTTGTTTTGTCCTTCATTTCATTCACGTGTCTACGGATGAGTATTGCATTGTCATAACAAGGCCAGGCTTAGCATCAAAACCAGAACTTTTCATTTTCAATTTAACCAATATGAATAAAGTGGGGAAAATATTTTTGTCTCTCATCTTATTACTAGAGTTAGGTCTTTCTTCAATCTTGCTCAAAGCCAAAAAGTCAAAGTGACCTGACTTTTCCAGAGATCTTTCTCAGGCTAGAGAGCTGGCTTAGCTGTTAAGGAGCTTGCCTGCAAAGCTTAATGATTCAGATTCAATTCCCCAGTACCTATGTAAAAAGCCAGATGCCATGGCACATGCATCTGGAGTTCATTTGCAGCAGCTGGAGACCCTGGCACACCTGTTCTCCCTATCTCTCTCTTTCTGTGTGGGTCTGTCTCTCTTCTCTTTCTCTCTCTCTCTGCTTGCAAATACATAAAAATAATAATTTTAAGAAAAGATGTTTCCTTGTATACTCATCCCCTTTGCTGACACAGACACACTATTTTCATAGTTATTTGTGGCGGGACGAGGCTTCTGCACAGAGGACAATGCGCTACAGCAGGTCTAGGGTATGCTCAGATGGCTTTTCCTTTGTCCAGCAGAACAGGGATGGCCAAAGGTGAGCTGGAAAAGTAGATGCGGCAAAGACAATGTTGCTTGAGTAAATCCGTTTCGATAAGGGCTACATCTAGGAGCTGGGGACCAGGAAATGAACTCCCTAGAACTTCATGCCATGTAGCTCTTAGTCTCCTTTTGGACACACCAGTAGGAACAGCCCTCTACTAGTCACGTGTGTTCCTCCACCATTCCGTCCACTCTCAAGCCTTTCGAATGCTAAAAGTACACTCAACCTGATTAACATGCTCCTAACATGGAAGGTTGTAGCAGATCTCATAGGACACGCAATCTTTAAAAACAAAAACAAAAAGACAGAACATGATTCTTGTTCAATCTGATTGAAAAGAAAGGAAATGCCTAATAAATCATTGTGTCCTGATAGTGTAGAACTGTACTGTGAGTTCAATATTCCTTACCAAAAAAAAAAAACAGTCCAAATGTTTAATACAAGGAAACCAGCTCAATAAATTATGCTATAGCTGAACACGGTCCAAATGTTTAATACAAGGAAACCAGCTCAATAAATTATGCTATAGCCATGAGATGGAAGTGTACACAATACTTTACTTTGATAGCACATATTAGAAAACAATCCTCATATAGTATTGAGTAAAAAAGCAACCAGGAAACAAAGTTGGAAGTAAAATTTTATATTGACTTGCAAAACTATATGTACATGTAAAAGACTTAAGAAAATAGATCAAACTGTTTATTTGTCATTATCCTTCTGTGTGTAATTACAGGCAACATACTTTTGCTCTTTAAAATTTTCCACAACAGATGTGCATCTCTCTCATGAGGAGGAAAAAGGAAAGATTGTACTAGAAGGTGAGGAAGGTGCCGAAATGGGTTCGCTTCTCAGCTACAGGTGACGACAGATACCACGTATAAGCTGTCCAGCTAGCATTACCGAGTGAACGTCAATCCACCCCAGCTGGCGAAGGGCCACATCCCCCCAGGTGGTGTGTCATTTGCTGGCCGTGAGCTCCTTGACCACTTTTATGCCCTCACCACTGACCGCTGTCCCTTAGGAACACTGACTTCATTCACTAACCCATGCACCAGTGGGATGGAAATGGAAAAGGTTCCCACTGCTAATCTCATGAAATATCCCAGTTCATGGATACAAAACCAACCAGCCAGCGAAACAAACATGCAACATTAGTCAGCAAGTGAAAGGCTGTAAAACCAACGAGGTGATCTAGCCTTCAGAAAAACATGGTGGGAAAATTACATCCATTATACGATAGTACCTCTTACCTCAGCAAGTGTGGAGGGATCTTGACAATGGTGTCCAGGCCACTTAGGGTTTCTGCCAAAGGAAAATTGCAGAGTTACAAGTAAATACTTCAGAACTGTAATCTGAAGTCATATTTAAAGACTGAAAACCTATACTGTCCCTGAACTTCCCTGGTAATTTTTTTGTCTCCTCCCCCTCCCCCCACCTTGGAAATTCCTATAGGAATAAATTAGTTAACTCTCAATTATCTGCATGGAAGTCATACTTATTTTAAAACCCTTCTCCCTGGATGGCCCTCATCTCATTATTGGGGGAAAAAATGATTAAAAGAAGGATGCATCTCCTCTGTGACAAAGAACAGATAACTAAACTAACCCGAGCCAGATGTCAGTGCACACTACCCACAACTGATCGACATACTCTATTCCTCCAATTAGAGAAACAAAAGCCATGTCCTTGAAAACACCATTTCAAGCTGGGCATGCTGGTGCACGCCTTTAATCCCAGCACTCGGGAGGCAGAGGTAGGAGGATCACCGTGTGCTCGAGGCCACCCTGAGACTACATAGTGAATTCCAGGTCATGTATGGCACAATGCAGGTCGGGCCCTAGCCAGACTGCCTGCTAGAAGAAACCAGGAAGTGGCTTCTGTGGACCTGACATCCTGCACAGGCCTGGTGTTACAACAACTACAGTCCCATGCTCCCAAGCAACCTGCTGCGAGATGATCTACCCGGAGACAGGCTGTCATTGGTCACAAGAAGGGAACCACCCCATACAATGATTGGCCAGCCAAACCCTTTAAACCCCTTACACTTTCTTGAATAAACACGTTTGCAGCAGCTCACCCTCTGCCTGCTTCCACCCAACTCCCAGAGTCTGTGTCATGACCCCACGCCTCTCACCCCCTACTGGGCGGAGACCCTGCTGCCGTCCCTCCTGGGCTGGCCCTAGGAGGGACCCCAACAAGGTCAGCCTGGGCTAGAGTGAAACCCTACCTCGAAAAACCAAAATAAATAAATAAATAAATAAATAAATAAATAAATAAATAAGAAAATACCATTTCAATAACATTCAGCAGCAATTCACACTTGTGAAAGACTTTACAAAGTACCTTCTGGTACCAGTTGTCACATGGAGGAGCAAGCTCTCTGCTCCATCATGCTGCACTTAGGACACTGATTGGGAAGCTCCTCCTTCAAATCTTATTAATTCAGCCTGGATTGTTTGTGGATCATTCACACTACTGCTGCCTCTAAATTGTAGAGACAATAAAATACTAAGTGCTCTCTTCCCTACCCCCACAAGAGTTCAACTTTAATCCCTCCAACTTGTCTCCAGGAAGCCAAGTCGCCTGCTCAAAGTCAACAAGCTTTGTCGATTTGAACAACTTCTCTTGGGGAAGAAAACTATATATATATATATGTGTGTGTGTGTATGTATGTATCTTCCACCTTGCTAAGAGATCAGAGGAAACAAGAGACCAAGGTTGGCATCCTTTAGAGTCAGTACTAATAGGCCAAGGAGTGACAGGATCTGGCCGGTTGTCACCAATGGATAAAAGACAGTTGACTTAAGGGCTGAGAGGGTTAGTGGTGCCACAGGGAAGAAGCCATGGGAGGAGGTGGAAAGACAGAGGTCAGAGCTGAAGATGAGACAGGATGACAAGAAAATGAATCTCTGGGATATAGGAGCTAGGGGCGGCTCCAAATGCCACACAGGACAAGACCCAGCAGTTAGCATGACAGGGGCCAGCACCACGGTCAAGGAGAAGCAGTGACAATGAACTAGCAAACCAGCAGGCTTTTCCCTCCAGGGAGAGGGGCTTCTATCAACTGAGGGTGTGCAACATCTACAAATGCTGAGTGAGCTGGAAGAAAGGGAAGAGAGAATGTGGGAGGAGGGGAAGCTCTGTGCTAGACTGCTTGCCTAAGCATGAAAGGCTCTGGGTTCAAGCCCCAGCACCCCTCAAAAATGGTGGGGAAGAGAAAAGACAGCCACACAGCTTCCATGAGCCCATGTAGTCTCAGAGGTTACCCCTCTTTCAGGTATATGGAAACAATGGTAGAACTCCAGGCAAAGAGTACCCAGGGGGCAGTGAGGGGAAAGGCTGAGCTATGGTTGTACAGTAATACCCCAACACTGCTCTGTAACACAGAAAACAGCAACAGAGAAAGCAAACTCATGTGTTTTGAATGTAAAGTGTCCTCCATACCCTTATGCATTTGTGATTAAACCTCATACTCAGCCAGTAGTTCATAGAGCCTTTGGGAGTTGGAGACTTGCTGGAGGAGGTGTGTCAATGGGGGTAGACCTGGAACTTTTTTTAGCCTAGTACTTAGATTCCTTCTCTCCAGATAAGTAACAAGACCTGAGCCAGTTTCCTGTGTGTGCCATGCTTTTCCCCACCATGACCAATCTTCCCCTTGAAACTATAAACTTTAAGTAAACCCTTCCCCACCCCCGCCAGCTACTTCTGGTTGGGTGTTTTCCCCAGCAGTGGGAAGGTAACTGCTACACAAAGGAACCACATTTTCCATTTCCAGCTCCACACCAGTGTGTGGTTCTGTGGGATAGGGCAAGTCACTTATCTCCAAGCTTCAGTTCCCTCATCTTCCCTCTTGTATTTGGTGCTGGAATTGAACCAAAGACTGCATATGTACTAGACAAGTGCTTGACCACTGATATATAGTCCCAGCTCCATTCTCTAATCTTCAGAAAGATGAGAAACATCTGCCTGACAGGATTTTTTTTATTTGAGAGAGAGGTAAAGAGAGAGAATTGGCATGCCAGGGCCTCAACCACTGCAATCAAACTCCAGACAGTTGCGCCACCTAGTGTGTATATGCAACCTTTCACTTGCCTCACCTTTGCACATCTAGCTTATGTGGGATCTGGAGAGTCAAACATGGGTCCTTAGGCTTCACAGGCAAAGGCCTTAACCACTAAGCCATCTCTCCAGCCCACAGGATTCTTATGAGAGCTCAGATGAAATCATAAGAGTCTGACATTGTCCTTAGATGTCGGTGACAGTTCCTGTCTCTTTTCTTTGATGCACTTACTAGGCTTCAGGCCATGTGCTCCTCTAGAGAGCCAATGGTGAGTACAGACATGGTTGGGGACTTTGGAGAGTATACTATCTGAGATGTCAAGTGTAGTTTCACTTTTTCTTAGCCGCCATCCCTCCGAGGACTCCTTGAGTGTAGTGCTGCGTTGTTTTGCTGATTTTAACACTGTGGTACCAGCACCCAGAACAGCACCTGGCCCATAGCAGTATGTGTCAGTGTGGCTAAAGTTCAGAGTGCCAAGGGGAGGGGGAGGAGGATGCAGGTTAAGGATGTGCCACAGGCGGGAGGCAGGTTATCCACAGTGAGGACTCTGTTTCATCCTGCGGGTGCTGTTCAGTGTTTTCACATAGCTTGGTACAGTTAGATTAGGGTTCTGTAGGTGGTACTTTTTGGAGAGTAGCTTGAAAAGGACTTGAGGAGATAAGAAGGAGCAGTAAGGGGGTAGGGAGATGGATCAGTGGGCAATCGTGCTTGCTGTGCAAGTATGAGGACAGGAGGTTGAGCCCCAGCACCCACATAAAAAGTTAGGCATGGTCATGCACAACTGAAACCCCAGTACTGGGAGGGGGAGGGCATAAACAGGAGGATCACTGGAACAAACTGGTAAGCCAGTCTAACTGAAAAACAGTGAACTTTACAGTCAGCAGAGACCCTATCTCAGGGAAATAAGCCAGAAGAGCAATAGAGGATACATAGCATCCTTCTCTCCCCGTCCTCATGTATGTACATAGAGCATATGTACCTGTGCACACATATTGCAAAACACACACACACAAGAGATAAAATTAATAAAAAAGGGCTGGAGAGATGGGTTAGTGGTCAAGGCGCCTGCCTGCTAAGCCTAAGAACACTGGTTCCAATCTCCATGTCCCACGTTTAGCCAGATGCAAAGTGACACAAGGGCACAATGCCACACTTGCCCACAAGGGGGTGCACTCATCTGGAATTCGTTCACAGAGGCTGAGAGGCTGTTGGCGCATCCATTCTCTCTGTCTTCCTCTCCCTCTCTCTCTCAAAAAAAAAAAAAAAATTAACACACACACACACACAATAAAGTAAGGCCTGGGCCCAGACCCTACAGACACTCTTTCAGATGTCTGGTTGTAATAGAAGGTAATAGAACAGTGACTGGGAGAAAGGCAGTGACTAGATGAAAGGATGATGGGTGGATAGATGGTCCTCATCCCAATTGAGGCTCCCACTTCTAATTTTGTCTCCCATCTCCTATATTTTCCAAAGTCATTCCTATGCCCCCTCCAACATATGTAAAATATTAAACATATTTCTAAAATAAGTATGTGGGCTGGAGGGATGGCTTAGCAGTTAAGGCATTAGCTTGCAAAGCCAAAAGACCCAGGTTCAATTCTCCAGGACCCATGTTAGCCAGATACACGAGGGGGCACATGTGTCTGGAGTTCATTTGCAGTGTCTGGAGGCCCTGATGTGCCCATTCTCTCTCTCTCTTTTTCTGTCAAATAAATAAATAAATAAATAAAAATAACATAAGCACGTGACTTCAAGATGTCATTTTTAGCCAACCCTTCTCATCTGCAGCGTGTCCGTTCCTGAAGGACAACCTTATTCCTTTAGGCTCACCTGAGCCAACTGACTTTCTTTTCTACTCAGACCATTTTCAATCAGACCATTTCCTTACTGACCAACAAGAATCCAGATAGCACCAAGCAAAGAAAAATTGTGTTCCGTATTCCTTACTAGTTATCCAGAAACCATGAAGAACACTCATTTTCAGAGAAGTAGGAGAAAATGCTAAAGTAAAAAAGAAATACATTAAAGAAAAAAAGGCTAAAGTTCAAAAAATTAATGACAGTACGCCATGTGATGTGTGACCTTTGTGAAAGAAAAAGCTGTTAAGCCCTTGATAACATTATCTGTGCGTGGTGAGACTACAGGCAATTTTTATTTTTTCTTTAGACTTCTAAAATGTTTCAGTTTTCAAAAACGAACATACGTGACTCTTACAGATTAAAAATAAATGCCCATTCTCTCTCTCTCTCCCTCTCTGTGTCAAATAAATAAATAAATAAATAAATAAATAAATAAATAAAAAGTAAAAGGGATGGAGGGATGGCTTAGCAGTTAAGAAATTTGCCTAAAAAGCCAAAGGACCCAGGTTTGATACCCCAGGCCCATATAAGCCAGATGCACAACATGGCACATGGGTCCGGAGTTTGTTTGCAGTGGCTGGAGTCCTTGGTGCACCCATTCTCTCCCTCTCTCTCTCTCTCTCTCTCTCTGTCAAATAAATAAATAAATAAGAAAAACAAAAGCAAAAATAAAGATGAGGGCTGGGGAAATGGCTTATCGGTTAAGGCATTTGCCTGAGAAGCCTAAGGACCCTGGTTTGATTCCCCAGGACCCATGTAAGCCAGATGCACAAGGGGGCACATGTATCTGGAGTTTGTTTGCAGTGCCTGGAGGCCCTGGCTTGCCCATTTTCTTTCTCTCTGTCTCTTCCTCTCTCTTTCTCTCAAATTAATTAATTAATTTAATTAAATATTTTTAAAAATAAAGATGAATAACAATTGAAGTCAAGATGGGTCATGAAAGAATTTATTAATCGATCGAACATCAAAATGTAGATGCATAAGCCACCAGAGCAGCACACACAGTGCCTGTGCCCACAGAGCTCATCACACTGCTGAGATTTATTGCCTGGGTTAGCCAATATCTACTCTCGTACCCTCCTTTTGCTCTAAGGAAACCATCTTTCCCTGACCCTGGACTTCAATGGGTTTCATGGCATTGGGTAAGCCAGTTACTCACTGCCTTCCTTGGTTAAAGCAAGGCTTCAGGGGTAGTCACATGACTCATTGAGACCCAGAGAGAGCAGGTGAAGCCAAGGACCATGCAAGAGTGACTGGCATAGCCACTCTCTCTTGAGACTTCTTCGTCCCAAGACAGCTGAAGCAAGGAAGACCCCCTTTGTTGCAGTCAGAGACAAACATGCAACCAGAAGTACTTATGTGTTGGGCATTGCTAGAAACAGGCTGGGACTGTAAGAAGGCTGGCCTGAACTGTTGGACATGGCCAGGGACCCTGGGCTGTGGGTTGCAGCTGGCCCTATCATCAGGCGACGGTGACTGGCCTTCCCTATGTTGTAGGTTGTAGTGTGCTGTCATCCCCCAGACTGCACAGAACTGGCGAGGCTCTGCCCCCAGATCCCAAAAGGCTCTGACCATTCCATAAGTCAGACTTTGCCCCCACAGTTCCTGACCTTGTGGCTAGCTGCCCAAGAGACCCTTATGTGGTTGAAGTCACTTAGCCTTCTCACCATCTCTCTCCCCCACAGCTTTGAAGTCACAGCCTTCTGTTATCTTCTCTCTCACCCTTCTCCTTATCTTCCCTTATCCTTCCCCCATAGCTTTGAAGTTACTAGTTCTTCCGCCACCTAGATAACAGCCCATAAACTATGCATCCGATTGCCATATAGTCTGTATGTGCCATCTCAACCTTCCCCAAGTGTTTATCAACCCACTCCCCTTCTTAATAAATGAGTGTTGTTCATCAGCAGGTCTCCCAGGTGCTGGTCTCCCAGGTGCTCATCGCTCGTCATCTTCGTCGTTGTACTCACCTGCTGCTCCAGGACCCTGCTTCCTTCCCAACTCCTCCCTCCCTTGCCCGGGACATCGGTGGCCAATGACCCCCAGGAAACGGGAATGATAAAGACCCACACTTATGGGAGGAAGGGGTTTATTTCAGGCTTAACAAATCCAGGGGAACACTCTGAACAGTGGAAGAAGTTGGCCTTCTTTCATAGATCTGAGCAGAGAGACTCCACCAATAGCCAGAATTCTAACTACTCCCCACACACCTTAGGGCTGGACTCCATGATCCGCCCCCAGTGACATACCTCTTTCCCAGAAGGGCTCTGCCTACTGGAGACATAAGATTCAAGCTGGAGTCTATGGGGGTCACACATTTAAACACATACCCTTCCTAAAATGGTCTAAGAGTTGCCAGTGGTGAAGGCTAGGGAGGTCTCAGAAATAGCACAGACACACATCTAACTCATGTTGCCAGGTATTTGTCCCTTGTCCGTGAAAGAATTCAGAGATGAGACAAAGTAAGGAACTGTGAGGAAGTGGGAATTTTTTTTCTTTTTGTTTTTGATTTTGTTTGTAGAGAGGAAGTATAAACTCGAGGGGAGTACAGGCTTCTCAAGAAAAAAATTACACCTCTTCCTTGATTTTGATTAACTAATCATATGAGTGAATGTTAATGAATGGGAAGTTTAATCATGAATTAAGAGGGAGAGATTCCAAGAATGGGTCTGAATTCCCCACTGAATAGGGTTTACTGCCCCCTTTTCACCCTTATCTGGGGTTTGCAGATATGTCACGGCTTCAGACATTTCATGGAACAGCAGCTCTGCATGGCTGATGATGTGGTGACGCCATTATAATGAAGCAAAGGACAGTTAGTGGTGGTCTAGGTCAGCCACGTGGTCCGGGTCCCAGCTGGTCTGTTACTGTTTGTCACACACTGTCCTGCTGTCACACAGCTCTGAGGCTGCATCAGCTTCCTCCACCATGCAGTTCACCTGTTTTTCTTCTCCACATCCGCATGCCTACCTCATCGCCATAGAGCCACTCCACGTGGGAAAAGAACCCTCTCTCCCATGATGGCCTAAGTGGGAGATGACTGCTCTCCTTAGTCCAAAGGGAGATGACTGTCTTTTCCCAGGAAAGTCTAGGTGTGGAGATTTCTCCTCTCTCCTAAGATAGCCTAAGAAGGGGGGAGGTGACCACTGCATGATAGTTTAAGTGAGAAATGACCACGATGGCTCAAGTGCAGTTGGGCGGGAAGAGGGAGACCCCTCTCTCCCACTGGCTGAGTGCCGATAGCCCTTTGCTATGAGTGTGGAAATTCATGAGTCCATAACTGGAGGTCCATGCAGAACACGCCAGTCAATCCACAAAGAGCAAAGCAAGATCTTGGTGCTATGTATAAATTCCACACTGATTGAAACCCACACCTGTCCTATGGGATCGCTAATGGACAGAGCAAGTACACTGTGTGGTACCTAAGTTGCTGTAACTAGTGTGACCTCTGGCACCCAACATGTTCTCAATTATCCTTCCCTAAGGGAGTAGCTGTGAATCCATAGTAGAGCATCTAAGAGCATCAGAAGAACAGGGCTCTGAGTCAGCAGAGTAGCCAAGGAATACAGGGAATGCTTCCCATGTGGTGAATAGAGCCTTAAAGGATCTGACAAGCGATTTCCTGGCAGAAACTGTAGCAGTCACAATGCTGGTTGTGGTAGCCTACGCTGGGAGGAAATTACTGAAGATGTGGAGGCAGGAATTCAAGACCAGCCAGGGGTACACATTTAATAGCTGGGTGTGGTGATGTACACCTTTAATCCCAGTGCTTGGGAGGCAGAGGTAGAAGGATCACCATGAGTTCGAGGCCACCCTAAGACTATATAAGTGAATTCCAGGTCAGCATGGGCTAAAGTGAGACCCAACCTCGAAAAACTGGAAAGAAAAAAAAAAAAAAAGAAAGAATGAGAAAGTTTCATAGCTAACAATCATCAGACACTTGAGTTCTTCGTGGTGGGGGAATAAGAATGGGAAATGTATCTAGATTCTAACATACATCCTAGGGAATTTACATGTTAATCTACACATATAATAGATGAGGGCTGAGGAGTGACACGTATTTTACACTGAAAATATTGATATGGCTATGGAAATGGAAATGAACTCAAACGAGAAAGAGAAGAGGAAGCCACCTCCATTGCCTCTGTCTACATGGCGCTCTCCCTCCTCCCTCTCACAAGGCCCTTTGCACAACCTCCTTCCAAGTTAACCATAGAGTCAGTGTAGAAGAGATCTACATAAAGGTTAGCTCAGTGATATGCATAAGAAATAAAAAGGGGGCTGAAGAGATGGCTTAGCCTGGGTTCGATTCCCCAGGACCCACGTAAGCCAGATGCACAAGGAGGCTCATGCATCTGGAGTTCATTTGCAGTGGCTGGAGGCCCTGCTGTGCCCATATTCTCTTTCTGTCCCTCTGCCTCTTTCTCTCTTTTTCAAATAAATAAATAAATAAATAAAATATATTTTTAAAAAGAAATAAAAAGGGTTAAGTTCTTTTTAAAAATATGTTATTTACTACAGAGAGAAAGAGAGCGGGAAAATAGGTGCACCAAGGCCTCCTGCCACTGAAAATGAACTCCAGATGCATGCGCCACCTTGTGCATCTGGTTTATGTGGGTCCTGGGGAATTGAACCTGGGTAAGTGCCTGAACCACTAAGTCATCTCTCCAGCCCCCCTTTTTTGGGGGAGGCAAGCCCCACAAACTGGCTTTTTCTTCTTTGTGTGTGTGTGGGGGGGGAAGAATTGGCACATGAGGCCTCCTGTGCACATGTGCAACATTGCATGCTTGCATCACTGTGTAGCTGGCTTACATGGGACCTGGAGAATCGAATATGAGTCCTTAGCCTTCACAGGCAAGCGCCTTAACCATTAAGCCATCTCTCCAGCCCCTAGCCCGTGCTTTTAACTGCTGAGCCAGCTGAAGTTCTTGTGAAGTAAAATCTATTTCTAAAGCCTTCTAGCTCACACTCATCCCCTGCTTGTGCCCCCACCCTCACTTTCCTGCCCCATTCTTTGACCTGTCTTGTGGGTTTGGTTATTCTCAGGTGCACAGCAGTACCTCACACTACTGTGTATTCACCTCACCTCTCCTCGTGCTAATGACAGAATAATCACTGCACTGAGAAAGGAAGCACATCTACTCTTCCAATCCAGCCACATTCTGGTCTTGCCCCAGAAAAATCTACCTTCCCTTAGCTCTGGGCTTTCCTGGTCGCTTCAAGGCTGCAGACAACAACACTGTAGAGTAAACTTGACAAGATGTTGAATATCAAATTTCACACTTTAAATGAAACATACTCGATGTCTCTCCACCTCCTGGGTCATCTAAATCTGCTTCTTTTACGGCACACTAATAATGAATACGAGGGACTGCTTGTTTCGTAACACAGTCAGACCCTGCCTTATTATGTTACCCAGCCATCTGTGACCCATCATTAGAGACACTTGGGGAATGGAGCTCGGAATCACCGCTAACTGACAAATAGCCAAATTAGTACTGTGGCTTTAAGAGTCTTGCTGCTGTCAGATAGCTGGTCTGTTTTTATTTCACAGAAAACTAAACCAGTCAAGTGTTAGTTCTACCTAGAGGATAAACTTCCTAAGCAATCAGCTGGATGATCTTATGATGAGATGCACGGATTAAACAAAAGATGACAAAAGAACAGTATTGCTGTGACTGTACACACCCAAACATATGTGAGTTAAGGCCTTCTTGATATGAACAGTGTGACCCAAAACAGTGTCACCATTCTGCATTGACTGGAAGGAATGGGTTGCCAGTGCCACTGGTCTGTCCCTGCCCAGGCTGCATCCCCCAGTCCAGATGCATGACAAGCACTGTTTTTCATCTGAAGGGGAAGGGAGTCTATTTGTGAACTGAAGGGTTACTGAGGAATCACATGCAGACTCCAGCAAGGAGAGTGGCTCATGGAGCTGCCTGGCTCCTTCGTGGCCTTTTCTTTCTTAAAGGCGTCTATGCCCCTACTCCCGTTCTTCACTTGGCCAGCCTGACCCTTCTGAATTCCACACTCCTGCCTAATACACATGTCATTCCGTTTGGCTTTCTTTCTTTCATTTTTTCTTTTCCTTTTTTCCCTGCTGGGGAACCTTGCAACCAGAGTCTGAAGGGAAGTGGGAATTTGCTAAGGGATCCCACCTCAATGCGAGCACAGCACACATCCCAAAGCCCACCTGTCCGAGAGGCAGACAGACCACAACAGAATTGCAGCAATAATCCTATCCCGCCCGTCTGTTATTATCCATGCACAACACCCTTAAAAGCGAATACTTAGGAAGCTGGCCTCTGTCAGGAAAATGAAATCAAACAAGCCTTCCTTCCTGGTTCCATTCGCCAATGTTTGAGAAGAGGCTTGTGGGTTTAAACTGCCCTTTTCTACAGACGCTGGAGACCCGAGTATTGGATTCCCACTGGTTGGAGGTCCTAACTCAACGATGGGGTGTTGTCCACGGGGTGGGGGGTTAGCTGGGGACCAGGAATGGGACCGACCAACCACTGGAAAGCCAGTGAGTTCCTGTTGAAGGTTTGGGAGAAGATAACAAGACACGGATGCTCACGCCCCAGCTGAGATCCTGGGATCCCCCCCCCCCATCAGTTCTCGATGGCAACTCTCGCAATTGCGCGACAGGCATCCTTAGCCGAGGCTCAGCGACAGCCGCTCCAGCCGAGGGGACAGTGTCTGACTCGGCCCAGCATCTCTCGGGATCCCTCCCCGGGCGGCGTGGCGGGTGGCGGGCAGGTGGCCGGGCGCGCGTCCCTCCCGGCTCCCAGTAGCTTGCTTACCCAGGGCCCAGGTGCAGCTCTCCTTGATGGCTTTGTATTTGCTCCCAGACGCTTCCTTCTGCAGTTTCTTCAGGATCTCTTCCATCTTGACCTTCCCTTCCCGGGGGAGCTGGGCTGGAGACCGGGAGAGGAGAGCGCGCGCGCGGGCGCACAAGCCGGGATGCCCGGGGATGGCGGGGATGGATGCCGCCGCTGCCTGCCTGGCCCTGGCGCCTAGGCGGCTGCCGCTGCTGCGCTCAACCCCATCCCGGAGCTCTGCGGATGCATCACGCTCGCTCCATGCCGAGGGCCACGTCAGTCCCGCCGCCCCGCCCCGCCCCGCCCCGCCCCGCCCCTCCGGGTCAGGTGCGCTTCCCGCGCCTCCCAGCCAGGCCCCAGAGAGGCAGGAGGCCAAGGCCGCTGACCCCCGCCTGACAGGGCCTGGGGATTCTGAGGCTTCGCGGAAAGGTGGAGGCAGATCGGGCTCGGGAGCCCCCTGGAAGCCTCTCGTTGACGGTGACTGGCAGGTAGCGGGCAGGAAAGGGCCTGGCTCTGTCCTCTTCCACCTGCACGGATGACGCTGCGGGCCCAGCTCGGGACTCTAGGTCTTGCTGTACCCCAATGTCCTCGAACCAGAAAAGTCAGGTGTTCCCTATGTACGGAACAGCTGGTTCCCTCCCTATGTCAGACTCTAGGCCAGACTGGGGCTATCTAGAGACGACAAGAGAGTGTTCTGCAGAGAGCTTGAATTACAAACGTGTTCGAGGTAGCTGTAAGAGTTAAATCATTCAAGGTGTAGAAGAAAATTGAAATGAATGCACCCATCTTAGTATACTGAGATTCTACACACCAGCTGAGGCAGAAGTTGATTTTTAAAAATCAATAGATTTGATCATTTATTTGACCATCTAAAACCTTTAAATAAGCCAGCAGTGGGACTTGTGGGGGATGTGTGTGATGTTGGAGCCTAATGTCCCCAGTATGTAAATGAGGCGTCAAAAGGCTCCACAATTCCGATCAACATGTCTGGAATCCAAAACACTCCCAAGGTAGAGACAGAGGGATCAGCAGTTCAAAGCCATCCTCAAGATGGGCTACATGAGACCCTTACTCAAAAGCAAATAAATCAATACATTTTATTATTTATTTATTTATTTGAGAGAGGCAGAAAGAGAGAGAGAAAGAGGGGGAGAGAGAGAGAGAAGAGAATGGGCATGCCAGGGCCTCCAGCCAGTGCAAATGAACTCCAGATGCATGGGCCACCTTGTGCATCTGACTTATGTGGATACTGGGGAACTGAGCCTCGAACCAGTGTCCTTAGGCTTCACAGGCATCTCTCCAGCCCAATAAATAGATTTTCTTCCCTCCTCTTTCCTCTCATGAACTGGCTGGGTCGATTCCCTCTGAAGAAGGGTGCACTAGCACAGAGGCAGAAGAGGGCTGTTGGACTTGAGTGACCAGGGAAGGCTTCCCCCAGGGGGAGCAAGTGGGCTGACCATGGGTGGAGGCAAGGGAGAGCACCAGATGTTGGAGTGGTATCTTTGTTTAAAAGCCTTATCAAAGTGTTTAAAAAAGGGAGACACATGCTCTAGTGAGAAAAATGGTCACGTATGCTGGGCATTGTGGTACACTTGGGAGGCAGAGGTAGGAGGATTGCCATGAATCTGAGGCCAGTCCAGAATTACAGAGTGAGTTCCAGGTTATCCTGGGCTAGAGTGAGACCCTACCTCAAAAAAAAAAAAAAAAAAAAAAGGCACTTAATATAAAAGTCAGTTCACAGGGCTGGAGAGATGGTTTAGCAGTTAAGCGCTTGCTTGTGAAGCCTAAGGACCCTGGTTCAAGGCTGATTTCCCCAGTACCCAAGTAAGCCAGATGCACAAGGTGGCACACGTATCTGGAATTCATTTGCAGTGGCTGGTGGCCCTGGTGCATCCATTCTCTCTCTCTGCCTCATTCTCTGTCTGTCCTTCTCAAATAAATAAATGATAATAAAAATAAAATAAATAAAAGTAAGTTCACGGAAGAAACAAAATGACGTATAGTCTACCAAAATTGTTCAAATACCTACTAGTGAAAAGAGCACAAACTTTAAATAAGTTACTACTTTTTAATTAAAGAACCTGGCCAAATGCTCATTCAAATGCTATTCTATGAAGTCTGCCACAAGGTCCTCGGGAGTCCTGGGTGTAGTGGGATGTAACCTGGTGCAGCACTACTGGACGAAGGGGGATGCGAACAACTCCAGTCCAACAATTCCCCTTCCAGGCATTCATCCTAACAAGCGATTACAGAAAGGAATAGAAAGACCTTTCAACAAGGATTTTGGTGCTTTTAAATTATAAAATATAAACTATCCACATGTCCAACCATAGGGAAGCAGAGAGAGAATTCATATTGTATCCATGAGCTGCATGCTTGGCAGCTTTTAAGAATAATGTGAGAGAAATATTGAATGACATGAAAAGCAGTTTCTGCCATATAAAGTAACTAAGCTTCCTGCAAAATAAAATATGTTACTTAAAAACATATTTATTTGCAAAGAGAGAGAGAGAGAGGAAGGGAGGGAGCAAGCGGGGGAGAGAATGAGAATAGGAGCACCAAAACCTTTGACACTGCAAATGAACTCCAGATTCATGCATTAATTTGTGCATCTGGCATTATGTGGGTACTGGGAAGTGGAATCCAGGCTATCAGACTTTTTAAGCAAGTGCCTTTAACCACTGATCTCTCCAGCCCCAAAACATGTTACTTTAAAAAAATTAAAGTATTTATTTATTTATTTATTTATTTATTTATTTATTTATTTATTTGAGACAGAGAAAGGGACATAGAGAGAGAGAGAGAGAGAGAGGAAGAGAATGGGTGTGCCAGGGCCTCTAGCCACTGCAAATAAACTCTAGACACATGTGCCACCTTGTGCATCTGGCTTATGTGGGAATTGGGAAATGGAGCCTTGAACCAGGTTCCTTAGGCTTCACAGGCAAGCGCTTAACAGCTGAGCCATCTCTCCAGCCCCCCATGTTACTTTTTTAAAAGAAAATTATTTGCAAAGAGATAGAGATAAGAAAGAGACAGAGAGAGAGAGAGAGAGAGAGAGAGAGAGAAAGAGAGAGAGAGAGAGGACATCAGGGCCTCTTGCCACAGCACATGAACTCCTGATGCATATGCCACCTTGTGCATCTGGATTTACATGAGCACTGAGGAGCTGTACCCAGACCATCAGGCTTTTTAAGCAGGTGCCTTTACCCACTGAGCCGTCTCCCCACAACATGTTACTTTTTTAAAAAATAGTGCAAAAAATGAAACAACAAGAAACATGAACAGCCATAGAAAGGACTATGATAAACATAGGAAAGGATTGAATGGATCTGAGAAGAAGCAGGATCACAGGGCAGTCTGTCCTAGGAGCATGCTGTGGGCAGATCCTGGCCTAGTGGCCTAAGAGAAGGCACAACACATGTATAAGCAACCCACTCACTGTGGTGACTGTAGAGAAAAATAAATATTTTAAAAAATCTTTGTGGGCTGGAAAGACGGCTTAGCAGTTAAGGCATTTGCCTGCATAGCCAGAGGATCCCAGTTCGACTCTCCAGGACCCGTGTAAGCCAGATGCACATGGTGGTACATGCATCTGGAGTTCGTTTGCAATGGCTAAAGGCCCTGGTGTGCCCATTCCCTCTCTCGCTCTTTCTCTGTCTCTCTCTTTCCCTCTCTCTGTCTCTAATGAATAAATTTTAAAAAAATTTTAAATCTTTGTTCCACAACTCACTATTGAAAAATATGCTTTGCACTGTTCCTTAATACACACATACACATGAGTATAAAGAGCTCAGAACTCTGACATGAAGACTTGAAGTAGGCCTCCCAGGATGGCCTTTAACTCACAGTCCAACCTCAGCCTTTAGAGTGGTAGAATTGCAGGTATGCACTATTACAGCCAGTGAAAAGTTTTATTTATAAACACTGCTTGTTGTGAATTATAATAGAGTTGCTTTTGTTTGTTTATTTTAACGAGAGAGAGAGAGAGAGAGAGAGAGAGAGAGGGAGAATGGATATACCAGGGCCTATAGCCACTGCAAACGAACTCCAAATGCATGAGCCCCCTTATGTATCTGGCTTATGTGGATCCTGGGGAATCAAACCATGGTCCTTAGGCTTTGCAGGCCTTAACCACTAAGCCATTTCCCCAGCCCTAGAGTTGCTTTTAAATATGAATTTATTCATTGCAATAGGCACATGTGTCTGTTTCTAAATTCCTCACAGGCAGGGCATAGGGACAATGCTACAACCACAACCATGGTGGTTTATCTTTTTCTTTTTTATTGACAACTTCCTTAATTGTAGACAATATCCCATGGTACTTCCCTCCCTCCCCCGACTTTCCCCTTTGAAACTCCACTCTCCATCATATCCCCTCCCCCTCTCAATCAGTCTCTCTTTTATTTTGATGTCATGATCTTTTCCTTCTATTTTAATGGTCTTGTGTAGTGTTAGGCACTGTGAGGTCATGGATATCCAGGCCATTTTGTGTCTGGAGGAGCACATTGTAAGGAGTCCTACCCTTCCTTTGGCTCTTACATTCTTTCTGCCCCCCTTCCACAATGGACCCTGAGCCTTGGAAGGTAGGTTTGAGATGTTTCAGTGCTGAGCTCTCCTTTGTCCCTTCTTCTCAGCACTATAGTGCCTTCTGTGTAGTCCCAAGGTCACATGGCAGTTTATCTTTAATGTCCATCTCTTCCCATATTTGTTTTATTTATTTTTTATTTTTGGAGAGAGACACAGAGAGAGACAGAGAGAGAGAGAGAGAGGGAGAGGGAGACAGATAGAGAATGGGCATGCCAGCAGTCTCTCAGCTGCTGCGAACTAAATCCAGATGCGTGCGCCCCCTTGTGGCCAAGTGTGGCATTGCGCCCTTGTGTCACTTTGCATCTGGCTAAACGTGGGACCAGGAGATTGGAACTGGGTTCTTAGGCTTAGCAGGCAGTTGCCTTAACTGCTAAGCCATCTCTCCAGCCCTCTTCCCATATTTTTATCACCATTGCCCATAAATTGTATTTCATACAAATGAGCTGGAAAGGATGCATTCAATAACAGTAAGTCCTTCTTAGCAATAGGTATTCTTCTTGAATCATCACCCCAACTTGGACAATCCTGGCACTTGGGAGGAGATATGAGCATCACAAGTTCAAGGCCAACCTGGGCTATGTAGCTAGAATCTGTCTGCATGTAGAGACCAAAGGACAACCTCAGAAATTGTTCCTCAGGCATACCATCCACCTTCAACATTTTTTTCATTTATTTATCTGTACCTGTGTGTGTGAACACATTGGTGCACCAGGGCCTGTTGCTACTGAAAATAAATACCAGATGTTTGCACTACTTTTTGCAGCTGGCTTACATGGGTGGCTTGGGCATTGAATCAGAGCCAGCAGGCTTTTCAAGCAAGCACTTTTAACTATGGAACCATCTTCCCAGCCCTGATCTTTTAATTTTATCATTGACCTGGAACTTACCAATTAGGCTAGACTGGCCAGGAAGTCCTGGGGACCCTCCTATTTCTGCCTTCCTAGCCCTAGGATTACAGATGTCCCAGCCCAATATCTTTAATTTTATTCCATTCAAAATATCTCCTATGTGGGCTGGAGAGATGACTTAGTGGTTAAGGCACTTGCCTGCAAAGCCAAAGGACCCAGGTTTGATTCCCCAGAACCCACATAAGCCAGATGCACAAGGTGGCACATTTGTCTGGAGTTTGTTTGCAGTGGCTGGAAGCCCCGGCATGCCTATTTTCTTCCTCTCTCTCTTTCTCTCTCAAAATAAATAAATAAAAGTTTTTAAAATCTCCTATAATAATTTTTTTTTCATGTGATTCAAAATTCAAAGTGTTAAGAATTATAGTAACCATGGTGATTATTTAAAATGCATTTGGCAACGGTTGCATATACTCAACATCTTGAAGTATGTGTTACTTTCCATTCAGTTAATTAAAAATGTTTAAAAAATTTTAAAACTCATAAATGGATTCTAAATGCCATTTTTTTTGCTGAAATATCATTTTGAAAATATGAGCCCAAAGAGCTCGCTTTTCAGGCAGAAAACTGTGAAGTCCATCCCTAAATTTCTAGAACTGAACTCATCCTTGCCTTGTAGTGATCAATACCTTCAGTATAGCATTATGGATCCATGTTACTTAAGTGAAAATGCTTAGGTGCTCTAACAAAGACCCAGAAACACAGTGGTTTGTGTTCATTCTCGGTGAACTCATGTCCTTACGGGGATAGGGTGATGTGATAGTGCCAGTAGACCACTCAGGGACTGAGCACCTTGTGTGCTATTCTTCCACTCAAAGATGAGCCCTAGGAACATTGTATTAGAGGTCAGAGAAGAGGAGCTTAGACCTTAGAGGCATCAGTTACAGAAATCACATCTCCCATCATCTACTGGTGAGAACACCCTGTATATGGAACAGTCGATGTGACCCTCCTGGCTCCAGCCATAGCTCCTTCCCTGTGACAGATGGAAAGATTTGGCTGAGAACCACCAATTTCAACCACCACTCCAATTTCAGAACAAAATACAACTCCAGAACACAAAATGGATGATTTTAATTAAATTGAATATGATTGCCACTATTATTTTCAAGTACAAAAACGTCAGTAGAATTATTAAGATGCCAAAGTCTTCACCATGTATAGTAATTTTTTTTTGTTTTGGTTTGGTTTGGCTTTTTGAGGTAGTGTATTGTCTATCCCAGGCTGACCTGGAATTCACCATTTAGTCAAAGGCTGGCCTCAAACTCATGGCAAATTAAATGCCATGTGACACCATGCCTGGCATTATTTGTCATTTGAAAGCAGACATTAAAAAAGATCATTTTTAGAAGCTACTGTTGAACATAACTAGATTGCGGAAGGGTTTTCCAGTGCAAGTCAGAAAACCTGCTGGACAAATGCTAAAAGAGTTGTAACCCTTTAATTTTTATTATTATATTTTAAATTAATCTGCCTCACTTTCTGCTCATATTTACCTCTGAACTCCTTGTCATGTTTTTCTATTGTAATTGTCCAGCTTAATTTATATTTTTCAAGTGGTGTATTTCCATTACTTGGATCAGTTAGGTGTTAGATTAAACAACACAATAAAGGCTCTCTAAAAATCATCTCCTGTGTATTTGCCCTAAGCTAAAAGATGTATTCACTTGAAATATCATGCATGTGAAGGCTCTCACACTGTAGTCTCCCTGGGTCGGCCTAATCAGTATTTGGATTACTCTGTATGATCTGTGGAGCTACAGCTTTGGTAAGAGAGTATCTCATCATTGCTAAGTACAAGTTTAAGTTCTACAGCTGGCAAGAGCATCAGCTGCTGTTGCTCCTGTCATCCTTTACTGACATCAGACTCCTGCTTCTGCAGCCTTCCAACGTGAGCTGAGTACCAGTGGTTCTGCAGGAATGGTCCAGGCCTTCAGCACCTTAGAACTGCCAGAGGCATCCAGCTTTGTAGGCGGAGCAGTTACTTGCTTCCCAGCCTTTCCAGCATATAAAGAGAGGGTCATTGTTGGACCGCCCAGACCCAATTGTGCAAGCCATTCCAGTAACACCTTTATCTTCGAGCCACTGCAAACAAAACTCCAGACACATGTGCCATCTTGTGCATCTGGATTTTGTGGGTATTGAGGAATCAAACCTGGTTCCTTAGGCTTTGCAAGCAAGTGCCTTAACCACTAAGCAATCTCTCTAGCCCTAATAATATATCTCTGTTCTATCAGTTCCATTCTTCTAGAGAACCCTGCCAAATTCACATAATAATAATTTGAGCATGAGACAAGTAATAGTTAATTTTGATTTGAGTCAGGCTTATTTTTTCCAGTTTTTTTGGATTATAGGTCAAATAAATTAATTGTTGAGAAAAAATAATTTTTCTAATGTTATCACCATATATATGTATATGTATACACACACACACACACACATCTCCAGATCTAGAAGTTCAACTGGGACATTCTCCTGTTTTTCACTTCATCATTTTTATTTCTTCAACTAATGGAATGAACAAAATAAGAAACAGCTATGCCTAATCCAAAAACATATGGGAAGATGTTAATTCCTGGTCAATTTACAGTAAATCATCTTGCTGCCTTTGCCAAGGCAAATAAAGTTCTTTTAAACCTCACTTCATAATTAACTGCAAATTGTATTGATATAATATCAAACTGAAAACACAAACTCTGAGTATACAATTATGATCCAATTCAGAAGGTCAGATGAAGACACCGGCTCACAGAGAGTGAGTGACTGACTCACTGCTGGACTCTTTGTCAACACGTTAAGTTCTCACCACCACTGCCACTCACTTCAGTTTGTCCAGAGTATCAGTTGCAATGTGCAAACCTCTTTACCTATATTATGTGTGCTACACTCGGATATTGTAGGGGCCACGCTTCCTCATTTCTAAAAAGAGCATGTTTCGTGGAACAGATACTTTCATTTCATAATCCACCAATGGGAAGAGGCCTGAAACTTGGAAACCATCAAAGGCGAGGGAGATTTGAGAGGGCTGGTGTACCTGTACAATGAAAGACAAGGGTCATAAAAGCAGGACTGAGGAGATGGCCCAGCAGGTTAGAGCACTTGCTGCTCAGGCACAAGGACACGAGAGGACTGGAATGTGACCCCAGCATACACGTAAAAAGGCCATGTATGTAGTAGGTCTGTAACCTCAGTCCTGTGAGGGCAGAAACAAGACTATCACTGGGGCTCCCCAGTCAGCCATTCTAACTGCAAACAGCAGCACTGGGTTGGGTGAGAGACTCCATCTCACAGAAAGAACATGGAAGAGCAAAAGAAAAGAACACCCGACCTTGTCCTCTGGCCTATGCACACTGCATAAAGGCCATGTGCATCTGCACACAAATTTACATATACCCTACATGTACACATGCTATACCACACGTGGTATACTTGTATAAAAAAATAATCAAGGGGCTTGAGAGATGGCTCAGCGGTTAAGGCCCTTCCTTGCCTACAAAGCCTAACAACCCTGGTTCAATTACCCAGTATCCACTGCAAGCCAGATGCACAAAGTGATAGATATATCTGGAGTTCATTTGCAATGGCTGGAGGCCCTGACACTTCCATTCTCTCTCTCTTTCAGTGTCTCTCTTTTGTCTCTCTCTCTCTCTCTCTCTCTGTTTGCAAATAAATCAATAAAAAATTAAAAGAAAAATAAGGGGCTAGATGAGTGCAAGGAAGCCAGCCCAATGGGTGAAGCAAGTGTCTTAGAGATGGGTGATACACAATTGAGATGCAGATGGAGGTGCTGCAGCCGAAGCTACAAAAGCTGAGCAGAGAGCAGAAGGCTGGCTTTCTCTCTGTTTCACTTCTTGCTTTAAGTTTCTTTTACCTGATTTTCAAATCATTGATCTTTTTGCAGTATATAAGAGAAACTTGTTTACATATAAACTTACTCAAATATGTACCAATATAACATTTTTTGTAAAATAAAGTAGCTAGAGACAATTTGGAATTCATCCCCACAGTGACACCCAGCAGGGACATCAGGCATTTGGTAACACCAGCAGTTATGCAGCCATGAGCAGCGTGGCTGGCTAACCTGCCACCTTACCTAGAGGTGTGACCTTGGCCATGTATCTCCAATCCTTTGCCTCCTTTGGCGAAGAGATCCACTCACGGAAAGGAACCCATGTCCGGTCAGAATCCTATGGAGACAAAGATTATGCTCCCCAATGTCAACTGCCACAAGTCTTTGGCTAAAAGAGGGGCCACATCCATCAAACTCTCTCTAAATTAATAATGCTTATCCAATTTAGTCCAGCACAAGTATTTTGATGTTTCGTCTAGAGCCCTGATCTGATCTACTTTTGTCACATGTGCAAAGTTATTCTGAAAATATGCCATCTTCACCAACACTGAAGATGCTTTTGAAGAAATTTAGAGGAAAGACTGAATGTTTCTCCTTGGTGACTCAGTTATACTTTGATTTAGGAATGCTACAGCGTTTATTGTTTTACAAGCAATGACCATGGTCCACAAAAATAGAGAGCCACAAGCAAAATATTGCAGGAAAAGGATTGTCCATGCCATGAGTTTGAAGAGAAAAAAATTCTGCTCACCTTGATGTCTCTTTAGCTACAGGCATGCCCAGGGAGGGAAAAAACAGCTCTCTTTTCATGCTTATAATTAAAGTGGGCTTTAATATTAAAGCAACATGTGCATTTGATTTTTAACATTTTATCAAATGAAGAGAAAAATCAAATTACTATAACTATTAATGTTAACAGTATAGGTAGACCCAGCTTCAAAAAGTACTTTGCTCATTCTATGTCTAGGAGTGTTATAAATGCTAACTATAATCTTGGGCAAAGTCACAGTCTTTTTTAATCTTTCCTATGGCTGTAAATATACCTGAGTGTATTCTTAGCATCTCCAGAGACACCTGGTCACCCTGACACCACATTCTGAGTCCTCAGCTCTGGGACTCTCGAGTCCTGAGGCCTTGGCCTCTTGATGTTTGGGGCAATAGAGGAAAATGGAGTGGAGGCACCACGGGCTGGAGAAGTCCAAAAAAGAGGTGGAGACGGCCATCCAGGAAGCCTGGTGGGTTTCTGTGCATCAGTGGGGAAGACCCCATGGGTCACCTTATCAGTGACAAAAGGACATCAGTGATTACAGAGGACCTCAGGGGCACACAGTGCTGGACATTCATAAGTCATATTAAGTCAAAAATTAAATTAAGCTGGGAATGTTTGCACTGAGAAGAGATTCTAAATATTTTGAATATTTCAACTGGAAGTCAAATCAGTTGCTTTCCCCTCGCTGGTACAAAATACATGACAGAATATCTTAAGGAAGGAAGGTTGTATTTGGGCTTACTTTTTAAAAATTTGTTTGAATGTTTTGAGAGAGTGAGAGACAGAGAGAGAGAGAGAGAGAGAGAGGAGAGAGAGATAATTGGCACACCAGGGCCTCAGCCACCAAAATTGAACTTCAGATGCTTGTGACTCACTCTTTCTTTTTTTTTATCTCCAATGACATCAACTTAATCTAGCCTCCTTTCCCCTAGATCACTGCATTGGCCTCTGGAAGAGTCCCTCACCCCCTACCCCCACCCATATCCACCCTGACCCTCCTTAAATGATTACAAATGAACTCCAGATGCATGCACCACCTTGTGCATCTGGCTAAGATGGGTCTTGGGGAATCGAGCCTCAAACCAGGGTCCTTAGCCTTCACAGGCAAGCATTTAACTGCTAAGCCATCTCTTCAGGCTAATGACTGTTCTTTTAAAGCTTGAATTCTTTGTGGTCCTTTTGCTTAATATTTCAGTGACTTTGCCTTGTTCTCTGGGTAAAGACTCCGTCCCTCATTAGGTATTACCAGTGGAATCGATGAGTGTGTGACTCTTCTGAAATACGAATTTAGCATGAATTACAAGGCTGCATGTGATTTGCCTCTTCTCTTCTTCCCAGCTCCTCACAACACCGTATGGACCCTGGCTTGCTACAGACCATCCACACTGGAGTTCTCTCTGTTCCTAGAACAAGCACAGTGCCTTGACACATGCCATTTCTTCTTCCTGAATTCTCTTCCCTCTGACTCCAAATCTCCTTTCCACTGCCTTGATCAGGCAATTCTGAAGTCACTCCATCATCTTTTCTTTTTTTTTAAAGGAAGCTTCCTATGATTTAAGATCCCAACTAAATAATCATAGTCTGTTTATACATTTATCACATGGATTCACCACTATACAACTTATCACAATGATAGATTTATGCCTACTGCAACCATTTGATTAATACCTGTTGTGTAAACTCCATGAAACAAGGACAAAGCTGTTTTCTTACTTGCCATCATACAAAAAATACCATGGGTAAATTAATAAATGAATAGCTCTAGAATTAGAGAAATACAAACTATAAGGAAACACCGTTCAGACTATTAAAGTTTTCAAAAATTGCTAACAACCCTCTTTCTTTTTGGCATTTTGTGCTTTCCAAGGACACATGCATTTTTGCCTTTAGGAGGATTGCCAAAACATCATTAGAGAAACATCCAAAGATATTCCATGCTGATTAACAGAAGAAAAGTGATTGAGCCAAATGTAATACTTCCACACAACACAATGCTATCTAATCTGAGAACCATTAATCTCTCAGCTGATACTTTCTGAATATATATATGTGTGTGTTTATATATATATATATATATTAATTTTTGAGGTAGGGTCTCATTCTAGCCCAGGCTGAACTGAAATTATGTAGTCTCAGCGTGGCCTTGAACTCATAGTGATCCTCCTACCTCTGCCTCCCAAGTGCTGGGATTAAAGGCACGCGCCACCACACCCAGCTCTGTAACATATTTAAACAAAATTGTTTATTTTTATTTATTTGAGAGCAACAGACAGACAGAGAGAGAACAAGGCAGAGAGAGAGAGAAAGAGAGAGAGAGAAAAAATGGGCACACCAGGGCCTCCAGCCATGGCAACTGAACTCCAGATGCATGTGCCACCTTGGGCATCTGGCTTACGTGGGTCCTGGGGAATAGAGCTTTGAACTAGGGTCCTTAGGCTTTACAGGCAAGCACTTAACCGCTAAGCCATCTCTCCAGCCCCTCTGTAACATATTTTAAGAGAGAAAGCCATATAGCAATGGACAGAAGAACGACATCTGGCAAAAAGTGTATGTTCATTGCTCTCTTTATGGTACAAAGAAAAATTCTTGAAAGTAATAAAATGCTAATGATGGCCATTTATGGGTGGGGACACTAGGATATTTTTCATTATCATTATCTGAAATATAATATGCATTTATCATAATCATAAAAATACATATTTTCAATAGAACCATATTTTAGAATTTTTTTTTCTCAAGCCTATCTGAATTTTTTTTTTGCTTCACATATCTTTATAGAGGCACATTTGGAAGGGAAGCTCAGTGATAACACACCTTTGATCACAAAACACTGTGCTGTCATCCCTAGCAGCTGGGATGAGAGTCTTTCCACACTCACACCCCAGAATCCCCCTTCTTTTCATGTTAATTTTTATTTATTTAACAGAAAAAGAGAGAGAGAGTGGGAGGAAGGGAGGGAGAGAGAGAGAGAATGGGCACACCAGGCCTCCATCCACTGCAAATGAATTCCAGATGCATGTGCCCCCTTGTGCATCTGGCTAACATGGGTCCTAGGGAATTGAACCTGGGTCCTTTGGCTTTGCAGGCAAACACCTTAACTGCTAAACATCTCTCCAGCCCAAAGTCCCCCTTCTTTAATAAAGGACTCATGTTCTAATTGTCAGATGCTCTTTTTATAGAATCCAAATCTATCTCTATCTAATGATAAGAATTTTTTTCTACTACCCATCACATTATGAATGTCTAGTATAATGCCTGCAGCGTAGAAGGGACTTAAATACTTAATGAAATAGGAATTCTTTAAGATAATTATAATTTTTCCCTGAAGATTTACTTTACTATTCAGTGAAACCCCTCACCCCTTAGATTTTCTTCATTCATTGGGGTTTCTAGGACAAAGTACACCTAGTTCTTCATACATAATGCTTTCCAGTCACTGATGCTCTTCAAGCTGATTACTAAAGAGAAAAGACCAGATAATATACTTTACTTTTAAATTTAATATCTCCTCAATTACATTATCTTTTAAAAGAATCCAGCCATATTGTCAGTCCATGATTAGTATGGTAAGTTAAACCTCACACAAAGCTCACTATGATGATGCATGACTGAAATTCCACCCAGGAGGTTGAGGAAGATAGATAGTTCAAGGCCAGCCTGGACTACATTGCAAAAAAAAAAAAAAAAAAAAAAAAAAAAAAAAGAAACCTCTGTCTCCATAGAACAAAAAATAAATTAAAAAACTCATTCAGAGGTTATTTTCATTGAGATTATTCTCACATAAAACCTGTCTGTGGTGGCCTGATTAAAATTTTAATCAGCTATATTGTATATATATACAATAAAATTTACCAATTTAATTGTACAACAAGTTTCTGCAAGTATGTTCATAGGATCCTTCATTTATGTAGTTACAACTGGACAAATTCATCAAAAAGTGAAGCGATCCTAAGTTGAACATGCATTGGCTACCAATAGCCTGCAAACTATCTTGCCTTAGCAACCTGTGCAGAGTATCAGCACAACTGGGCCGACTGGGAGCTACAGCTGCTTGCAGCTGAACAACCTTGAAAGTATCTTACCATGTGCTATCCCATTAATACATATTGCTCCTACATAATGACAAAGTCAAAAACTTTTGAGTTGAACCACTGTGGTCAGGAACTGTGTCTACAGTCTTATCGTCATGACCACAATCACAATATAGACTGATGTAGCCCCCAAAACACTTCCTCCTGCTGATGGGCACTGAATCTCTTCTGCTCATCTGAACAAGTTCATGAGTTCTGAGGACGTCTTGCATTCAGGTTGTGGAAGTCCTTTAATTTTGTCCTTTCATCAGAGTTTTGCCATTCTAAGTCTTCTAGATGCCACATAAATTTTAGAAAATTTTAAAGCTTTGATAGGGCTGGAGAGATGGCTTAGCAGTTAGGGCTTTTGCCTGCAAAGCCAACGAACTCAGGTTCGATTCCCCAGTACCCACATAAGCCAGATTCCCAAGGTGGTGCACATGTCTGGAGTTTGTTTGCAGTGGCTGAAGGCCCTGGCATGCCCATTCTCTCTCTCTCTCTTTTTTTCTCTCTCCCTCTTTCTAGCTCTCTCTCCAATAAATAAAATAAAAAGCTTTATCAAAGTGTTTAATAAAGAGAGACATATGCTCTAGTAAGAAAAATAGACACAAACTGGGCATGGTGGTGCATGCCTTTAATCCTAGCACTCAGGAGGCAGAGGTAAAATGATCACTGTGAGTTCAAGTCAGCCTGAGACTACATAAAGCCACGCATGGTGGTGCATGCCTTTAATCCCAGCACTTGTGAGGCAGAGGTAGGAGGATCGCCGTGAGTTCGAGGCCACCCTGAGACAACATAGTGAATTCCAGGTCAGCCTGAGCTAGAATGAGACCTTATGTCAAAAAAAAAAAAAAATCTAGGTCAGCCCAGGCTAGAGTATGAACCTATCTCAAACCCCTCCCCCTCCAAAAAGGAATTAGTTTGGTGATTTCAATTTAACACATTTTCCCAAGATTGTGTTAGGGAATGTATTTCATCTGTAGACAAATCTTTGGAAACTTAATACATTAACAATATTGAATCTTCTGATCCATGAACATAATTCCCCTCTCCATTCATTTTGGCCTGAAGTATCTTTCAGCGGTGTCTTGTGATGTTTGGTGTACAGGCTTGAACATAACCTGATAAGTGTAGTAATAAGTATTTTGTGTTTTTAATGTTACTGTAAAGTATATTGTTTTAACTTCCATTTCTAGTTTACATGTTGCTAGTTGTGTTGGTGTGAACGTGAATGCATGTCCCCCATAGACTCAGGGGTTTATTAAGCTTGTATCTTGGGTCTCTAGTTGCCTGGCTGGAGGAAGTGTCACTGAGGTGGATCCTGGCATCCAGCCCAAAGATGGCAAGAGCAGATTTGTGCTCTGGCAGGTTTGTGTGTTTGCTGGTGCTGGTGTTTTGCTTGCTGCAGCTTTTCTCTCTGCTTGGATCTATGAGAGGGAGCCAGTCTCTTCCACTATTGATGGAACTTTCCCTGGATCTGTAAGATCAAAATAAATTCCTTATTCCCATAAACTGTATCTGGTTTGGATGTTCACTCCAGCAACATGGAGCTGATTGTAACACTAGTATATAAAAATACAATTGATTTTAAAAATGTTTTGTGTATTTATTTAACAGAGAAAGAGGGAGGGAGAGAGAGAGAGAGAGAGAGAAAGACAGAGAATGGGCATACCAGGGCCTCCAGCCACTGCAAATGAACTCCAGACACGGATGCCCCCTTGTGCATCTGGCTAGTGGGTCCTGGGAAATTGAACTTTGGTCCTTTGGCTTACAGGCAAATGCTTTAACCACTAAGCATTCCCTCCAGCCCTAACAATTGATTTTTATACACTGATTTTGTATTATATAAATCTGTGCATTCACTTTAGAACTAGTGTGCTTTTTGCAAATTTCTTAGTTTCCTATGTCAATGTTTATGTTTTCATAATTAAAGGTAGCAGTTTACTTTTTTTCCTTTCTAGCTATATACCATCAATCTATTAATCATGGTTGAACTAGATGACACTCCACAGTACGATGTTAAATATGAACAGATGTCCTTATCTTTCTCTTCATCTTAAAAAAAATATTTAGTGTTTCAACATTAAATGTGTGATACTAGTGGAAGGACTTCTGTAAATGGCCTTAATCAGGCTGAGAAACTTTCCTCGTATTCTTTCTTTATAGTTACTCTATTGTTGGTCACAGTTGACAGCATTCCACCCTTTATTTTTAACATTCTGTTATTACAATTGGCCATTTGTTTTTTCTAATGCTCCTGTTACATGTATGCAAATGATTACACATTTCTTATTTTATAGTATTTAATATGGGAAACTCTATTGGTTGGATTTTTTAAAAATATTTTTTATATCTTATTTTTATTTATTTGAGAGAGAGAGAGATACAGAAATAGCCAGGTAGAGAGAGAGAGAGAGAGAGAGAGAGAGAGAGAGAGAGAGAATGGGCGTGCCAGGGCCTCCAGCCACTGCAAACGAACTCCAGATGCATGCGCCCACATGTGCATCTGGCTTACGTGGGTCCTGGGGAATCAAGCCTCGAACCAGGGTCCTTAGGCTTCACAGGCAAGCGCTTATATTGATTGGATTTTTAAGTGTTTAAGACTCCATTCTAGAGATGAATCTTAGGCAGTCATGTGTTGTTTTCTTTTTAATATATAAGTCACTGATAATTTAAGGTTATCACATCTATATGTATGAGGGATAATGACCCACAGTTTTCTTTCATGTCTTTTCTAGACTTGGTATTAGTGTAGTGGTAGCTTCACAGCATGCACTAAGAAGTGACCTTTCTCTTCTCTCTCTCTCTTCTGGAGAAGTCTGTGTAAAATGCTGCTGATTTACTGTCATGTTTGGTTGAATTCATCACTGAGTCCATCTGGGATCTGGTCTTATTTTTCTGTACATAGTTTATTTTTATTTTTTTATTTTAGAGAGAGACAGACAGACAGACAGAGAGGGAGAGAGCGAATTGGTGCACCAGGGCCTCAGCCATTGCAATAGAACTCCAGATGTTTGTGCCACCTAGTGGGCATGTGTGACATTGCATTTGCCTCACCTTTATGTGTCTGGCTATATGTTGGACCTGGAGAATCAAACATGGGTTCGTAGGCTTCACAGGCAAGCGTCTTAACCTCTAAGCCATCTCTCTCCAGCCTTGTAAATAGTTTTAACTGTAAATATACTTTTAAAATATATTTTATTGTATTTATTTCAGTCAGAAAGAGGCAGATAGAAAGAGAAAGAGAGAGAATGGGCATGCACCACTGCAAACAAACTCTAGATGCATGCATCACCTTGTGCATATGGCTTACATGGGTCCTGGGGAAGTGAACTTGGGTTCTTTGGCTTTGCAGGCAAACACCTTAACTGCTAAGCCATATCTCCAGCCCTGTAAATATATTTTTAAAAATAAATATATGGCAATTTATATGACTTCTTATTTTTGTAGTGATTTTATTGAGATATATTTTACATATCAGGTAAGTCACTCATTTAAATTGTATTACCTCAACAAGTTTTTTCAGTTTCTGGCATATTTACAAAGGATTTTAGTTTTTTATTACCCCAACAAGAAACATTTTTATTTTACAAAAACTTGCAAATAGTTTTTAGAGCATTTTTTATTTTTCTTTTTCAGGCTGGCATGCTTTAGCAGCCACCATAATTCTCCACAAACCCCAGTCCCACTACCTGTCTCTTACAGGCTTGCCTTTTCTGAAAATCCCATGTAAAGGAAGCACACCCTGTATAATCTTTTGTGATGGACTTTTTTCAGTTAGCATTGAGATATCATTATTTTGTAGCTTGTATAAGTACATCATTCCTTTTTATGGAAAAACAATAGTTCCTTATGAGGATATGTCACATTTTATTAAACCTTCATCAGGTGATGAATATTTGAGTCCTTTCTACTTTGGGCTCTTTTTGGTACCAGTTTTAGTGTACCAGTTTTTGTGTGGACATGTGCTTCTTTCAAAAAACTGTTTTAGGGCTAGAGAGATGACTTAGCAGTTAGGGTGCTTTCCTGCCAAGCCTAAGGATCCATGTTTGATTTTCCAGATCCATCTTAAGTCAGATACACAAAGGTGAGGCAAGCACAAGATCACACATGCCCACTAGGTGGCGCAAGCATCTAGTGTTCAATTTCAGTGGCTCGAGCCCTGGTGTGCCAATTCTCTCTCTTTTTCTCTAAAATTAAAAAAAAAAAAAAAAAACTAACTATTTCATTTGTTTATTTGTGTGTGTGTGTGTGTGTGTGTGTGTGTGTGTGTGTGTGTGTTGTGTACATACACGTGGTCATGCATACGAGGGTCTCTTGCCATAACAAACAAACACCAGAGCTTGTTCCACTTTTTGTGTCTGGCTTTATGTGTGTGTGCTGGGGAATCTGACCCCAGGCTGGCAGATTTTGCAAGTGCACGCCTTTAACTGCTGAGTCGTCGGCCCAGCTCGCACTTTCTTGTCTCTTGGGTATAAATCTAGGATAGAGTTTCTGGGTCGAATGGTAACTCTATGTTTAACATTTTGAGGAGCTGCCAGATGAAGTGGTTATGTCTTCTTGCACACCTACCCTGCGCTGGGCAAGAGATCCATTCTCTTCACCCTCATCAGCTCTGCGATTGTCTTCTTTCCTGTAGTCGTGTTAGTATTCAGAATGACATCTCACTGTGATTTCCCGAATGACTAACGACGCTAAGCATTTCTTCATGGTCGTTTGACCATCTACATGTCTTCTTTAAACAAATGTGTATGCAGATCTTTTTCTAATTTCTCATATTGGTTGCTTGCCTTGTCTATTTGTTTTTGAGCTGTATGAGTTCATTATACATTCTTTATATGAGTTACTTATGAAATATCTGTCTGTGAATATTTTCCCCCATGCTGTGGATCTTCCTTCATTTTCTTGGGTGTTATAATTAATTTGAATTATGAATATAAAGGTTTTAATTTTTCTCTGGCATTACATCCAGTAAATTTTAACTGAAGGGTTTTTATCCAACATAATTTTGAATAAATTTTGTCATTTAATATATTTGTGGTGAGTTTTATGTGAGCTATAGATTTAAGTCAGACAGGTATCTTCATAAGATTTGTTGAAAAAATATAAATAAGGCAAAGCTTTGTGGCATGTCATAAACATGTTACTCCAGACTGATGTTGGAAAATGGTCAAGAAACTAATGAATTGAAAACCTCAGGCACTATAATAATGGGTCCCGTTTCCTGACTTTCTTCTCCAGCTGGGACCACCTCGGACTGACTTACTTGTGGGCTCAGCTCCATGGATGGCAGAATTGGAACAGAAATGGAAGGTGGGGGCGGGGAGAGAGAGAGATTGAGGAACAGAGCTTGTATTAGCCATAAGATTTTCCCATGGGGATAAAGTGTATCACTTCTCCCTCCATATCTTGCTTAAAACCCTCCAAGAGCTTTACATAATGCACAGGGTGAATTCCAAATATTTTTAAAACAATATTTAATTAATTAATTTATTTATTTATTTGCAAGCAGAGAGAGATAGAGAGAATGGGAGTACCAGGGCCTCTAGCCATTGCAAATGAACTCCAGACACATGTGCTCCCTTGTGCATCTGGCTTTACATGGGTACTAGAGAATTGAACTCAGGTAGCTAGGCTTTGCCAACAAGAGCCTTAACCACTGAGCCATCTCCCCAGCCTGCATTCCAAATCTTTAGCAGAACCTACTAGTCCTTGTGGTTGGACTGCTGCCTAACTCTTGGGCTTCTCGTCCTTTCCCTCTTGTCTCAGGCCACATCATTGCTCTTCCAGTTTTTCTGGCTTCATGGAATTTCATTCACACTTACTTTTAACACTTCTCATCTGAGATTGAAAATAGCCCTTCCTGAAGAAGTCTTGCCTGATCTCCCAATCAATCTACATGATGTCCTTTATTATCCTCTCTCATTGCACCTATATTTCCCATTCTACATTACATGCCACACTGTTCAATTAAGTATTTTCTTTCATACTTAATATTTCTTTCCCAGCTGACCACAGGCTCCTGAAGGGAACAGCCTGAATTTATTTTACTTTCCGTTATAGTCTGAATCTGAAATGCTCAGGCATTGAATGCTTGTTCCCCAGCTGTTATTCCTGGAGGTGGGGCAAGCTGGTGGAAGTAGGTTACTAGGGCTGGGCCTTTAAAAGTCATAACCTGACCCATGAGTTTGTTCCTGGTCCCTGCTTCCTGGTGTGTTACCACTGGAACAGACTCTGCCAGAATTCCAGCCACTGCCCCATGAAGACTTCCTTGCCAGGACAGACTGAAACTGCAGAAACTAGGAAGCAAAATAAATTCTTCCTCCCTTACTTTCTTTCTGTCTTATGTTTATTATAATATTGGGTCTTATCTTTTGTCTCTACTGGCTAAGCTAGACCCCATCTGTGTGGTAAACCTTGTTCAAAGTGTAGCAATCCATGTGGTCCCTCCCTCTGTCACTTATTTTCAAAGTCAAGCACTTGATCATAGCCAAAAGGCTGAGGAGGTAATCCACGTTCATCCGGGATAGACACAGGGTTGTTAGTCTCATGTGATTTCCAGCAAGAACAAGTGGGGAAAAGACAATGAGAGTTGGGCTGTGGTTTGGTGCATGTTTTCTCTCATACGTGGAATCTAGATTTAAATATAAATATAAATATGACACAAAAGTAGAAGGAAAACTATGAGGAGAGAGAAGGTGTCTAATGGGAGGGGAGGGGGAACAAGAGAGGGTAGTGGGGGGAGAAGGATAAAGTGTTGTCTATTTCCTCTCATATGCAGAATCTTGATTTAAATACAGGTGACATGAAAACAGAGGAGGGCTATTTGGGAGGAGGAAGGGGACCAGCAAGAGGGAGGGAAGATGAGCTGGGAAGGGTAAGGAAGAGGCAGTCAATGTAAGCAAGGTAAAATCATGTGTATGTGAAAATGTCATGATGAGCTGGGTATATATGTATATGTAATATATTATTCTTTTGCCAGGCATGATGGTTCATGTCTGAAATCCCAGCAGTACAGAGGCTGAGGCAGGGGGGTTACTGCTAGTTTGAGCCTGCTGTTTTGGGAATTTATCTTTAAAAAAAAACCCAAAAGTAAAATTATGATTTAATGAACATTTTAATCCAATGAATTAGAAAAACATTTTTGCAGTGTAGGAGAAAGCACTAATGAACTTCGAAAGGTTAAAAGATAATATACACTAATGAATTCAGAAACAGTGAAGTCCAAGGTCATTGAAGACTGTGCACAATTTGCATGCTTCTTAAAGTGGAGTAGACTCTCACCACGAAGGGGAGCTGCATAAACAATCTTTTAAAATAGCTTGCTCTTTTCCCATAATGTAGCTTACATGGTAGGGTGGGATAGTGTCACCCTAACATTCATGCCCACCAGAATCTCATAATGCTAGGAACTTATTTTGGAATAGGTTTTTTTCCAGAAGTAATTATTTAACATAAAGCCACACTGGTTTTGAGTAGGACCTACATCCTAACATGCATATTTATAAGAGGAAAAGGTGGAAGATTGGGAGCTGCAGGGATAGGGTTAGGCAGGCAGGAAGCCTGTGGAGATGAAAGCAGACTCTGGAGTGTGAACCTGTAGGTCACTGGCCCTCTGGGACCCACCAGGAAGAGGATTGTGAGCTAGCAGTCGCTACAAGCTAGAAGGAGGTAAGGATGGATTCTCCCCAGAGACTTTGGTCAGCCTTATGACACCTTCATTTAGACTTTCAGAATCCAGAGCCATGAGAAAGTAGCCTTGTGTTCTTTCTGTCTGCCCACTTTGCAGCACTTTACCCTGGCCAACCTAGGAAGCCAGTCGACACTTAGAAAGGGATTCACATGTCCCTCTGAGCCTTGGTTTGAACATCATATCCCAGCTCTGTGAGACTTTCTAGCTCTCTATCTGGCTTCTTTCAGAACCTTCTGCCATTCTTTTCTTTTAAAAATATTTTAAAGTCTATTTTTACTTTATTTGAGAGAGAGAGAGAGAGTGAGAGAATGCTCATGCAAGGGCCTCCAGCCACTGCACATGAACTCTAGATGCATGTGCCCTCTTGTGCATCTGGCTTACGTGGATCCTGGGGAATTGAACCTTGGTCCTTTGGCTTTGGAGGCAAGCACCTTAACCACTAAGGTATCTCTCCAGCCCCACCTCCTTCCCTTCTTAAGGTCTGGAAAACCCTCCTCGCTGGACTTCGCTGAGAGGGTGATCAGTTCATTTCCATGCAAGCACTCAAAAGTCCTGGGTCTTGGGCTGGAGAGATGGCTTAGCGGTTAAGGCGCCTGCCTCCTAAGCCTAAGAACACTGGTTCCAATCTCCAGGTCCCACGTTTAGCCAGATGCAGTGATGCAAGGGCGCAATGCTGCACTTGACCACAAGGGGGTGCACACATCTGGATTTCGTTCACAGCAGCTGAGAGGCTGCTGGCGTGCCCATCTCGATCTGTCTTCCTCTCCCTCTCTCTCTGTTTCTCTCCAAAACAAAGAAGCCCTGGGTCTTGGATTTCTTTCAGTTTCAGGCATGGGGACATTGGGATAATGCACCTTGTTATATTATCAGATGGCTCTTTCCAAGTACAAACTCTTCCTAGAAGGGCTGTAGGTCCAGAGGGATGGATTCCTTCTCAATGCAACAATCATGTGCCGGGTGTGGTGTGCAGGCCTTTAATCCCAGCACTTGGGAGGAGAGGTAGAAGGATCACTGTGAGTTCAAGGCCACCCTGACACTACATAGTTAATTCCAGGTCTACAGTGAAACCCTACCTTGAAAAACCAAAGGGAGAGAAAAAAAAGAAGTTCTTGGTGATTATCCACCCTGGCCACTGATCAGAAGCATGTGATAAGATGTAGCCGGAAACTTGCCTGTTGTCCTAGCATACGGCTTAGAAGGTCCATTTTATTTTATTTCCCCCTAGCACCACAACGGCACAACCCTGAAGGCGTGGAAATTGGAGAATTACACTTTTAGTAAGAACCCAGGTGATTCTCATGATTAGCAAAGGGTAGGGTAGGCATAGAACCTTCCAGAGGCAGAGAAATGATTTGTCTGAAAGCAGAGGACAGTCACTTGCTTAAACAAGGACAGAATGATTATGACTGAGAGTTAGTTAGGGCTCAAATTCATTGTCACTTGAAGCTAGATTTATTATTATAATGCAGAACTTATATAAATCCTCACACCCTCTTTTCAACAGTCTCTTTCATCTCACAATACTGGCTTGGACAAAGTTATACAGTTGACACTATTTCCAACTATTATCAACTCTGCCATATTCACCATTCCTTAAGTAACTCCCCCTCTACAGTCTATAATGCTGAAGGTACTATGGAGTTTTCAATGGAATCATAGTAGTTTTAGGACATCATCAGCTCAGGAAAACAAATTGTCCCGTTGTGTATGACCAGCCTACTCTATAATTTGTGCCTGAGACGTGAATAATAATGTCTTCTTAGAAGCATTTTTTAATGAAAGAAGCTTATATGAGGATTTTAAATCATTTTGATCTGCTATATATTTGTGAGCTGTTTCCCTGTCACTTATAATTAGTGGCCAGAGCAGATGGCACAAACTAAACATTAGGTAATATAATCATTAAATGCCCTCTTTCACCTCCCAGAAGTAAAATTGTTCTAAATTGGAGACACATCATTTATCAAAGGTTGTTTTTTTCATCACGGGAATACATTGCAAGAAATTATGGCATTAGATAAAAAGACGTTTCCACATCAAGAAGTTCAAAAGATTAAGATGCTACTGAGATGTAAGTTAAAGGAATTCATAAATGTTTCAGGAAACATTATGGTAGAATTATTGCTATAATTTGAGAAAGGCAGGCGCCGCAATAAAGTGAGATTCATTAACAATGCCAAAATTATTCTTCAAACTTCTGACATATTTAGATAGAGTTTTCATGCCAAGTCAAATAATTGTGAAATTTAAAAATGGCTTGCAGGAATGCTTGGAATTTTATGCTCGTAGGGATTTAACTTTGAGGACCCCTTTTTTCTCTATCAAAACGTTATGCTTTCTAACTTTCTTCTAAGCTCTCAAGGTGTCTACACATGATAACATTCCTACAGGAGGCTGAGGCAAGAGAGCTTATTGTCAATACTGTTCAAATTTCCATTTATTAATTCATTCACTTAATGAATACTGTCTCACCTCTGTCTGTGGCAGATTCCGGGTGAGCAGCCCCGGAGGACACAAAGGTCTTCTGAGTTCATGGAACCAACCATCTTCCAAGGGCAGAGACAGTCGACAATGAGTAAGCAAATTGCAGACATCACAATGGAGGGCTAACTTAGTGGGCTCTGGTTGCTCAAATCCTCAGACCATCTCTGAGCCCTTGGAATACCCTGCTTTGAGCCTCTCCGGCTTTGTCCACTGGGGGGCACTCGAGACTGAGTAGTTAAAGTCAGTCTCCTGGGCACAGCAAGACCATGTGATTTGAGGGAGTGACCTTCTGTAACCCTGGGCGCCATGGCTGAGTTGGCTGTCTCTGGTTGGCAATAGGTGGCACGTGTGCTCATAGTTACAAGGAGAATATCTATAACTGCTCGGCAAAGGGCAACACGTGCCTGGTTTCCCCTGAACCTCAGCTAAAGCATCTTCCGTTTTGCTTTTTTTTCTCTGTTCTCTCTTTCTCCCTCTCTTGCGTGCTCCCTCCTCTCTCCTTCTACCTCTCTCCCTCTCCTCCTTTCTCCCTCTCTTTCTCTTACAACAAAGAAAGGAACTTACAAAAAGAAAAAGCCAGGTGTGCTGACTCATGCCTTTCATTCCAGCACTCAAAAATTTAAGGCCATCCTGAGATACAGTGTGAATTCCACATCAACTTTGGCTAGAGTGAGACCCGGCCTCCAAAACAATGGGTGGACTAAGCTGACCCCTAAGTACTTTTCCTGCAGAATCATCCCGTTCTCCCAGTATCTTTGTTTTACTGAGGTCTATATGTTAAATGAGCATTCTGCCACTGAGCTACATCCTCGGGTCCTGTTTGCTTTTGTTTGCTTTTTGTTTAGTTTTATGAAGAAGGGGGCTCCATCTCATATAGCCTAGCTGGCCTCAAACTCACTGTGTAGCTGAGGCGGGCCTTGAACTCCTGATCTCCCCCACCTTTGGCTGACCTTGATGTGCATGCACCTCTCTCCTGTCACAGACCACCACCATGAGCATAACAGCATTCCCGAACCTTGGCATGCCTTTGAGCACATCACTGAGTCTGCGTGGCCTTGGGAGAAAAGAAAATGTAAAGAATTAGCATGCTACACTTGGGTCATGGGTGTCCCCCAAAGGCGCATGTGTTGAAGCCCTGCCCCTCACGGTGGTACCACTGGGAGATGGCGGGGCTTTTAGCAGATGGGGCCTAGTGGGGCTTTTAGGAGTATAAGACCTACAGAGAAGAAGATCACGGAACCCCAGTCTCCTCCCTTCATTCTTGTCCTTTTCTCAACCAGGAGGGCAATCCTTTAACCCTGCCACGTGCTCCAGCACAGGCGCTGCCTCACCCAAAACAGTGGGACCCCTCCCCATGGCTGAAACCTCGGAAACTGTGAGCCAAAGTTCAACCTTTTCTCTTTGTATTTTCATTTTTTCAGATATTTGTTGCAGTAACATCAAGTTGAATGCCACAGTGGAGTAATTTAGTGGGGGGGGTCAGGCGGGTGAGGCACTGGTTAAGATGGGGAATGAACTGAAGTCAAAGGGGAGAGAGTGAAGACCTGAGAAAGCTGTGTTGCAGCCATTGCAAAGGCCTTGGGGACAGTGAAGTACATGATGTGTAGAGAGACAGCAAGGAGGGGAGAAGTGACCTCGTGTGAGAGGGCCCTGGTGGCACCAGATGGGGTTGGCTAGATTAAGAAGGGTCACATGACCTGAGTTTTTGGCCTCAGAAAGGAGTTTGGTTTTATTTATAAGCAACTGGGTCTTGCCTATGTGGACTTGTATCCAGTTCTGTTCCAATGCTCTCTAATGTACTCTAATGATCCTTTCCTACAAATTTGCTAAGTCATGTATTCTTCAGTGCATTATATTTCAAAAACAAGAAAATTCTCACTCATTAATTGACTAAAGCAAAGCATGTTCAGAATGCATTTCATCTATTGGGTGTATGCCTGCACACATCCAGGGTGCAGCAGAATGAGACAAAAGCTCAGGGCTTTTGTTTCACGTAGACACATCCTCACTTGAGTCCACTGAATTAAAACGGTACCAACTGTGCAGTCAGACATGCAGGGCCACATTCTGCCCAGTTGTCTCCAGCCAGAGGAAGCAGGATATTTGTCAGAAAGATTGAAGACATCCTTGCATCACATTTAACTCTCGAGGAGTTCTAAGAGCCAGCTCAGCTCTCCCTCTCTCCACTCTCTCTAATCGAGCATTAAGAAATTAATAAACCTTCAGCTTGCTGCTTGGCTCATCTCTCTGCGTGATGATGTCAGGTGAGTCCAGACGGTGGGGGGCGGGGGGTGTCTGAGCTCACTGGCACACAGGTTCCTGAATGAGTTTAGGAGCCACTGTTTTTCCGTAATGGAGCTGCTAGAGATTACACCACCTTCCTGTCTTTTAGGTTGTTTTTCTCTTTAACATCTCTTCCCAAAGGGCAGTTTATTATTTGGAATCCTGTGTGCTGAAATCAAGAGATACTGCCTCTGGCAGAGAGTGCCATAGGAACTCGGAGAAGCTCAAACCTTCACTGGAGAGACAAGAGGTAAGACCAAGCCAGCGCCAAAGGGGCTGTGTGGGTCGTATTGAAATGGCTCAAATCATAGTCACAGGTAAATATAAGACTAACCCAGAGGCATCATCATGTTTCTAAAACACTAAGCACTACAAAATGCCAATGTCAAAAACAGACTGAAAGGTGTGCATTTTATTTTATTTTTATTTAAAGGTACTGGGGGCGGGGGAGTTGGAGGGATGGTTAAGACACTTGCCTGTGAAGCCTAACGACCTGTGTTCCATTTCCCCAGTATCCACGTAAAGCCAGATGCACAAAGTAGTGCATGCATCTGGAGTTCATTTACAGTGGCTAGATGCTCTGGGCCTGCCTATTTTCCCCACCCCACCCCTCTGTGTTTGCAAATTAATTAATTAAATTATACAGGTACTAGGAATTGAATCCAAGGTAAGTGCTCATCCTCGGAGATGCATCTCCAGCCCAAAGTGTCAATGTAAAGCACAAAAATTCCCTCATACATCAATGGTGTCTTCGGTTTCCCCATGAAGCAAGTCTGTGCAAGTTTAACACAACTCAGCTCTGCTGGGGCTATATTTTCTCATCCTTTTCCCTGTCTTTTGAGGGTATATTTTTAAAGTGCTTTTGAAGGGCATAAAGGACACATTTGGGCCTTAGCTGAATATTTATTGGAAAATTTCCAGGCTGAAGTGACTCTAGAGTATAAAATCAGCATTTTTGTGATAACCTTAGGGGTACAATAACAATCTTTATGTTGGACAGAGGGAGAGGGGGGTGAGAGAGAGAGGAAGTGAATAGACAGAATTGAAGAGATAAAGCTAAGTCTTAAAAATATATCCTGGCAAGCGGGGATGCTCTACGAAGCTCAAATGTTCCCTGATAAATTTAGAATACGCATAGTTAAATTGAAAGGTAATTATACAGACTATAAATGTCTACACTGGAGGCCCAGTTCTGCTGCTTACTCACTGTATTATCTAGGAAAAGTCATTTAGATTCCCTACACCTCAGTTTCTTCATCTGCAACACAGAAGCAGTCCTCATACACTCCTCGTGGGGATGTGACAATAAAGAAATTAATGTGTGGTTCACACAGATACTGGCATATAGTAAATGCCATATGGTAGCCATCCCCCCACCCCTTACTGCCATGATTTTGCCTTGCTGGGTTTTAGTTGCCCATGGTCAACTCTGGTCTAAAAGTACTAAATGGAAAATTCCAGGAATAAACAATTCTTGAGTTTTGAATGCTGTGCTATTCTGAGTAGTGTGATGAAACCTCATGCCATCTGACTCCATCCTGACACATACGCCAGCCAGCCTTTATCTACTGTATTCATGCTGTGTGAGCGACCTGCCCTTATTCATTTAGTCACTATCTTGGTTTTAAGATAGATTTTCATGGCACTTTGTTGTTTGTCTCCTAATACCCTTGATTTGATTTTATAATGGGAGGCTGGCAATTTCATAATAGTGCATTGTTTTAATTGTTCTACTTTGTTCACAGTAATTGTTAATCTTTGGCTATATTTGATTTATAAATAAAACATAATCAGAGGTATGCATGTATAGAAAGACATGGTAGATATAAGGTTCAGTATTAGCCAGTTTTAGATATCCATTGGGGAGACTGGAATATGTCTTCCTGGGTTAAAGAGAAACAGCTGTATTGGGGTTAATTGTCATCTATTTAGCTACCAAATGATTAGTTGCTAAAACCTTAGAATCAGAAGGATGGTCTTGCCTCTAATCCTAGCTCTAGTGGCAACCTGTTGTCAGGTTGTAGGTAAAATTTAAATTTTCTGTGTCTCACTATCACTGTCTGCGAAACAGTTATCATTGTACAAACCAACGAAGTTGATCAGAGATTAAATGAGAAATACTGCATGCTTAGAATAGTACCACGTACCCTGAAGCCCTTGCTGGTACTGTTTATTATTTCCAATTAGACTTCTGAGTTCCACAGACAATATTTAAGTTTTGCTTTGGATATGAAGTGTCCTTCCAAGAAGCTCATATGCTAGAGGCTTGGTCCTCACTTGGTGGATCCAGTCTTTGAGAGGTATTTAAATCATGGGATCTCTCTGATCTATTCATGGCTTAATTTTATTATTTATTATTTTAGAGAGACAGAGAGGGGGAGAGAGAGAGAGAATTGGTGCACCAGGACCCCAGCCATTGAAATTGAACTCCAGATGCTTGTGCCACCTAGTGGACATGTGTGACATTGCGCTTGCCTCACCTTTTTTGCATTTGGCTTATGTGGGATCTGGAGAGTTGAACATGGGCCCTTAGGCTTCTCAGGCAAGTGCCTTAACCACTAAGCCAACTCTCCAGCCCTGGATTCATAATTTGATGGCATTTGTGGAGGTGATGGACATTTTCAAGGGGGGGCCTAGTTAGAGGTCATTGGCACTGTGTCTTTGGGGGCTACATTTTGTTCTGTGTTCCTCTGTTGCTCTGCTTCCTGGCCACCATGAAGTGGGCATCTTTGCTTATCCACACCCTTCTGCTATGGTGTCTCACCATAGCCCAGAAACTATGGAAACCAGCTGACTATGGATTGAAATCTCTAAAGCCATGGGGCAAAATAAAGCTTTCCTCTTTGAAGTTGTTTTTTCTCAGTTGTTTTAGTACAGCAAGAAAAAAGTGACTGACACATTTGAGTACAATGCTTCATTCTCTGTTTATCCAGTGACTTTGACTTTCGGTTCCAAGAAAGGTTATATCTATATTCCCTTTAGAAAAATTTTAAATATTTTATTTTTTTATTTGAGAAAGAGAGAGAGAGAGTGGAGAGCTGAGCATGGTAGGCCACACCTTTAATCCTAGCACTTGGGAAGCAGAGGTAGGAGAGTCTCTGTGAGTTCGAGACCAGCCAGAGACTATCTAGTGAATTCCAGATCAGCCTGGGTTAGAGCGAGACACTACCTCGAGAAACCAAAAGAAAGAGAGAGAGTGAAAGAGAGAGAGAGTCTTTCTAGACTACTTCCTGGCATGGTTCCTGTGTGTGAGAGAGAACTCTGTGAGATCAAAATTCTCAGCAGCACTGTACAGAGAGATGAAGAGCCCACCAGGGAAGGTGACAAGAGAAGCAAGGAGAGGCGAATCAAGAATTGAGTGCTACTGGGAGCAAGTGGAGGCGAATTACTTCACCATGTATTTCAGTGATTTTGTTCTCTCAAGAAAAAGGAGCATGTGAAATTATATTTCATTATATTATTATTTATTGTTAATTATATTATTTATATATACTTCATATATATAACAATTATATTATACAGCTTAGTCTTAAATTTTTACAAAAATTTTAAAATTTTTACAAAATTTTTACATATATAATGTAAATATGTTTACATGTACGTACATACGTGTATGTTTGTCTTCATATGGAATAAAAGAGTAGAAGCAGAAAGAAATGTATGCTTAGCTTATATATTATGAAATATATGAGCTAGATTATCTTTTATCTTGTGCTTATTTCTGGGTAGGTGATGGGATTATTGATATCTTTTGTTTCTTTGTTATTCTAGTCAGTAATTAAAGCAATATAACAATGATTTATTAAGAAATAAAAAACACATCAGCTCTTCAAACAGGAAAGGCTGAGATTTGCCAGTCCCTGAAAACCACAGCAAGCAATTGTTTTTAAAATATTTTACTTATTTATGAGAGAGAGAGAGAGAGAGGGAGTAAGAAGTAGATAGATAGAGAGAATGGGTACACCAGGGACTCTAGCTACTGCAAAAAACCATGAAAAACTGTTTTTAAGAAAGAATTAAATCTTGGCTGGATATTTGACACTACAGAACACTGAACATCTTAAACAATTGAGAGTTGATCAATATTTTGATTTTTGTAAGTTGTTTATGCTAGGAATACCACTTTACATAAACATATAACACAAAATGGCAGAAATAGGTTTAGGGGTATTTCAGAAATTATTGAAAATTCTGTCCTAGTCTCAAGTTAAAATTTATTTAACAGATATTTATAAATCTAAATCAGCAACTTAAATAGCAGTTTTTTTTTTAACATGGAACATTGTAACAATACAATCCAGAAAACACTGATTTTATACTTACATCCTGATAAATGACAGTAAAAAATAGTATTAAAAAAAGATGTTTTTGGGCTGGAGAGATGGCTTAGCAGTTAAGGTGCTTGCCTGTGAAGCCGAAGAACTCAAGTTTGAATCTCCAGGTCCCATGTAGCAAGATGCACAGTGACACAAGTGTAGAGTGTTGTACATGTGCCACAAGGGACCACACACATCTGGAGTTCGTTCATAGTGGCTGAAGGCCCTGGCCACCCCCCACCCCTTTTGCCTCTTTCTCTCTCTCTCAAAATAAATTTTAAAAATAGCTGTTTTCCGTCATTAAGCCACATGTTTCTATAAGAGTAGTGACCTTTGTATGTATAGTAAAATCACAATTCAGTGTAGTGAAAACAGTTCATAACACGCAAGGCCTGTGTCTGAACCTAGATGTTTCAGGCAGTGTCTGTTGGTGAGTGGTGTGAAGGCTTATGGAGTGCAGAGTGAGCATGTTGTGTATTCAGAACCAAGGCTGCAGTGACGTCACTCAATACACCAGGGATGAGTGTGTCGGCAACACATTATGTATTTGAATTTAATTGTTGGCCTTTGCACACATTAACCTTTTACTGTTGCCACTTTTTTTTTTTTTTTTTTTTTTGGCCATCTATGGTGGTTTGATTCAGGTGTCTCCCATAAACTTAGGTGTTCTGAATGCTAGGTTCCCAGCTGATAGAGATTTGGGAACTAACGCCTCCTGGAGGTGGTGGATTGTTGGGGCAGGCTTATGGGTATTATAGCCAGTGTCCCCATGCCAGTGTTTGGCACTCTCTCCTGTTGCTATTGTCCACCTTATGTTGGCCAGGGGGTGATGTCCACCCTCTGCTCATGCCATCCTTTCCCCCTGCCCTCACAGAACTTCCCCTCAAGTCTATAAGCCAAAATAAACCTTTTTTGCCCAAAAGCTGCTCTTGGTTGGGTGATTTCTGCTAGCAATACGAAGCTGACTGCAACACCATCCTGTCAACAAGGTGACACTATAAGGGGTTGTGGCCTACAGTTTAAGAAGCTGTGGGGAGGGGGATTGAGGAGATGGCTCAAAGAGTCAGAGATCGTTGAATTTGACTCCCCAGAACCAGTGTAAAAATCTGGACATGGCCACACACATCTGTAACCACAATCTGTGGTAGAGTGGAGGTTGGTGAATCACTGGGGTTCTTTGATAAAAACGGCAGCTCCAGGTTGAAGGAGTGACCCCATCTCAAGGACATATGTAATTGAGTCATCGAGGACACTCAAAAGTTCTTCTCTAGCCTCCTCATGCATACACATGGGTTAGGGTTCATCAGACATGAGTATTCGTGCATGTGCGCACACACACATACACACACAAACATGCATATACCACACACACAAACATGCATATACCACACATTATCACACACACACACACACACACACACACGCACACACACACAAGTTGTGATTTAAAACACACAGAGGGGGCTGGAGAGATGACTTAGTGGTTAAGACACTGCCCTGCAAAGCCAAAGGACCCAGGTTTGATTCCCCAGGACCCATGTAAGCCAGATACACAAGGTGGCACATGCATCTGGACTTGGTTTGCAGTAACTAGAGGCCACTCTGGTGCAGTATTCTCTCTCTTTTTCTCTCTCCTTTTGTGTCTCTCTCTCTCTCTTAAATAAATTTTAAAAAAGAACAGCATCTGAAAATAAAGTCAATATGTAAAGCAATATTTTTTCTGTTTTTTAAAAAGCAATTATCTATGGTGATTAGTTTTTTTGTTACTTTCTACCTTTTCCTGGTCTCCTAAAATGATTAGGTAACATATTTATAGTTATAACAGAAGAATAATGTGTTTAATTGTATTTATTTTCATGTTTAAGTAAGTAGTCTTTCAACGTCTAAAAACTCATTCGTTTTTGGTTTTGAGGCAAGCCCAACAGACTGGCTTTTTTGTTGTTGTTGTTGTTTTGTTTTATTCAAGAGAGCAAGAGTGAACGAGAGAGAGAGAGAGAGAGAGAGAGAGAGAGAGAGAGGATTGGCATGCCAGGGCCTCCAGCAACTGCAGTCAAACTCCAGACACATGCCCCACTATGTGCATTTGTGTGACCTTGAGCACTTGGGTCACCTCGTGCGTCTAGCTTACATGGGACCTGAACAGTTGAACATAGGTTGTTAGACTTCATAGGCAAATGCCTTAACTGCTGAGCCATCTCTCCAGCCCTAAAACTCATTTTTAAAGTTAGAGGAGCATTGATATTGGAGTTTCCATACTTAATTTTATATGCAGGAAATGAATGATAATAGGTTTCATATTTATCTTTCTAGGAAAAAATGATTTTCCAAACAATATGGAAATGTTTTTAAAAATGAACTATTTAAAAAAAAATTCAGAGAGAGTAATGTGGCTTCTCATGAATGACATATCCAGTTCTTTCTATTTACTTAGTGTGGTCCATTTCATTTATTATAATCAACACAGTGTTATAACTAACATGAATACATTATCATCTACTAAAACATATTGCACGTGTCTGTGTACAGTGGAGTGTGTGTGTGTGTGTGTGTTGTGTAGGTGCAGGATCTGAGACTTGTGAGCACAGATGCAGAGGTCAGAAGAGAACGTTAATTGTCCCCCTTCCGTTGCTCACCAGTGTCCCTCCCCCATCACTCATCTGCATGTTTCTTTCTCTGAGATGAATCTCTCACGGATGCCTGAGCTTGCCCTTTACAAGAGCCCCAGCAATTCTCTGACTTCTGCTCCTCATACGACAGGGGTTACAGATATGTGTGACCACACCAAGCTGTGTAGGTCGCTGCTGGGAATCAAACTCAAAAAGTCTCAGGCCCTCATGATTGTGCAGGAAGTGCTCTTCTACTGGGCCATCTCTCCCTCCCTCTCTCTCCCGCTCTCTTCCTTCCTTCCTTCCTTCCTTCCTTCCTTCCTTTCTTTCTTTCTTTCTTTCTTTCTTTCTTTCTTTCTTTCTTTCTTTCTTTCTTTCTTTTTTTTTTGGTTTTATGAGGTAGGGTTTCACTCTAGTCCAGGCTGACCTGGAATTCACTATGTAGTTTCAGGGTGGTCTTGAACTCACAGTAATCCTTTTACCTCTGTCTCCCAAGAGCTGAGACTAAAGATGTGTGCCACCTGGCTGGGCCATCTCTTTTGGAGACAAGGACTTGTTACGTAGCCTGGGCTGTATGGAGGCTCTGTGTAGCCAGGCTGGCTTCAAACTCACACCAATCCTCTTGCTGAGGCTGATATTGCAGGCTGGCAGGGGTTTAAAACACATAGTTCAGTTTTCTGAACATTTGGCCAGTTTTAAACCTTGCAAATGTTATGCTAAAAAGCAAATAAGTGCTCTACTGCCCTCTACTGTCTCAATTAGTTTTCAATTTTGATTTCTAAGAATATACATATCTATCTATCTATCTACCTACCTACACATACGTACATACACACATACATATGCACATATATGCATGTATATCTGCTTATTTCTACTTTTCCAACATTTCAAAGCTCTGGGGGAGATGACAGGTGAGGCTGGCGAGGCAAACAAGGACCAGACAGGGAATTTGTGTATCAACTTTAGGAAGTACAAACTCAATAGACAGTACACAAAAGAAGAAATAAAAACGCCCAATAAATATTTTAAAAAGTGTTCAACATCCCTAGCCATTAGAGAAATGCCAATTAAAACTATTTTGAGATTCCATCTCATCCCTGTCAAATGGCAGTAATCAAGCAAATAAATGGGCTGGGGAGATGGCTCAGCAGTTAAAGGTGCTTGCTTGCAAAGCCTGCTGGCCAGGGTTTAGCCAAGGTTTAATTCCCCAGTACCATAGTAAAGCCAGTTGCATAAAGTGATGCATGCACCTGGAGTGCATTTGCAAGAGGTCCTGGCACACTCATTTGTGCTCTTCCTCTGTCTTTCTCTCTCTCTCCCCTTATGAATAAATAAAAATATTTTTAAAGACAAAACAAATGACAATAAATGCTGGTGAGGATGGGGTGATGTAGAAATCCTTATTCACCCTTATTCACTGTTGGTGGAGTGTAAACTAGTGTAACCACTATGGAAATCAGTGTGGAGGTTTTTTCAAAAAGCTAAAAATGGGGTCTGGAGAGATGGTCCAGCGATTGAAACTGCTTGCTTACAAAGCCTGAAGGTTTAGGTTCAGTTCTCTGGTATCAACACAAAGTGGCACATGCATCTGGAGTTTATTTGCAGAGTCAAGAGGCCCTGGCATGCCCACTCTTATTGTTTCTTTCTCCCTCGCCCCTCTGTCTGCTTTCAAATAAACAAATAAAAATATTTTTAAAATAGAAATATAAAATTACCATGTGATTCAGCAATACCACTCTTATGTGTATACTCAAAGTACTACAGAGATAATTGCACATCGATATTTATTGCTGTTCTATTCACAATACTAAGGAAATGGAATCAGCTTAAATGTCCATCAACAGATGAATGTATAATTAAAATGTGGTACATATACACAGTGGAATTTACCGAGGTATAAGGAAAAATAAAATTATGAAATTCACTGGAAAGTGGACTTGAACTGGGAAATATTAAGTGAGGCAATGTAGACTCAGAAAGACAAATAATGTATATTTTCTCTTATAAGCAGGTGCTGGCCTCTAGTTTTTGGATATGTGTATTTATGAAGGAGTGAGTGTGGGTAGACATCAGGAAACTTGAAAGGGGCCCATGAGTGTGGAATAAAGGGATCTTAAGGGACAAGGGTAGGGAGGGTAATACAACACATGTGATATGAAAGTTTAAGGGGGAGTACTGAAATGGAAGGATATAAGTGGGGATGAGGGACAGAGACATGGAGGAGTGGTCAACCAAAAGTAAGAGTGAATTAAGATGCCATAGGAAACCTATTATGTAATAAGCTAATTAAAAACTAAATTTGGGCTGGAGAGATGGCTTAGTGGTTAAGGCACTTGCCTATAAAGCCTAAGGACCCATGTTCGACTCTCCAGATCCCATGTTAGCCAGATGCACAAAGGTGAGGCAAACTCAAGGTCGCACATGCCCACTAGGTGGCGCAAGAGTCTGGAGTTTGATTGCTGTGGATAAGTCCCTGGTGGGCCAATTCTCTCTCTCTCTCTCTCTCTGTCTCAAAAACAGACATTTTTTTTTTTAAAAAAGCCTTAAATTTAAATAACAAAATAAAGAGTCAGAGGGAAAGCCAGCAATGGTGGCCTGTAGCTGTAATCCCAGCACGTTGAAGGCTGTGGTAGAAGGATCTGGAGTTTAAGGCCAGCCTGAACTACATAGTGAGACCTTGTCTCAAACACATGAACAAAAAGAAACTAAAAAGGAGTCAGAGCGGAAAGAGGGTCAGCAAGACCAGAACTCAGGTCATCAGATTGTTGTTGTTTCTCTCTCTCTCTCTCTCTCTCTCTCTCTCTCTCTCTCTCTCACACACACACACACACACACACGCGCGCGCGCGTATGCATGTAGCTCATATATGTGTATATGCACACTTGTCGGCAGGGAGAGGTAGACGAGAGGATGGAATCAATGGTAGTACTTTAAGGCTTTAAGAAAGATCTAGTCCATTCTCTATGTGGAAATGAGCCTGAGGACATTTTGGCCACTTTAAATTGGCTCTTTGTTTGGTTGTTTGTTTGTTTGTTTGTTTGTTTGTTTGTTGTCTCAGACTTGCCTGGAACTCACTATGTAGACCAGGTTGGCCTTGAACTTGTGGCCATCCTCCTTGTTTCAGCCTGGTAAGTGTTACAATTATAGAATGACCATCATACCTTTGAAATATCAACTTACAAGTTCCCTTACAGAGTTTCCTTAACTGTTTCAGAAACAAAGCTAAACAACAGTGGCTGCAGGCTGTGCTGGAGCCCTTGTTAGGAGAGAGGACTCTTCCGTTGTTGACCCGTGGGAGCACGACAGCTTAGGAAACAGGAGTGCTGGTTGGCAAGAATGGAAGTCTGAGCTATCAAAAGGGGTTTTAGGAAGAAGTGGCTGTACTGTCTTCCATGATTCCAAGCAGTCTGTGAAGTTAGCCTACACAGACCTGCTCTGTTTATAACCCAGTTTATCAAGTCAGGTAAACCAAGCCCAGGGCTCAGCTCTTCTCCAGTCTGACATACCCTTTGGCTATAAGCAATTATCTGGATGCAGAGGTCAGAAGAGAACGTTAATTGTCCCCTTCCGTTGCTCACCAGTGTCCCTCCCCATCACTCATCTGCATGTTTCTTTCTCTGAGATGAATCTCTCACGGATGCCTGAGCTTGCCCTTTACAAGAGCCCCAGCAATTCTCTGACTTCTGCTCCTCATACGACAGGGGTTACAGATATGTGTGACCACACCAAGCTGTGTAGGTCGCTGCTGGGAATCAAACTCAAAAAGTCTCAGGCCCTCATGATTGTGCAGGAAGTGCTCTTCTACTGGGCCATCTCTCCCTCCCTCTCTCTCCCGCTCTCTTCCTTCCTTCCTTCCTTCCTTCCTTCCTTTCTTTCTTTCTTTCTTTCTTTCTTTCTTTCTTTCTTTCTTTCTTTCTTTCTTTCTTTCTTTCTTTTTTTTTTGGTTTTATGAGGTAGGGTTTCACTCTAGTCCAGGCTGACCTGGAATTCACTATGTAGTTTCAGGGTGGTCTTGAACTCACAGTAATCCTTTTACCTCTGTCTCCCAAGAGCTGAGACTAAAGATGTGTGCCACCTGGCTGGGCCATCTCTTTTGGAGACAAGGACTTGTTACGTAGCCTGGGCTGTATGGAGGCTCTGTGTAGCCAGGCTGGCTTCAAACTCACACCAATCCTCTTGCTGAGGCTGATATTGCAGGCTGGCAGGGGTTTTAAAAACACATAGTTCAGTTTTCTGAACATTTGGCCAGTTTTAAACCTTGCAAATGTTATGCTAAAAAGCAAATAAGTGCTCTACTGCCCTCTACTGTCTCAATTAGTTTTCAATTTTGATTTCTAAGAATATACATATCTATCTATCTATCTACCTACCTACACATACGTACATACACACATACATATGCACATATATGCATGTATATCTGCTTATTTCTACTTTTCCAACATTTCAAAGCTCTGGGGGAGATGACAGGTGAGGCTGGCGAGGCAAACAAGGACCAGACAGGGAATTTGTGTATCAACTTTAGGAAGTACAAACTCAATAGACAGTACACAAAAGAAGAAATAAAAACGCCCAATAAATATTTTAAAAGTGTTCAACATCCCTAGCCATTAGAGAAATGCCAATTAAAACTA